>PYUH01003977.1:548905-573858 GCA_016808085.1 Suaeda aralocaspica
TTTTTTTTTTTTTTTTTTTTTTTATAATATGAAAAGTCCGATAACGTAACAAGCTTAAAAGGATGAAGAATAAAGTTTCTATGGAATTGAACTATCACAATGAAAAGTCTTTAAAGTAACAGTTGTTTAACAGCTTGCATATTAACTTGCATATTCAATTTACATGACCTTCCTAGCTAACTTTACTACTATATATATCAACATTCATACACCCATAACAAAACTACTAAAGCATATAACCAACATTACCAAAAATAAAAATAAAAACTATATACTATCATGGGAACCCTTTACCAAGCTCCTCCTCCACTCCTTCAAGACCTTAAGGTCACTATTCTCAATTCAAATTTAATTTTTTCGCCCAAAGAAAGCGAAGAAAAATCTATGTTTTTATCCAACATTGATCAAGTTTTGAATTTTGATGTTCAAACCATACATTTCTTCACTTCAAACCCTAAATTCCCACCAAAAATCGCATTTGAAAAGGTTAAGACTGCGCTAAAAAATTTGTTAGTGCCATATTATTTTTTAGCGGGAAGGGTTAAGGTTAATGAGGGAAATGGTCGTATCGAAATCGATTGCAATAATGCAGGAATTGGATTTGTTGTAGCTAGTAGTGAATATACATTGGAAGAAATTGGTGATTTGGTTTACCCTAATCCATCTTTTGAGCAACTTATAACTAAGAAGATGGATGGTACTTTGGAAGTTGATGGTCACCCTCTTTGCATTGTTCAGGTACTAATTACATTATTATATATTGTTGTTTAACTATAACATTTTTAAACTACTTAACTTATTAGCATTTGTGAATTGAATGTTTTAGCTAACAAATTTTATATAGTATAGTAAGTTCAACAAAGAAACGCTTGCTATGGTTATGAAAATTATATCAAGGCTTATATTTAAAGGAAAATCCTAGCTTGTTATATACACTATAAGACAAAAAAATTATACCAGCCCCGTAATTCTTATTTAACAATCCAAAAGTAATATGTTTAACTAAGTATATGTATATCACCTGATAAACTTTACACTCCTCTTTAATTGGTACATTTTTTTTTGGGTGCCAAATATAGTAAGCTCTTAACCTAAATTGAGGTACTAATTGCTTGAATTGCCCATAAATGTAAAGGAATATAGGGAGTATTAAACATGATAGGATGTAGAAGACTAGAAGTATCAAACATATATAGCAACCTACAATCAACAAGCAAATTTTTTTATCCTTCATGTTCCAAAGACCAAAATATGTTCATTAATTTCGAAAAATATATAAAATGACAAATTCTTTAATTATAGTACAATTTTTACAAAATTGGAAGAAGATACTAGTTAAGGCATCAAACAATGAATGTTGTGATTGTACATAATCTCATCTTATATTATCAAGCAATTTGAATTGTTCATAGGACATGCCGCATGCAGATCTTTTTTCTTTATACCTTACTACATACACTAGCGTGATAGCTAGACGATACACTAATTTTCATAATTCCTTATAACCGCATATAAATTTATTTCTTGTGAAAAAATGACTCGTTTTACGGTGTCTCCTCTTTTTATAGTTTCGATCTCTATATTAACATTCTTTGTACTCTATATATTTTATTTTAATTTTTGAAGATGCACGAAGTAATTCATACAATGCTTTGTATGACTTGACTATATCGTCTATATATATATGTAGATTTAAATTTGCCCAATGAGAAGTGAAAGTGTTTAGAATATGCAGGAAAACAAAAGTTACAGTAGTCATGGGACAATGTATACATTAACCAATCATAAAAAAAACTTTGAATGTATCCACAAATTGAATTTCATTAAATGAATGCAACCTAACTACTTCAACTGCATTACTACTCGATCCCTAGCAGTCTAGCAGACATATGTTCACAAATTCCATTAATGTTGCTCCATAATAATACAGAGTAAATCTATAATACTCTGTAGTACTTCCTTTGTTTCCTTTTGTTTAATTTGATACGTTTTGACTTGCACATAGATCAATGCACTTATTTGACCTTAAATATATTTTGTTGCATATATGTAAAAATTATATCAATTGAATGTTAATAACGTAATCATTGAGATGGAAATCTAACAAGAAGACCCCACGTATATTGAGAGTAATTTTAAGAATTTTCTCATTTTATAATGTTGCTACATTTATGTGTTTTATTTTTTCTCCCAACTATAAGCTTCTTCAAAAATCAAATCCCAAAAACATGCACAATTTCAATTGCACCATGTTTTTCTATCCAAACATGTCGTTGCTGGTGAAGTCAAAAAATAATCCTAGATTGAGTAATAACCATCGATCACTATGTGTTGACATGTAAATTAGTGTTTTTTTTAGCTCCAGAGAACACAATCTCGTTGCTTAGAGCAAAACATATCAAAAAATTTTGAAAAATGATGTTAACACTCCTTATATTAATTAAACTAGGATGAGCTAAACTCCCATACGGTCCAAAGAGTGAGGGGTAGCTTAAATGATTAAAGCATTCCTCGTTCCAAATAATTTTGAATTCCTGTGATCGAATCTCATTACCGCACTTGTGACTCCCAAACACACAAAAAAAAAAAGTTATATAGTCCATACTCCATATAGGTAGTGACATTATTAATTCTTAGACTAATAGTTGAATTGAGGGCTTAAACACCATTGCTTTTTCTATAGATGTCCATTGCAGTGTTAAGAACGAGTCACCGACCACACACAATCATTTATTTACCTCTATTTATAAATTAACAGAGGACATATTCCCTCCAACTCAAACAGAGGACACACAATCTTTATTTATACGTTTTGAAGTATACTTTTCAAATATATAATTTTTATAATTTTTACATATATAAAGTTAGAGATATAAATGTTTAAAAAATATCTTAAAAATCGTGTAAATAGTAAATGTAGCAAGTACAAGGAGTAATTAAGACCATTAATGATATATATATGGTACGAGTACAAAAAAATGAAAATTCTGGTCATAGTCCCAAAATCACATTTAATGTGACACGGTTTTGTAGTAAAAAATAATTAGCACGGCATTGTTGTGCTGGCTACTTCTAATTCGTTTATTTATGTAACTTTAATTTATAACAGGTATTAAAAAAAACACCCTTCAATTTAGAAAATTTACACTGATTTTCATTTATTTTTCATGAGCAACATGTGACTTTCAATTCTCTCTTTTATAATTCTATTAGTATATTGAGCCCATGATCAACTAAATTTAACATGCATATTCACATGACATATGCTACGTACTAAAGAGTAAAGAGTAAAGACTAAAGACTAAAGACTAAAGAAAATGTACGTAGTAACTATTAAGTTACAAAACCTTCATTTATTTAGAAGTCATTATAGGAGATAAAAAAGACACTTTGTAGAAAATTTTCAGTTTTATAATAGTGAGAAAATTAAACAATTTGATTTCTTAAATTACTGTAAATACAAACTATGAACAGAAAAACCATAACACAAAATTCCCCTATTTTTAAATTAATTAAAAATCAACATAATAAATTACTATAATGTGCATTGAAAAAATAATTTGGAAGGTTGGAGCATAACATAAAGCATTTATAATTATGCGCTACAAATTATGAAGTAATACGCAAAATTACAGTATAGTATGTATGTGATATATACATATAATGGTGCAAAAATTTGCATGTAACAGTTAGACATACCCCATTTTATATTGTACGTAATACAGGGTACTACTTAATTAAGACATTTCTTGAATTATATACTTTGTCTATAGTTAAGTATGGAGTATCATATAAACATCAAACGAATTTCTCATTCGTATGTACATACTGATCAATTAATCATTATTTTGTTTATAAAGCTTATCAATTTGTGAAAGATAACATTGAGATGTTTCACATTTGACCATTTGTACATGCATCTGTTTAATCTTTAATAACTATGTAGGACAACACTATTATTGGTCAAAAGATGTTTAGTAACAGACTAACAGTACGTAATAATCTTTAATGAGTTCTGAATGTACATGTCTTAAATTTCTTACTAAAATTCCTAACTACAAAATTTTTGCAGATGACAGCGTTTAAATGTGGTGGGTTTGCAATGGGTCTCCAAACCAACCATACAACATTTGATGGCACTAGCATCAAATACTTGTTACAAAATCTAGCAGCTTTCGCAGGGGACAAACCCTTAGCGGTTGTCCCCTGCAACGATCGCAGCTTGCTAGCTGCTCGGTCACCACCACTTGTCACATTCCCACATCCTGAATTGCTCAAGCTTAAGATACCTATAGGCCAAGAGGGCGAAAGTGACCAAAATAGTAACGTTTATGATACCACCTCCCAAGACTTGGATTTCCAGATCTTCAGCCTTTCTGGAAATGACATTTCTAACCTTAAGGCCAAGGCAAAGGTAGGCCCCACCAACGGAAAGGGCAAAATCACGGGATTCAATGTGGTTTCTGCCCTAGTTTGGCGATGTAAGGCCTTGTCTAACCTTAGTGAAAGTCAAGAAGTTAACAATGAGTTGTCAAAAGAAAGGTCATCAACCATGCTATTTGCAGTTGATATTAGGCCAAAGTTAGACCCACCATTAGCAACTTCATTTACTGGTAATGCTGTGCTAACCGCCTATGCAACCGCAAATTGCAACAAGTTGGAAGAAGCTCCACTATCGGAGCTAGTAGATTTGGTGACCGAAGGTGTGGCTAGGATGAATGACGCGTACATAAGATCAGCTATTGATTGGGGTGAGTTGTACAAAGGGTTTCCTCATGGGGAGTTCCTACTATCTTCATGGTGGAGATTAGGGTTTGATCAAGTGGAGTATCCTTGGGGGAAACCTAAATATTGTTGCCCTTTGGTGTATCATAGGAAAGACATCATATTGTTGTTTCCTGACATTGATGAATCTACTGCTGGAGTCAATGTTTTGGTTGCTCTTCCTCATAAGGAGATGGCCAAATTTCAATCTTATTTCTACAAGTTCCTATCTTCTTAGATATGTGATATGATGTTCACTACTAGTCTACTACTTAAAAATATATTAAGTAATTAATGTTTAAGAGGGGTAGTATGAAAATCATTATATGATTGAGGTTATTCATTAAGGTACTATATACTCTGTAATAGTTTGTAAGAGAGTTACAAGTTTAGTTAAGTTGAGCTTGATTGTACTAATGTTCAAATTATGAATCTATTTGTGTTATTTTGATTGTTGTCGTTCAATAAGTACAGATTTAGTATCTTAATGTTCTTGCCGCACATCATGTTATTCAACAAAATCATGATAAACACAAAAATGTATAGCATACGAAACATTGAAACAACAAATAAGAGTAGCATAAACATTAATAGATAGTCCTCGTGTTGTACCACTTTTTAAGAAGTTCAAACCTTTCCTAGTTTCCTCTAACATCTTTTCTTTATTTTGAAATACTCGTTGAAAAAACTGAATTTAAGTATACGTAAGAACTTTAAAGTAGATGCATGGAATACATCCTTATTACTAAGTACTGTAATATAGTACATCAATGGAGGATGGAAGTATGGAACTATATTCTATAGAAAGCAACAACTTATAGTGTAACGCACGAACTTTATAGACATAATGCGATGTGCATTAGTTTCATGCTATAAATTAAATGGGTTCGTTGGTACAGTGTCAGACTATGACGAGCTTACAATAAATAGTAGCAATTATAATTTGTATGGTCTCAAATGGAACTTCTATATTTTATCAAAATCAAATGGGAATATGATGATTGGAAGGAATAAAAGAGCATCATATCATATCATATATCTAAGAAGATAGGAACCTAATTATATTAAGTAATATAATTTGATTTTGATATGATAACATCATCGTATTATTCGTATATAATTATATTAAGACCTTCTTCTTGTCAACTTATTTATTTTTGCTGATCTGAATTTATTATTTTATTTTTGTTGAACAGAACTTATTTTTGCTGAAAATAAGTAAAAATAAGTCGAGGAGAACAAAGCTAAGTAATATAATAGTAGTATATTTTGAGTGATGATTGGATATGATAAGATCCTGTAGTCTACACTTTGTAATCAATGAAAATTGTATAACAATGACAATCCCTATTCGACAGTTAGCTTGGGGTGCATTCTCTTCAAGACTTCAACGTACTAAATTTATGAAAACTTAGAGCTTACTAGACATTGCTAAACCTAATTACTACCTCTGTTTTCTAATAGTTGCAACCACTTCATTATTTTATATCTCACAAAGAATACCCAAGTGTTTCAATTAATCGGAAATGAAGGTAGTAGATTTTATCAAATTTAGTATAGTCGATTGGACATTATTGATCGAATTCAACCTAATTAATTAAAACTTATCACATGTATATAAAATGAACTTATTAAGGTGACAAAAACACAACTTAATCCAACAATCAAGATTAAATTAAGAGATAGACGTAGTAATTATTCTCCCCTCTAAGGTATTATGAATAAGGATTATCAATTCTAACTATAAAATAACTTGTACGGTTGTACCCATATAATTTGAATGTTCAAGATTCTAATAGTCAAACAGGATAATTATTTAAAGCCTCAATTAAGCAAATTTACATACGTACTATTACAAATAGTTTAAATTTTACTAGTAAGACAATCTTATCAAGTACTCCATTCGTTGTTTTCAGTTACAAAATTCCAAAAGTTGCATTATTCATCTTTTAAGCTTTGACTCAATGTATAAAGAAGAATATAGTTAATATAGATCTCGTTTAATTCGTCTTAATGTGCACTTTATTAAAATATATTTTTTTATAATTTACATAAATATATAATTAGAGTTATAAATTATTTAAAATGTGCCTCGACAAGTGTAAAAAGTAAAATATTGCAATTAAAAAAGAATGGAGGGAGTACTTGTTTAAGCAAATGAGATTCTTTTTGAGTGGTAAAGATTTGGAGCTTGGTCATATTCATATATATATATGGACATGTATAAATAATCTACTACTACTGAAATGTATGCTGAGAGTTATTTGATTGTAGAAAATAGGGTAAGGCCCGATACATTATTGGGCTGCGAGAAAAAGGGCAGACAGGCTAAGGCCCAATACAATATTGGGCTGCGAGAAAAAGGACAGACATTTGCAAATTAATTACTGGAAAGAAAGCTTTCATACAAAGGACCTGAGGCCCAATTTTACAACGCTGTATAAAAAGAGGGAGAGGGAACAACCTTACATGAACAACATGACAAAATGAAAGGAAACGTTAACAAGTCTAGTGCAGCAAAACTAATGTAATCAGATAACTTGTCTAGAGGTATCTAATAGACAGCACTTTCTAAAACACGCATCTTATCATAAGACAATTTTCGCAAATAACTATCTATAAGTCATTTTGCTATTTAATAGAGCCCTAAAATGAACCACAATCAGTAAAAAGACTGTTCTAGGTGGTCGATTAAGCAACACTGCGTAGATCATTTAAGAGATACGCAAGCAAAACCATCTTAAAGAGGAATTATTTGCTGATGATAGTATAAACGCCGTTGTGTTTGAAAAGTGTTATATATAAGATAGTAGTTCAACAAATTTCTCTTTCTTATTAAAAAAGACTCATGATATACGTAGTATATATATATATATATATATATATGGTAATTATTTTTGGCAAAGTGTTAAAAAGTGGTGGAATTTTTAGTCATCTCACTTTCATTGTGAAGCTAGTAATATGTAGAGGGAGAAGTGTGATGAGAATTATTGAAGCCTTCTTCCACCAGAGCCTCCCTCCCTCTGGCAATTATAATAGACAGCAGCTACAGGCAAACCCAGGTTGTATGTTTCGGCAAAATTTCTACTACTGAAGTTTTGGCGAAGTGCTGGAGGGTACACAGTTTGCCGTCCCAGTTGTCGGAACAACACAAATACGAATCGATGTATCCCAACCGTTGGGCGCGGGCTCTCGTAGCAAACCTCCTCTTGACCTGAACAAAAGATAGTCTAAGTTGCTAAGTTTCATGACTAATAGTGAATTAGAACAATGGCTGATTTTTTTATAAAATGGAAAATAAAAGTTTGAATTGGCAACTTAAAAGTTAAAAGCATATTATATTGTACTCCCTAGTAAAAAGTTTGCCAACCTACTCGAACCAAATTAAACGAAACTCATCTCGTATTCACTTAAATCATCTTGGACTCCCCCTTTGCTAATTTGAATATTAAGTAAAATATTTCGTTTGTAAATCAAAACATTTTGTGGTTCAATAATGTACCAAATCTTATAATTGTATCAATATGGACGAGCAGAGTGGCTACAGACATGATCAATTTTTTAATAATGTGAAGGCGTGTGTGTAAATAGAAGTTATCGACTTCCTTGACAAGTAGAAATTTAAACAATTCAATGTATCAATTATAAGAAATAAAAGAGTGAATATCCAATCTTTTCATTACTTGCAACAGTACTACTTCTCCTTAAAGAATACGAGAACGAAGCAAGGAAAACTAAGCCTATTCATCGGTCAACGAAGACGGCATCACTAGAAAACCCATTTACATCATTCTGTAAAGATGGGTTCTCTTAGCAAGTTAAGACGGAAAATTACAAAATCGAGCTTATTAGAACTTATTGAAATGGATAGGAAATAATGAACTTATTGGAATGCACTTGGATAAATTGCAACTTATAAAAACTTTACGGAAAGTTTTAGAATGGATAGATAGTAACTTAGTGGAAAACAATCCCGTGAAGAGAACAAACCCATACTGTAGTTTAAACTGATCTGCCTATTGTGCATGAAACTGGAACTGAAAATGTTTCAATAAGAATTAGGGACATACAAAACTTGAATTCAAATACTGAAAAGGGAAACTTACCAAAGGATGCAGCTGTGGTACCAGGAATATCAGTCACCATCCTGTTAATTGAACCCAAAAAAAATTTACAGTTAACAAACAACAAAAAACGATTGGAGATTTAGTCCAGGGAATCAAAGTAGAAATTTTAATAAAAATCTTGACATTTAAGTTGAGGTAAATATATACTATGTAAAATTACCACAATTGTGACAGAATCATTTAACTGAAAAAGCAAAAGAACAAATGCTTAGACAGGTGGAAGAATGACATGATATAAACTTGATTTGAAAGCCTTCAACAATCCTTGTACTGTTATCCACTGAATACAAATGAAATAAAATAGGTAGAAGATAAAATTAGGGTAAAAATATCTTAGTTACCAAATTAACTTATGAGTCATGATTTTCTTGTCTCAGGAATATTAATATAGTTGCATGTACGTAGTATTATTGTTATCAATTTATGAGTATAGGTGAAACTGTGATACCTCTTTGAGTTAGAAATGAGGAAGAGATTAGGGTTACGAATACAGCAGAAAAACCTTTTAATAGTGTTTTAAGTTCATACTTTCATGGTCGACGTTACTATTTCAACGAAAGAGGATGGGCAAATAAAAGATATATTGTTCAATAATAATAATAATCTGTTTATTTTTTTACCTTCGAAGATAAACCAAGAGTAGAACAAAAATCTTTAGAGTGTACCAACGGGTATTTTATGTTCATCACAGATATAATTACGAAATATAAGGAATGTTTGTGTTTTTTTTTTAAAAAAAAAAAAAAAAAAAAAAAAAAAAGCAACCGGAGATGAGGTAATTAATATGTAGTTAGGAAATGAAATGGAAAAACAAGATAGGTAAATGAGTTTCATGTGTTTTTGGTTTACTCACCAATGCAAATATTCCCTCAGGTGAGGGTTACTTGGGCTAGGAGCATCAGGGTCCACCATAACCTACACAAAGTTCACACAATTTAGCAAAGAGAACATAACACAAATTTATAAAACTAGGAATGGTGGGCAAATAAGAAACATTTAGAAAATGAGTAAGCACAAAAATAATTCTTTATACTAGCTAGTATATTATTAGTTTGTTTTTTTTTATGTTGTTTTTGTTTTTGCTTTCATTAGGTCAGTCCATGAGATGACTTACCAAGGTATAGAAAGTCCTAAGGTCATCACCTCCAATCTCAACTCGAGGTTGGTTGACAACTTGAGAAGGCCTAAATTCACATCCGTTATTAACATCTCTACTGTTATAGATTATTCTCAGATTTACATTCCTATTGAAGGGATCCAAAACATCCCCAATAACTCTACCTACGACTAGTGGTTCTCTTGGTTGCCTAGGCATGATTAGGAGATAAGGACTTTTTTTTTTTTGGCCTGAAATTAATTTTAAAAAAAAATAAAATAAATAATAAAGTTGGGAAACTAGGTTTCAAAAAACTTGAAGAAAACAAAATGTCCAAGTGAGCACTTATATACAAGAGTCCTCAGCTCAGGATACCCATCAGCTTTCATCACACCTCATGCCACTACAAGAAAACCTCAATTTTGCGACGGAATAATTCCGTCGCAAAAACGGTTGATTCCGTCGCTAACGGTCCGTCGCTATTTTTTTTGTCGCAAACTAACATGTTTGCGACGGAATTTCCGTCGCAAACTTTTTGCGACGGAATTACATTAATTTTGCGACGGAATTTTCCCTCGCAGAATTTGCGACGGAATTTCCGTCGCAAGTTTTTTTGCGACGGAAAATCCGTCGCAAATTATGCGAGGGAAAATTCCGTCGCAAAATTCCCTCGCACAATTTGCGACGGAATTTCCCTCGCAAAGTCCGTCGCAAAATTTTGCGAGGGAATTCCGTCGCAAAATTCCGTCGCAAATTTCGTGACGGAATTTTCCTCGCAAGATTCCCTCGCAAATTTTGCGACGGAAAATCCGTCGCAAACGGTATATTCCGTCGTAAAAAAACTGACGGATTTTTAATGTTTTGATTGTTTATTTGTATTTGTGCCTGTGAACCTGTACGACCTGACGCGTTATGTATTCTAATCAAATACGGACAATTTATATTTTCAAGAATTATATATTTCAAATGTAACATATGCCTACAAAGTATATCCGCCTTTAAATAGTTTCATAGTTTTAAAGTTTAACAATGATAATAATGGAGCTAAGGTATGTTATATGGAACAAGATATCTATCTACAGCTGCATCCCTTGCCCGGCGCCGCTGCCGTCGTCGTCTCTTGAGTCCCGACGCTGAATTTGGAAAGGTGAACAGCTGTCGCTACCGAATCGACTCATCATCTGCTCCATAAACTCCTTCTGCGTCCTCTGCATTGCCTCAAACTCGGCGCGCATCTTCTCCTCAATCTCGGCTCGCACCTTCTCCTCAACCTCAGCCCGCACCTCCTCCCGCACCTCCTCCCGCACCTTCTCCACATGTTTCTCTAAATGTTCTTTCATTTGAGAAAGCACAGATGGCGTGTATTGCTTCGATGATCCAGATCTTCTCGAAGAGCTTGAAGAGCTGTAATACAGGTCCGCACCACTACCAAGACCCTTCACGCGACCTTTCTTGCTACGACCACCAGATGCCTCCCAATATAACTCATCGGGCGTTCTCTGACTCCCGTCACTGCTGTTTCCTCAAGCTTCTTCTGGTAGGTCTCCTACAAACACAAATTAAAATTAAATTAGGCAATAATTTTCATATAGTTGTAAAGGACAAAATTTTGTGTACACCCTATAAATTCAATAAAACATAGAACAAAAAGGCATAACTACAAGTGTTACAAAGTCTACATTATACCAAAGTACCCTTTACATTGTTTTAGGTTCAAATTGGGTCGAAATGGCCCGAAATGGGTCAAAATGTGCCCATTTTTCACAATCTCTTCATTTCAACCTATAAATAAGCTAAACATCCTTAAAAGGCATAACTACAAGTGTTACAAAGTTTAATTCCGCGGCAAGAGTACCCTTACATGTGTTTTAGGTTCAATTGTCCCGAAATGGCCCGAAATGGGTCAAATGTGCCCATTTTTCACATATCTCTTCATTTCAACCTATAAATAAGCTAAACCCCTAAAGGCATAACTACAAGTGTTACAAAGTGTTAATTATACCAAAGTACCCTTACATGTGTTTTAGGTTCAAATTGTCCCGAAATGGCCGAAATGGGTCAAAATGTGCCCATTTTTCACATATCTCTTAATTTCAACATATAAATAAGCTATACACATCCTTAAAAGGCCTTAACTACAAGTGTTACAAAGTGTTAATTCCGGCAAAGTACCCTTTACATGTGTTTTAGGTTCAAATTGTCCCGAAATGGCCGAAATGGTCAAAGTGCCCATTTTTCACATATCTCTTCATTTCAACCTATAATAAGCTAAAATCCTTAAAAGGATAATACAAGTGTTACAAAGTGTTAATTATACCAAAGTTACCCTTTACATGTGTTTTAGGTAAATGTCCCGAAATGCCCGAAATGGGTCAAAATGTGCCCATTTTTCACATTCTCTTAATTTCAACCTTAATAAGCTAAACATCCTTAAAGGATAACTACAAGTGTTACAAAGTGTTAATTCCGGAAAGTAAACCGTTACATGTTTTTAGTGTATCACTGTCCCGAATGATAGAACTGAATCTCTTTTCCTAACAGCGATGGGGGTAAGTTATATGGGGTCATATGACGGCCAACCAGAATAGTCCCCCAAACTTCCAGAGATCAACAACCCATCCGTACACAAACCGAGCCTACATTCGAGGTTAAACGCAACCTGTGAGCAACTATCCACCTTTTCCACGCTGTCAGTGTCGCTAGGGTGCGCATTGTACCTTGCAAACCAGAGTTTTGCATGCCATGACATCCTCCGCAATGTCCTGGTGGCAAAATCTTGTAGCCTAGAATGACGGAAATGATATGAGAACATTTGAGGAACGTCATTCCTTTCGAATATCCCTTGAAACGGTCGCTGCCGCAAACAGTACACTTAACAAGTGAGCATCACCTCCCAAAACAACATACAACCTTTCGGGCAATGCATCAATCTTCTTAGCAGGTCTCCAACCCTTGACAATTTTCTTTACCTCGTAGAATGTCTCCCCCTATATAGGTGTTCTTAGAGACGAATCACTAAACAAAGACAAAATGGCATCTACACCCCGTTGGGGCATATTGAACTCGGATTTAATACTAGTTATTTTAGAGGCCATCTCTAATCTAGACATTGAACTCCCTTCAACCCAGGTTGTTCAGAAGCCTTTAGCAATAATAGAACTGCTTGGCCTCGGGGTTAGGTTTCCTCCTCTTGATTGGTACCCGATTGATCTTGGTTATGTCCAAAAGCATCCATAACCATTTCGCATGATAGTCATTGGATTGCGGTCGGAGGACTCAGGTAACCTTCCCCATAAATGCCACTCATAATAATCCGGTGTAAACCCCTTGGCATACAAATGATACTTTACTGTGTCCGGATCATAGATGCGTGTTCTTGCATTTAACACCACGGACACCTACTTCATTTGGGTCAGTTGTCTGCGGATGATGTTTACAATATTGAAGGAATTCCTCAACTCCTTCCTTAAAAGCAGGGGTTCATAGAAGATCCGACCTTCCTACAATACATCCAACTACGTCCCTTCTTTTCATAGTGAAAACTTCTACACAAGTCACGCGTATATAATTATTTTAGTCTAAATGGCAAAATATAAATGACTTTCTTCATATATATATCACTTCCCTTATTGGCAAATAAACCAACTTCGTTAAGAATCAAGTACTATACATACAACATCTAACTGAAAGGTACTAAAAACTTCAACAAAAACAATAATTAATATAAGGGGATATATAAGAAATACATGAAGACTATAAATTCAGCATAATTAAGCTAATTCAGCATAACTGAAAGGCCCTTAATTATTGTTAATCTTAAGGAATATATATAATTGTCATTTTAATAATAATGTCTTTGATTATACTATATTATTATTATTGTTAATCTGAAATAGCCAAGTCCTATTTCCTAATAATTGCTTATTGACTCAATTATCTTTCTTTGTTTATACTAATAATGATACAACACTATCATTACATCACTCCTTACCATTGTGAGAACAATAGAGCGATCCTTCAAGCTTAATGCTAGACGAAACTCATTAAAATCAAAGTACATTACTCAAGGGAAAGATGGCTATTATGCTAATGTGGGGTCTGAACTATATACCTATACTAATAATCATGGAGCCATTATTTATCACAGGGATCACATACTAATATATTAGTTTTATTCTCTTAATCCAATAGATTGAATATGCATATGCTGCTTAGTCCCTAACATCCTTTTCAATCCCAATAGTAGTAAATCAATGTGTGTAGTTAAGTTAATTACTCTCCATTTTTTGATGGATGGAGCTTTAATTAGATTATGAGGCTCAAACTGGCAAAAAATATATTAGGCAGCGCAGTTCCATCCAATGTCACAAACCCATGACCTCTGCTCATTGAATGAAAAACCCTGTGTTTCATATAATTACTTAGTCTCACCGACACAATACACCACATTATTCATATAATTAGCGCTTATATATATACCTTTTCTACGCATTTATGTCATATAGACCACTTTCTCTATCTAGCTACTCCATAGTCTTCTCTATCACCCAATCAACTCCAACAAACCAGAATGCTGAATTTAATTCCCTGCAATTTTTCCTTATGATCCGTATTGTATTTCATCAAAGCAATCACCATCCAAAGTACCCCAATCATCAAATCAAATCCAAATTCATAAAAGCTGAAAACATCATCAATTTAGCTTTAATGAAACAATCATAAAACTCCCACATTCATCAAATCAAATCTAATATGAAATTGAAATAAATAAAGATAATGAAATTGAAATCGATTTTAATATGATAATTATGAAATTGAAAAAAAAATGATAATATGATAAATGGAAATTGAAAAAAAAAATTTTAATTTAACTAAATTAAAAAAGAAAGGAAAAAAAAATCAGATTGTCATATCTCATACCTGCCCCTACGAGGACGACCGTCGACCAAACCGAAGACGCCGGAAACGAGGACTGACGAAGAAGGCGACTGACGAAGGCAACAAAAACTGATTTAGTGTTATACTAAAACGAAACCCTAAAACGAAACCATAAAACAATTGCAATTGTTTCGAGAATTACCTAAAGACTGCCGGAAAAAGCAGACGCCGGAAAAGAAGACGCCGGAAAAGAAGACGCCGGAATTGTTGCCCTAACACCGCCGGAAAAAAAAAACAAGATGGAAAAATAAAAAAAAAAAAAAAACGAGAACAATGACACCGCCGGAAGAAGGGGAAGGCCGCCGGAAAAGAAGGAGATGAAGAAAGGAGTGTGTTTAATTTGTTAGAGAGAAGAACGGTTTAAGGAGAAGAAGAAGTGTGATTTTGCGAAATTATTTTTTGTTGAAGTAAAAACTGCAGTTTTGTTCTGTAATATACTCGACGGGATTTGCGACGGAATTTGCGACGGAAATTTTTCCGTCGCAAATTTGCGACGGAATATTCCGTCGCAAACAACACAATTCCGTCGCAAACAACAGACTACCCTTTGACCTGTTTTTGTCACTTTTTTGCGACGGAAATATCCGTCGCAAAACCTACGAAATCCGTCGCAAATTTTGCGACGGAAATAATTCCGTCGCAAATTCATGATATTCCGTCGCAAAAATTGCGAGGGAAATAATTCCGTCGCAAAACTAAATATTTGCGACGGAATAAAATTCCGTCGCAAAAATCCGTCGCTATTTGGTCGTTTTCTTGTAGTGTGCTGCATGCATCAGTAGAAAGCAAGTTAGAAACTATATATCTTTCATTGTTTTCAGCATAACCTTTTTACTTATGTTGTTTGCCTCACAAAATTTTTTAAAGGATCAAAACAAAATTAGGGGTCCAACCTTAGATTCTTCCCATAAGAATTCAGCAACGATTGGTTCATAACTTGGGCAGGTCACTTTATAATTAACAAAAAGTAGAATGAGCTTCTTTTTGTTCTGGCTTCTGGTGTGGGCAAAGATGGCGTGAAGTGGGGGTGGCCTGGGGGGGACTCGAAAGAAAGAATTTTATTTCTGCATAACGTCACTGAACATGCAAGCAGTAGTGAAGCAGATGCAACAAAACCAAGCAGTTAGTTTGAGGTAAACAATCAAATTTACCAGTGTGATCACTTGAAAGTTCAAACTTTATTCAATTTGTTCCATAAGACAGGAAACATGAACTAAAAACTGATAGACCAAATCGAATACTTAATCCCAATGGATGGAGTCAATTGCATCCCAATGGAGAATGGCGAACAAGAAGAAGAAGTGTTGGTTTTTTTTGGCGACAAAATAAAATAAGGGTTTGTCGATTTTTTGTGAGGGAATTTTGCGACGGAATTAATTCCGTCGCAAATTTGCGAGGGATTATTCCGTCGCAAAAATAAAATTCCGTCGCAAAAAGTATTTAGTCATCTGATTTGGTTTGTCACTTTTTTGCGACGGAATTTACTTCCGTCGCAAAAAATCCGTCGCTATTTTCCCGTTTTCTTGTAGTGGCACCAATTAATATAATAAGATTGTTCTGAACAGACTTTAATTTTCACATATTTGTTAATTCCTTTCTAAAAGCCATTTAAGGCTCTTTCTAGTTTCAAACAACTTCTAAAGCTCGGATAGTCTCAAGAAACTTTTCACTTTTCACAAACTTGTTAGCTTCTTCCCTAAAAGTCACTAAGATCTCCTTCGATCAGGTTTCAACCTCGGATAGCCTTCATTTATAACACAGAATCGATTTTGTAGTTAACCAAACCGATTTACATAATAACAGCTAAACATTTTCCTTACAATATCCTGCTCGCTCCGTACGTAGTTAGCATTCGACCATAATCATAGACTATCCAGATAGTTTTCTTGAAGGGATGACTTCATCATCTATATGTGGCTTGGGCAGCATAAGTCTCTCACTGAGTAATTAACTATAATTCTCGTTTAAGGTTTAGTACCATCACATGGATATGCCCACGTACAACTAAAAGTCATCTACGTTAATTATCAAAATAGCTAAACCGAGAAGTTGAGAATTTTCAAGGCCATTGTGTACATAGTTGTGTACTCCGTCCGTTGCTGATATATCTCACCTTTCATGTTTGCTAATATAAATCTTTCAATTAATCCTTCATATCTCAAATTGTGTACTTTCAAACAATATAGAAATTTGATATTTTGAAAGAACAAACCAGCACAAATCTAACAAGACATCTCATGGTATATTTTTATTTACGTATGAATTGTAAATAATGATCAAAAAATAATTTTTAATAATGTCAAAAGTTAAAGCGCAGAAAATTGTAAAAGCCAATAAATTTTTTAACTGAGTTTCTAAGTTCTATCTTATTGATACAATTACATTTACTAAAATCCAAAGTTTTGTCCCTCCAATTTGGAAATTTATCTACCAAAAAGAATTTAAATAATATGTGAGCAAATCATTTAAAGGGACCGATTATTACCTTGTCATATAGTTGGAAATGTCGCTATTGGTCACCTTATAAAGTCAAAACAGACCAAATAAACACAACAATTATCCGAAACAAGTTTAAACTACAAACGTAAATGTAAGTGTAAGGTGTATTATCTATACAATCGAAGAAAACTTTAAAATAAGGAACCATCGTGAAATTGGTAAAAGTTTACATGCAACATACTAACATACTAACATCAACACAAGTATTTGACTCTGCAATGACGATTCACCTTCATTTTGAAATATGAAATAATAAAAAGAAAGCCAATAAGGGCATCCAAAACTGTAAAATCACCCTCCATCGTTGTCCCTGAATATGTTAGCAGTGATATCAAACAGCATCATGATTGAGGGAAGATTACATCACCAATAATCATAACCAAAAAAATCTACTTACATGTCAACATTTCAAATACAAGTGTCTATCGATCAGCCTATGTAGCACATTGCGAAAGTTCCTCACTTATCAGCTGGGCCATTTTCATGTTAGGAACAAGCACAAAGTTCATCAGGAAGAACATCAAAAAGACATAATATGCAAATATCTCAGAAGTCAGAACTAGTCAAACTCAACAGGCAATACCCTCAGCAAAACTTATTCCTGATGATAACTACAGAATCATTCTAGCTATTGGTCACTGAGGAGATAATTATCAGACACCAAATTTTTCAACAACAAAGCCTTAATCCTAAAATGATTTGGAATCAACTAGACATGTATCAATAAGAGGAATCTAAAGATAATCTACAAAAATCCTCATCTCTATTTTCCCCCAGGGCCCGGTCCTAGGGATAGGCCTGGGGTGCAATGGCCTAGGGCCCAGGTCGGAGGGGGGGCCAATACTCAGCAAAGGTCGAATGAGGGGGAAAGGAAAAATTGAAGCATTTAAATCTTCCACAAGTACTTTAACACAAATCACTAATCAAGTAGCAAAACAATTGCATATAATGACTAGTTATGTGTAATGTTAAATTCATTCTTGAAATCTTAAAATCTAGTTAATGCAAACCAAGCAATAAATATAATTCAAATTTAGCTTGACCCTAATAAAAAAAAGTTAATTGCATTATTGTGTTTATGTATGAATAACTTTTTTAAGGATGCATTTGGACCCCCTTGTTTTAATTGGTTGTTGTTTGGGAATTGAAAAGTATAACAAGTTTAAAAATGATAATTCGTCTAAAATGAGTATTATACTCCGTTTTTTTTGTATTTGTAGGAAATAAACATGTGGCTTTAAATTTATGATTTTTTATTTTCGAAAAATTTGATATATATATATATATATATATATATATTAATTGTTGACATCAATATTTAAAAAAAATTAATATTAAGTCTTGAGTGACACGATTATATGCTCAACTTTTAACCAAGGCTAATAGCTTTTGGATGAAAAGTGAAGTGCACTAAACTTGAGATACTCTTGATCATTATAATAATGTAAAAAAAAAAAAAAAAATGAAAAACACGAGAAAAGGAAATAAAATACTTCGTAGGTAATATAAGCTAAAATATATGAAAATTTCTTACAAAAAAAACCCAACTCCACCAAAAATTATAGTCTTGCACAAAATAAAATGATTAAACGATGTTCAATCCACGAAGTTGAGATTTACGGTATAATAACTAACATGATATTATTTGCAAACCATAGTAACTGTTAATTGGACAAGATTTTTTTTGTAGTATGTAACAAGGGCTCATATTTATTGTTTCGCCTAGGGCACATGAAATGTCAGGACTGGCCCTGTTTTCCCCTATCTAACGCCAAATTCTCCTCAAGCTCAATAACCTCAAACATCCACCAATCACCCACATTCAAGTTTGTTTGGATCTTTCCCTACCTTTCCTTTGTCCATCTAGTTGCTACATACTCTTCTAGCCTTCTTACCAATGTGTTACTTGATATCCTTATAGGTCCAAACCATCTTCACGATTTTCACTCATCTTATCTTGGATAGAAACACCTTCTTCCTAATAACTTCATTCCTTTTTTGTCTCTTCTTGTATATTCTTACATCCAACACAATATAAGCATCTATGTCACACCACTCATCTTGTGAAGGTAACAATATTTCAAGACCAACATTCCATCCCATAAAGCACTAGCAGCCTAACTATTGTGTGGTAGAATTTTACTTGCAATTTATCGAGCATAGCCGGCCAAATAGAAATACGAAAGCTTTTTTCCACTTCAACAACTTGATTTAGTCATGTGGACCACATCTTCATCCAATTTACCATCCTTTTTAAAAAATGGAACCCAAATGTAAGAAGAAATCGAGACATTGGTAATCCTTTGAAATCGAGACATTGATATTCCTTTAATCATAACTAATCAAGTTTGACGTCCGACTCTTTGTCTTTGATAAATTTACTATTTATATATTCTGTCTTATTTCTACCAAAATTAAAAAACCACGTGACTATAACTTATTTCACCACCATTCCAACTTTCCACGCCTTTCGTCTCATTAACTAACACAATATCATCTGCAAAATTTATGCACCAAGGTATATCACCTTAAATTGAACTTATTAACTCATCTATAGGGTAAAGCCTTTGATGAGCACAAATTATGATCGAAAACTCTTGTGTTCCCCAACACTACTACTGATCATGAAGCAGAATTCAAGCAATGACAATGGTGAAAAAGAGTTGATTCTAAGTCGTTCTGAAATTCATAGAGTGAGACCAATTAGGTTACATGGGTTTGGCTTTGGATTGGCTCTAGGTCACTGTTGCATATTATATTTACCTCGTTAGGATTGGTTATATGCCAATGGGAAGATGGTGGATTCAGGGAATAAGTTGGCTTTTGCCTATGGGTTTTTTCCCACTGCATTTGCTAAGGTTTTTCTCATTTTAGGCATAGTGTCTTTTTGTTCTTGTGGGTTCTTGGTTATCATTTTCAACCCAAAAGACATGGAGAATGACTTCTTGAAGGTTTCTTGATTAAAATATTGGATCTTAAAATGTTTCTTGAAGAAATGAAGTGTTTCTTGAAAATAGCGCAAAATAGCGAAGGATTGTGGCGAGTATTTTTGGCATTTCTTGAAATCTTGGGCAACTTGTTGCTCACGTGTATTTTAGGAGAATTTTCATGATTATCTTGTTTGTTAGTTAGTTAGTCAAGTTGTTAGGATAGAATCTAAATTAGTGAGGTTTTGATGCAAATTGCAAGTAGATAAGAGAAGTAGATAAGAGTCTAGTTGGCGAGTTGATCAACAACTTGTGCAAGTGGGTGTGGTGGACGATTTATCTAGGGTCAAGTGAACAAGTTGCCACATGATTCTTGGGTATTTCCTTATTTGTTTAGAGTTTAAAGGTTTGTTAGAATTTAGTTGTTGGTTGTATTATAAATAGCCACAATTATCATTGTAACAAATCAGTTCAGAATTCATAATTTTCAATAAAATTCAAGTTGTTGAATCAATATTTTGTGTGAGGTTTCCATACGAAATTCCCAAAGGATTTTCGAGTACTTTGTGAGTTAAAAGCTACAAAATATTCACTTCTAGTTTTAGGATTTGTGATTTAGTGTTCTCACAAAGAATAAAACAACCTTAGCAATAGATTGTTGAGTGTTCCAATCTAAAACTAAGATTTCGTAACTTTGGTGAGTTGTGAGTGTTCCAATTTGCTAATTTTACAGTAAACCAATCTATCTTAAGTTTAAACACTTAGTTTGAACCTAAGTTATAGATTAACTACTCTAGACCCTATCTATTTTTGAGCACTTTTAACTTCCCCTTTCGAATCCTCCTCATAAAATCTCAATTTGTCATACCTTAGGTAACAATTACATTCTATATACCTTGTCTTCTATCCTCATTAGTTGATTATCGAAGTGTGATCTCCATTTGCCCTTTATAAGTGTACATCCTCCAACTTCACTTGATCAACATCTTTTGCATGCTTGATTGTCCCACACCCTGAGTTCTTTTATCTCTCATAAAGACAATTCTATAAACGTCTCTCCCCCTCTTTTTTCCCTTCAAAATACTTCTTATTACTTCTTTTTAGTTGCTACATATTAACTTTTGACAATACTCATTTATGTACTATAAATATCATTGGTTCTATATATGTAAAGATAAATATAGTCATATAGGGTCTTATTTGATTCTTCGGATTGTGTACTTTTCAGATATATAATTATTATAATAAAACTTGAGATAAAAACGTTTGAAATCATGTCTCGACAAGTGTGAAAAAATCAAAATGTAGCAACTAAGAAAAACTAATAAAGTATTTTCTTTCTAAATTACCTCAAGTTAATAATCCTAAGCTTAATTAAGTCATCAAAACTTCATTACTTAGGGTTATCAAAACTCCATAAAGCAATCTCACGGTTCCTAAAAATGCAACTATACAATAATTGCAACCATATAATAAAGTTTGTTTCTAATATTTTAAAACTAAATATTTCCTTTATAATACTACTCCGTACTTGTGCTAGAAGATATTTCCTATTAATGGCATAATATTAAATTATTAATGTGGTGTTACCTAGGCCTGAGCACGGATCGGATATCCGATCCGAAATTTTGGAAAATCAATATTTGTATCTGTATCCAAAATTTTCGGATATCCGTATTTGATATCCGATAATGTTCGGATCGGATGCTCCAGATATCCAATTTCTAATTTTTCTTTCACAAAATAAAACATAGATATTTGCAACACAAGAATACGATAAGACAATATAACTACCAAATAAAAGAAATGAATATGTTAAATCTTGTCCATTAACAATCGCACAGAATAAATTAATTTTTGTAGAAGTACTCCGTAAGATTTCTTAAGTTTACTAGTTTAGTATACTCAAAAGTCGGAACTTTATAGGAATGACTTATATTTTTTGTACATTCAATACATAAAAGTTGATATCTAAGCTAGATGTCAGGCATCAAAAAATTTCGGACATCTAGTTCGATAGTTGAAATTTCGAATATTCGGATATCCATAAAGGCCAAAAGTGATATTTGAATAGGTATTTGATATCCGCCTTTTCGGATCAGATAACCTAAAAATCGGATCAAATACAGATCAGATTTTCGGATTTTCAGATCATCAGATATTTTTGCTCAGCCCTAGTGTTACCTTGATAATCACTCCGCAGAAAAATGAGATTATCATTTTTTTTGACAAAAACACTCCATCCCTAGGGAAGATATGCAGTCGACAACATCTAACATATATACGTAGTATAGTTGTATTGTAGTAATGTAATATATCAAGGGTATGACAACAACGTGCAAATACAGAGTTACAGACTTATGGTAGCATGTAAACGAAAGTTCACAAAACTAAACCTCTTTCAACTGTAGTTAAAATGAAACTGATGTTCCTTGTTTATTTGTTAAGTTAGGAACATAATTTAAAAATATATATATATATATATATGTGAGGAAACACAGTATAAATGTAAAGTGACAAAAAACCTTAATGTAAAAAACAAATTGAGACAAAAGAAATACTTTAATTTATCATATTTTTTAAAAATTAAACAACGACATTCATAAGAATACAAGATGAAGTGAATATGATATATAAGTACGGTGTACTATATTTTATCAAGGCACTCTCTTTGGCTATATGGGCTCTTAAATATTGCATTTTCACTGCCACATTTTTCTCCCCACTCTTTACCATTTAAAGTGCTCATAAGACCTACAGAAAATGCCTTTATCGACTCCCTAGTTCCCCCACATTCCTGTAGGTTTTATGTGCGGAATTTAAAGTGTTCGTAGAATAAAATCCTAGCACTTTAACAGGATCTACTTGAATAAGAAACGGACACATGGAAAATTCCAAGCCAGGAATTTTAAAGGTAGAATGTTATGGGTTTGCAGTTTACTAGCTGTCTATTAGAACATTCATAATACGGGGTTTGTCATGAAGTTCTTATATTTTGACATTCATAATTCATACACAAACTCTTTATTGTTAACCATAAGATTTGAGGTTCATTATAAGGAGAAGTTTGAAAATAAGAAAAGATTTGTATTTGCATATGCGGTATTTTAAGTGGTGAAAAATATTACAATAAAAACAAAATAAAACAAAAAGGTAGATTGTTAAGTCCCATACATAAACCTTTATGGGGTTGGTCTATTGTTGGTAAAAGGTTTATTCATAATGAGTTTGTCCTTGTGATGAAATGACAGTATAACATTGTGGATGCTTTATAAACCAATGCTCCTATTTCAATATACTTGCTCTTTCTCTTTTAAAATTATAACTTAGTGCTCATTTAGTTGCCACCAAATTTCCATGATTAAGCTTGATCTAATTATTTAATTGCCTAACAATTGACAAAATAGAAAAATTCTACTTTCACAAGAATTTGTAATGTCTTCAAAATGTAGGAATTGGATTACCCACTTTTCTTTGGTTATTGCAATTTCACGTGATTGAAACACACAGAACTAATTTTTAAAGGGCACAATGCACAAATGTTTAAATAAAAATCAAAGCATTGTTCAAAGGAAAAAAGAGGAACCTCGTAATTACATATTTACATATTTTCAAATCCCTAAACTAGACAAGCGATACACCTTATCACATAACAAAACAAGTTGTTGATGTGTTCTTAACTTCTATCAAGTTGAGAACTTTGGTGATTGTGGTTGCTCTTGCTCTATTTGAAAGACCACTACAGTGTAGAGTAAGAACAACCAAAACAACTAGAACTGTCAAATTAGCATAGTTTATGGGTATGGCTATCTTTTATTTTTTTTCATGCTCCTTTGTTTCTTTTTGTTTGATACGTTTAGAATATTGTCACTATTCATAAAATGTAAGAATCTTTTAAATAACTTTCAATATATATAACATAATATAGTCATGTAAAATCGTGTTTGATTCGACTAAATGAATGCGGTATTAAAATTTAATTATTATAAATTTTACACATATACAACAAAAGATATTTATGATCAAACAAGTGCATTAGCATATATACAAGTCAAAACATATCAAACAAAAAGTACGGAGGGAGTATTAAAATGTGGTTGTTGACTTGTCGTTACCTTGAATACTCCATACTACATTAAACATTAAATATAAAAGGAGTAAAAAAAGAATATAAAAGGTAATCTTAGCACGGAGCATATTTCCAGGTAAAGTCAATAGCTCAAAAATTCTAAAACTTGTGTTCTTCATTAAACAAGAGAACGACAACTGGAGCAATTAAAGCCAGAAGGACGCTAGAGGCACAAATTTCGGGAAATATTTGAGGTGAAAATTTTCCCTTCTTTACTTTTTCCTGATATTTGCCATTGCGTTTGTGGCGTAAGATAACCTGGTTGTATGAAGGGCAAAGGAAAATTCGTGGCTCAAAAACGTTTGGTATAACAAAAAGGAAAAGGTAACACCCAAAATGAGGAGAGAATGGATATCTTTTGGGAATGTTATTTTCACTTGTCATATGGTTGAAAAAATAAATAAAGGAAGGACCATATCTAAAATCTTACTGCCTCATTTATTTTTTTTTTTTTTTTTTTTGCCAAAAAAATC
>PYUH01003977.1:573881-616864 GCA_016808085.1 Suaeda aralocaspica
TTTTTTTTTTTTTTTTGTGCCAAAAAATTCCATAAGTAATTTTTATTTGCCTATTTGTCACTTTCTAAGATTCGGCTATTTTCTAAGGGCCTGTTTATTTCAGCTGAAAATAAATAAACTGAACTGAATTAAAAGTTTCTTTTTATAAAGGATTAACGAAAGTTTTTTATGAAGGATTAACGAAAGTTTTTTATGAAGGATTAATGAATAGCAAATTAAAAGAAAGTTAAACTAAGCTGAATTGAACTGATTTTAAGCTAAAGTAAACAGGCCCTAAGATCCCATAAGTGCTATTTGTCACTTTCTAAGATTCCACATGTTTGCTTAATGCTTAGTACAAACCTGATTTAGAGTTCTCTATTTCGAAAAACATGTTGCGATAGTATCTAATTTTACAGTGCAACAAAAGAAATAAAGGCTACATCGTTACACTATGGGTCCGTTTGGTAGGACGTAAAACATTTTCGGATGAAAATAGTTTTCTATGAAAAACCTTTTACATTGGAAAACTCATTTTCATAAAGAACTAGAATTTTGGCCCGGGCAATGCCCCGGATTGGCTACGATTATCAAATATGCTTTTGTTTGTTTTTCATAATGTGTTTTTTGTTTAGTGCGAAATTAGATTGCATGGATTATATATAAGTTACTAATTTAAAAAGCAAAAATATTATAAAAGACAACAACTTGTGCATGAGACTGTTGTAAAGAATGACATGTGTCACATAATTAGTGAGCGCCACACAGTGAATAAACGATACAAATCAAAAGCTCATACCATATAATTACAAGACTTTATTAAACATCAAATTTATTATGGATTGGTGGTTAAACTTTCACATTTTGTTTCAAATGTCATGAGTTTGATTTCTAATAGCTACACACAGTTTTTATTTTAATTTGTGCATTGTAAACCATGACATGTGTCACATTCATTAGCGAGCGCCACGTGGCGTAGTTTCGTTAACAGCAATACCTTTTAATATATTATATAGATTTCCATTGTTTGGTTACATGTAAAAGATTTTACATTTTAAGCATTTTTCATTATTTGGTTGGATGAATAATTCAAATATTTCAATTGTAAGGAAAAGTGTTTTCCTTCTAAGTGTGATGGAAAATGTTATCCTCCCAATTTTGGAGGAAAATGTTTTCAACACGGCGAAAAACCATTTTCCATCCCAAGTTTTACATTTTAATATTTTACTCCAAACCAAACGATATAAAATAAGAAAACTGTTTTCAGGGAAAACGTTTTACACTCTACCAAACGGACCCTATATGGAGAAGAATTGAAGAATAAAACGATTTATCTTGGTCTCAAGTCGCATTAAATTTGTGTTGCGTCTAATAGGGTGCAAGCTTCTCTAAGTTTTGTGTTGTCTTGTCTTGTCAAGTACGGAGTAGGAGATTGAGAGTACGAGTTCCATGATCTGAAGCAATGACTGGCCGCAGCCTTTTGCTGGTCCATATATAATTAGTCTTTCAAATGAAAATTTGTGAATTTATTTTAAGAATGGAAAGGAAAAACAACATCCTACATTCACAGGAACCTCATGCAATCCCATTATAATGGAAGCTTTATCAGCATGTAAATACTCATCATATAAACATGAGAGAAATGGTGGGGGTGGATAGAGAAAGAACATCAATACAGAAGGCATCAGATAAAAACTTCATAAGTGAAGGATAGCATGGTGTTTAGCTGCTTTTAATGAAAAACTTGGAACTCATCTTCGTCTCTTTCAACAAAGAATATCCATGCAAGAACGAAACAGTCAGATCAGCATTCAGCAACGACAAGTAAAGTGAGTCTAACAAAACATCAATTTCATTTCGCAATCACTAGCATCCACTATCAGCAATGGTCAGATTAAGGTTTCGATGCTTGGACGGACAAAGTCAGATAAGTCCAACAAGAGTGGACAAGCCAGGCGAAATATCAGGCATGTCTTTATGGAGAATAAAAGTGACACCAGTCCAATCTAATCTAAAATAAAGGGAGCAACATTTGATAGCTTTTACCTGGTGATAAATAAACAGGTCAGATGCAGAACTGGACATTGGAGCATGATGTGTCGCTCAATCAAGAGATGCAAAAAAGTTTTAACAGAACGGTTTCTGCAAGAAAAGGGCCTGATCAATCAGATATTACATTCTTCAAGTTAAAAAATCTAAACAATTTACAGCAGGAATCACTATTTGTGAACCTGAACATGACTCTTGCACTCCAAATTCCAATTTATGAAATCACTGTTTCCAAATGCTTGCTCCTACATTACAAGTGGGAGTCACAAGAAGATTATTTGAGGCTTGGGTTGGCTAATAGAATTAGCTTTACAACTAAGGCATATCCATCCAGACTAATCTGCATCAAGTAGTGTTGGTAAATAAGAAACTTCCAAGTCCGTAACTGTAAGGGTCGAAGTTCGTTCATGGCTCAACTAATATTTTCACCAAAACTCTGCAGAAATGTTTTCCATTCTCCCTGAATCTCCCCCTACATTAATCTTTCTCCCAAAACCTCCCTGTCATACATGATTGTGTTCCTCAATTAGGAATTGACTACAACTCATACAAACATATTACGGAGTAGTCTTTTGTCATATCTCTCCTCTAAGGACAACCAAAAAATATTTCGAACAGGATCTACTGATTAACCTTCATCTTTTGAAGATAAAATCACAACACAAACAAAAACATCTACTGTCTACTCATATATTGTTTCGGATTCAGCAAGAAAAAAAAATACACGCATATCCAAATAGGATACTATGTGTTATTGGAAAGAATCAAGGCTGAACAACATTTTTTTCCGCATAAAAGGCACAAATTTTGGCATCCAAGAAAAATAATCTTAGCAACTCATTCAAACCAGTGTAGGTATCAGACCATTCAGAGTAATAGGTCAGCTGAATTTGCAATCTCTAACTACCAGTTGCTCGCTGCTCCAATATCTATATTGAATGTTCCATATAGAATTATAGACACAGATTAATCAAACACACCAGAGGTTAAACTTGAGACAGCAAAGCTGCAAACATATGAAGAATAATGTCCTTGTAGCTCCTTTTTCCTCTCCTCTTTCTTCATCTAGAATCTCATTCCATAGGCCTATGTCCACAGTTTGTACATTGAATGTCAATGTTATGTTTCATAAATACGTCAACCTTATATAAGCAAACACTTTCTCTATATGCTACTTACTAAACAACCACATATACATGACTAGATAAACAGAGATTTGATTCGGATACAACAACCTCAAAAGTTGCAAGTACATAATTTACATATATATTCTACCATCTAAAGTTTTCAGGCCACAATTTGCATATAAGTGTGAATGGATGAATGCTAGATGCGAGAGAGTTCGTCGATAGCTTGTTGGTTGAGAGCAAGGGATTGTTAAGAAAAGAAAGTAAGTAGAAGATAAAAGGTAGACTTTTAATTACCGATGTTACCGCTAAGCATGTTAGTGAGAATAGAAATATACACCTATCCAAGTTAAAAAAATTAAAGTGAAAAACTCTTGAAGTTCTGTTTCCTTATAGTGCACCAGATTTTTTTTTATTAAACGAAGTAAGCTGACAGATATTTATATTTACTTCTTTAAAATAATATAGAACAACAACAACAAAGGCTTAGTCCCAAATTAATTTGGGTTCGGCTAGACATGAATCAATATGAGGAGTCGCAAAAGTCCTCAATAGAAATCCTCCTCCTCCAATATTCCTGTTTGACACTAAATGTTTTTCAAGCCCCAACACCCTCATATCTCCATTAACAACCCTCATCCAAGTTTGTTTTGGTCTTCCTCTACCTTTCCTCCTTCCCTCTTGCTGCCACCCTTCCAACCTCCTTACCGGAAAGTTAGTTGGTCTCCGTCTTATATGACCAAACTATCTTAGCCGATTTTCCATCATTTTATCTTCGATAGGAGCAACCCCCAACTTCCTCCTAATTACATCATTCCGTATTTTGTCCTTTCTTGTATGCCCACACATCCAACGTAGCATACACATATACACATCTCTGTCACATCCAATGTAGCATACGCATCTCTGCCACATCCATCTTATGGAGGTAGCAATATTTCAAAACTCAACTTTCGGTCCCGTAAAGTAATGCTGCTCTAATGGTAGTACGGTAATAGTACGTATAATCATATGGAGTATATCTTAACGGACAAAGAAATCCTCTAATCTCTATTAATTTAACCAGGCAACTGAAACGACACCTACTATCTCGGATTTGACTTTCACTCCTTACCCCCTTCCTAATCATTACAGAAAACTAACCAGCAAGCCTTATGAATATGAAAAAAATATTGAACTCTCAAAATTATTCTCCGGCCCAATTACCCAGACAAATACCAAAATCACAAGCTGCTTACACATCATGCATTGAAAAGTATCAACCACCAACTTTTAGCATAGAAAAACTCCAGTAATGGTTATATATAGTAGAAATAGATCAGATTCATCAGATAGATCTAAGACCCTAATAAGTTTTAATCTCAAGGTAACTGGATCACAATGATTTAAGTCACTTTCTAAGCTTTTACGCAAGCTCACATGCATGTAATCTTCAAAAGTTTGTTAAAAGCCTTCAGCATATAACACACTGTGATTAATGTGTAATGTGTGGCTGCTGACCTGCTGCAGATTGTATATACTCTCAACATTTGTACTCTTGTACAGTAAGCAGTCCCCGAAAGCTAACGTTTGAACAGTAGTAGTATCTTTAATTCTTTATTTGCCATTATAGGTCAAATTGCCTTCTGAATAATAAAGACTTTCGGCCTTTAGGTACTTTTATCTTTAGAAAAAATTCTCAAAAACATGTTACTATTACTAAAAAAATGTAAAAAGCTTACACTCATTTAAAGATGTAAAACTTATGATGATGCTCGGTTATGAAGAATTCTAGTTTCGAAGAATTCCCTTTTAGCATTAACCAAACTTATTTAATCAGGTACAGCCGTACAGGCAAGGACAACCTGACAAATTCGAAAATTCCTGTGCTGACTCAAGAAAAAATAGCCAACAATGGCTACTTTTTCCTAACAATAAACTGTGTATTTTTCAATTCGGAGCAGTCAAATAAGTTGATACATGATATGCAAAATCCTTGAGCCAAAATCAACTTTTACCAATTAATCAGCACTTCAGAACCATTCAAGGTGGCCACAGAATCTTTACAAACAGATACTTTTCTTTGAGATACTAAGCACAACAGCACCAAAAGGTCGAACCGAGTTACTTATGTATCTAAACTCATACCCTCTTAAGAACTCAAAGCATTCCTCTAGCCTTATTTTCTTAAATTTCCCCTCTTTCGCATTCTCTGCTTTTTTCCTGATCATTTATTCAACCAAGCATAGCTTGTTGAAGCAAAAAGAAATAAATAACATCTCACTCAAAATTTAGGACTATAAGTCCATAACTAATAAAAACATACGTGAGAGAAAACATTAGCTCTTTTTCCACTGTACAGTAGACAACAAATTAAACAGGTAAATAAGAACCTCTTCTAATCCTGTACAATTCAATACTACCTCCAAATAAAGGGCAAGCAATCATAGCCGACACCATTCCCCATAAAATAAAAGCAAAATGAAGCATTAGTTTGCGTCGAATTCAGGTGCAATAGTTTCTTATAGTTTGTAAGGAGCAAGAGAAGTGCTGTGAATGGAACTTGATCCTACTTTGGTAAAAGCCCCGAAGAACAAGATAATAAAGTTTCTTAACGCCAAAAACAAAATCCAATAAATTCATAATGGTTTAAGTTTACTGCTTCGAAACTCTAATGACTCTACATATATAGCAAGCATATCAATATCACTATGCCAAAACCATATAACAAATAACATGGCATCAACATTAAAATTTGCAGAAACCAACTTCATGATCACGCAATCAAACACGAAAACCAATAAACACTGGCACAAATATATGATTTCAGAGCACAAACGATAACAGCAAAACATCATCCGTAACAACCAATAAACACACATTCCAACAGATAAGTATCTTTGTAACTAACAAATGCAAACACATTCGAATTAACATCAACATTCATCCTAATCACAATTATCAACCAGCTCAAAACCCTAAGTAAGCTTTGTTTCTGAAATCGACTAAAAATCCGCATTGTCAGAAGGAAATTAGACTAACAAGTAACAAAAACCTACCTACAGATGAAACTATTTCGGCTATCCAACATGATTTGATCCAGCGAAAAACCAGCAATGCCGAAACTTCATACTCCGTAGTTCATACTGAAATGATCAAATTCAACCAAATTACGGTCGAATTTCAAACAGAGATATCATAATTAACGCTCACATCAACCAAATAAACGATTTGGAATATAAATTTCAACCACTAACAAATTATGTGAAACTTCTTAATTATTCAATCAAAAACCCTAATTCTAACGGCGATTCAATTAACCATAAAAATTACACGAATTCATCAAGATATTAACAATGATGATAAATATGAAGATGTAACCTAGAAAAATTTAACGGAAATTTGGATGAATTATACCTCATTGATTAAAATTCTCCAACTACGTTGAAACGAATCATCAATTGTGCTTGATTTTCGCCGATAAAATATTACTTCGTTCATATTTGATTGATGAATTGATTAGGGGAAAATTATCGCAATTTTGAACTACAAGTGGCAGAGTATACTGCGTCTCTATTTAAAAACGGAATGAAGGGGAAAAGGAATAGATTGAAGAGGTGGGAAAAAAAATCGGGCGCTTTTGATAAGTTTGTATATTAATAAGTTTGTATTATACTATTATATATTTAAAAGAAACTAGTTGTAACACTATGCGCACCGCGTACGGTGCCTCAAAATACTTATGCATACGCTAATAATGTATGTCACTTTGTGTATTATTGTATATAACTATTTTTACTAATTATAGTACTTATGAGAGTAGATTTCAGTTTGTATTCAAATAAAACATGGATAAATTTCAAATTGAGCACCAGAGTTCCTATAAAATATATAATACATCCTTCTTATTTGGAAATTGGAAAGAAGGTTTACAATTCTCGTACCTGAATACACAATCATTGGCCTATGCATAATAAACACGGTATAATTATTTTCTACAAATCTCAAGAATTATATATAGTTCCGTTTTTATTGGTGTTTGTTTTAGCTCATTACTACTGATCCTCCCCCTCCACTGCCCCACAATCATAACCCTCATTTAATTCCCCTCGCTTACACCCAATGCACACATTAATCACTTTAATCACATTGTCTTTGAAGTTTTCCTTGGTTGTGAATACTATGATTTGCTCAAGCTATCACGAACTCTATCAACACTAACAAGAAGTTGTCACGACCAATAGCTTCTGTCAAGTACAAATGAAATTTAAAAAAAAAATTGTTAACCTAAAAACTTAGCAAAGATAATGAAACTGGTAACTATAATCACCTTTAAAAATGACATCACTAAAACAAAAGAACACAACGAAACAACAATAAAGAGATGAGGGGCAAACCTGAATGATTACAGAGAACTTTACTACCATAGTCCTGTTTTAAGAACCACTTAATTGAGGCTTCACCATCATCAATCAATCACACGCCTAAGAACCAGCCTGAAATTAGCAAATGCAAGTATTATAACCCCTTTCAAAAATTAAGTATGATTACTTAAAATGAGCCGAACTCCCGGCAAACTAGAGAGTAGCTATAACTCATAGCAACCAATCACATTTAAGTTGTAATTACATGTATAAGTATACATAGCTTACCATTGATTCATTCATTCAATTTTGTATTCTAGTTTTCTAGGAAGAAGATTTTTCAAAGCTAATATTCATCAGTGAAATAATTTTAGCTCCTGGCCACGGAGATAAGAATCCTCTAGTTAAGGTTGTTCTACTGTTTTAAGCTTTATTACACACTACTGCAAGCCACAAAAGTTTCCATATCATCTGTGTCATGAATTTATCGAATTATTAGAAAAGTACCAAAAAGTCAAGGAAGGGCATGTACTTACTGAAAGTTTGCAATTTCAAAGTTTTTTTACCTCCCTCAAAAGATCTTCCATAGCCCAAGCCTATATACAGAGAATTCAAATTTGCAATAAACAAACTTTTAATCAATTCAACCAAACAAAAATAGGAGTTAAGATCGAATAAACCAATTTAATAAGTTAACCAAACTAACCTCTTCAACTATCCAATCTCATTGCATATAACTCACGCTCTTCCTATCTTGAAGTTACTCATGCCAAAACAATTTGAATAAAACACAACAACGGCAACGAAAAGGATAACAACAACAAACCTTTAGAAGTCCTTTCAGTGAATTTGGAATATTTCAGTTATTTAACAGAAAAGATAACACAACCCCCTTTCTCCTCTGAGAAATACCACGAAGTGCAATGATAAACAGTTTGTTTTTCCAAAATTATTTCAATCGAATTCCACTGCCACAATATTGCAATTTCCTATGGGAAAATCAAGACAATGAACCAACAACAAATCAAAAAAGACACACTTTAAAAAAAAAAAAAACCACCACTGCACCACATAGATGTTTCAAGGGCAAATTGGCAAGAAAAAGAAAATAACTTACATGTTTTACAAGGGATTAAATGACAAGCAACTTTTAAATGCCCCCCAAGCTTAGATTCAAGCTTTTGGGCATGAGTCTCTACTCCTTTCATGAACTCAGGAATTCCCACCTTCATTGTCATATCAAATCATCTATTAACCCCTTATTTCACAAAAGTTAATCATAAATCGTTAAAGGATAAAGATGTTTGCAATTTGCACAAAATTCCATCTTGTAATAGACGCTAACAGCCAAATCAGAATCTCAAAATAAATCAGATAGAAAAACAAATCAGCTTCCAATGATCTAAACACCAATAGCAAAGCAATAAATTTTCAACAATAACAGTAAAAGAAATAACAAAACATTTGCATGCAATTCCACGAGATATTTGACCGACTCTAAAGTAACTCACAAGAATTTTTCATCACAACTAAGTTGTAGCTCCATTTGCTACAGATCAAATGACAAGAATTCAATGAGTTAGATGAATGTAAAACATTTTGTTTGCCAAATTTAGAAGTAAATGCCTAAATGAATGAGATGAATTTAATTTGAATTAGACGAATGTAAAACAGAACCCTAAGAGGGTGTTTTTTTGGAGGGTCAGGAAGGAGGGATGAGGATAACTGATCAAGGATCTGAGAAGTGTTTTGTTTGTTTGGAAGAATAGGGATATTGAAGAGAATGGGGATATGAATAAAATGGATAGTTATCCCTGAGGATGGCAGTTCAAGCCGAGTCCGACCCTACTCCGCTCCGATCCGAGGAAAAAAATTCGCCTTTGAATCTGCCCTAAAATAATCCACTTCCGACTCCACCAAAAAAAATCCGACTCCGAGTTTAAGTCAGAGTCAGATGCTAAAAATAATCCGAGTTATTCGACAATTAATCTGAATCTGCCGGATTTCCGACTCCACCTTTATTTCTCTACTTATTAGGTATAATAATAATAATTATCATTATCATTATTATTATTTCTACTATACTAATACTACAATAATTTATGGGTTAATGTAACTAAATACACCTATATGGCGGCTACAAAATGGTTATCAATTAATCATTAGAGATGGCAATCACTCCGCTCCGACTCTGACTGCCTCCGCTTAAATTCAAGAGGGAAAAAAATCCGCTTCGACTCCGCCACAAAAAAATCCGCCTCCGACTCCGTTTAAATAATCCGACTACAATCGGAATCGGAGTTAGATCCCACATAATCTGATCCGACTCAGACCCGTTGTCATCCCTAGTTATCCTTAAAAAATAATACCTAAGAGGGGTGGTATAAGGAAGGGGATAGTTTAATGATGCAAAAGATGATTTTACCCTTAGTGAAAGAGGAGGAGAAGGAAAAATAAGAAATTCAAATAAGGGTAATTATGTAAATTTTTTTGTTATTTCAATCTAAAGCTTTGTTCTCCTCAACTTATTTTTGCTGATCTGAACTTATTTTTGTTGAACTGAACTTATTTTTGCTGATCTGAACTTATTTTTGCTGAACTGAACTTATTTTTGCTGAAATCATTAAACTGATTTTTGCTTAACTGAACTTATTTTTGTTGAACATAACTTATTTTTGTTGATCTGAACTTATTTTTGCTGAACTGAACTTATTTTTGTTGAAAATAAGTAAAAATAAGACGAGGAGAACAGGGCCTAATTCCCTATTCATACCAAACAAGGGATTGTGTCAGTTTTATCTTTATTCCACCTACTAATTTCCTATCCCTATCCCACCTTCTTATCTTTTTTATCCCTATCCCTCAAACCAAACGCCCTGTAAATGCCTATAGTTTAAACAAAACTTCACTCATTCAGAGGAAAAACACCTCCGAATCGAAGTAAATTATAAAGATAAGAAAGTAGTAGAACATACGTACCATCAATTCATCAGTTGTGTCATCATTTATTCTTCCCCACGTCAATAGTCCAACATATAGCCAACTATTCCAATTCAACTCCTAAAAGAAAATCCCCAAAAAAACGTAACAAAAATCAAATTGAAACCTTAATTGAACCCCCACAAATCTGAAGTTGTAACTGAGTTAACCCTAAACAATCGAGCTCAACCCTAATTAACCCCAAAACAATGAAACCATAACTGAACTAAGCTCAAAAATTTGAAAACAAATCAGAGGGTCGCAAGAAGTTAATGGCACAAGTGCAAGGTTAAACATGGTGAACGTTCAATGAGAGAGAAGAGAAGAGGTAAGGGTCGCAAGGAGCGAAATGTTTAGGTTTTACTGTGGTAGGTTGTGGGGAAGATGGAAGGAGGAATGGTTTGTTTATAGGGACAAAGGGTGGGATAAGGATTTATAATCCATTGTGCCCTCTGATCCCCATGTTTGTTAGTAGGGAATTGCACTATCCCACTTGAAGGGATGGGGATTAAAAATTTAGTTATCCCATTAAATCTGTAACTGGGGGGGCCAGGTATAGATTTTTGGGGATTTCTTCTCAGCTTGAAAATTACAAAAATGTCCTCTCCAATTATTAGTTCCCTTCAACAAAATACCCTACTACCGCCATTTTCTCCTTTGGCCGCTTCACCACCACATCCATTATTCTCTCTCAATTTTGGTAAGCTCTCTTTCTCTCTCATTCATCTCTCTTTCCTTTTTTTTCTTAATTTTAATATTTATTCCTAAATTAATTATATTGCCATTATTTAGCAAAAGTTTAATTATTTAATATATTTTTTTTGAAGCAAAGAAGTTGGAAGATCAACGTTCAAAGCATTTTGGTAGTTGGTATATTCTCTTTGCTAATGATCTTTTGTTTTGGAGCATTTTGCTAATAGCTCTTTTTTAACACCATTCTATATGTAAAGAATGATTAGCTAGTCTTTGTATATCAGATTTAGCAAGTAGTATATGTAACTTTTGGACTCTTGTATGTAAAAGCATGTTTCATGCAAATTCTAATGAAAAGAATGTGTTTTATTGTCTTTAATCATTTAAATTGCATTTTTATAAGTTTTAGTTCAGATAAAAAAATGAATTAACCATTTCTTATGTGAAAGGTGATAAGTGTATTTTATTCTTATATTTTACCCCCTTTTTCTGGTTTATTTTGACTCTAATCTATGCTCTTCGGAGCTATTTTGGCTAACATTTGGTTGTACGGAGTTGTTTGTGCTTGTTAGTGACTTTTTGCAGGATTTCGGTGTTTTTGCATTGATTCTGAGGCAATTATATGAGTTACAACTAGATACTAGAAGCCATGAATTAGAATTAAAGTAATCAGGAAGTTATGATGAAGCATGGAGTAACACAAGACGAGCTGACTTGATTTAGGCGAAAAAGTCATTTCGCCCGGGCAGTCGGGCGGATTGCTTCCAAGGCCAAAATCACTCGCTTCGTGAGCCCGATTGGGCGGATTTAGTTTGATTGGTCGGGCGGTTTGTTCGGAGCCCGTTTTCCCTTCTTTTTAGCCCGAGCATTGTACTTTTCATATAAATAGTTCTTGTGTTAGGTTTTTTAACACATTAGATTAGAGATTATTTTTCTCCTTAGGGTTTTTCATTCAGTTTCTCTCTAGAACTCACTTTTGTCAAAACTTAATTATTCATTCAATACAATCGCAATTTCAGGTTCTTCTTTATTTCTTCTCTTGTTTTTATTAGTTTAATTATTTTTCTTAGTTATAATTGTTAGTAGTATTTAAATTTTAGATCCTGTTTTTGTTTTAGTTCTTGCTTTTGAGTTATTTAATTAGTTTAATTGTTGTAGTCATGTTTTCAGTTCCAGTTCTTATGATTAAATTGGTTCCTTTAGTTTCTATTATGCGTGAGTAGTTCCTTTTCCAGGACTAGGGGATCCATGGATTGATTTTGATGTTTTGTTCATAATTGTTAGTTTGGTTATTAATGTACTTGAATTCCTGTTGTCAACTTTTATTGCTTTTAGTTAAATACTGGTCATGTTTAATTGTTAGTTTGATATTGTTGAAATCGATGCCGAGAGGTAAGATTACCACAATTAGATCATAAGGACAATAGGCAAAACGAGTCTAAGTGAGCGAGAGCCATTAGAGGAGTTTTGAAGGGGACTAGATTCGAGAGAATTAGTGGACCTTAATTCAAGGAAATTGATAATCTAATTAATTAATTGTGTGCAGTTTATTTGTTAATCTATGGTGAACCGATGTCCTAGACTTAGTCATAAATTCGTTCCCTTAACCAACTTAGTTCTAGTTTTAGTTAACGTTTGAGTCTTAATTCAACATTCAAAGGCCTTTTACACAGTTTAAACTTTTTAGAACTAATAGGTTTAATTGCTTCCCTGTGGATTCGATCCCTACTTCCCTAGCTATATTAGTTAGAGTGGTTAGATTTTTTTTTATAGGTGCGCGATAGCCTCATCAGATCCCACTTTGCAAAAAAAATGGTGATTTTAGGTTAACAAGCCGGACCTATTACATGTAAGACAAATTTTCATTCTCGACTGATTTGACCATAATCTTGCTAAAAATACTATCTAAATACCTTGTCGTTATAGTTTGTATTATTTTTTATTTTTTGTAGTTAATATAAATTTGATTATGTTCGATACATTATTAGCAGCGGGTGCAACGTACGTTGTTTTTTAGTTTATTTATTTATATACTCTTAACTTTTACTATGAGTTGGTAGCAATATTAGATTGGTAAGAGCCTGTCAATGTTTTGTGGTTTCTCCGTGTGGAGAAGTAAAACAAAAAAAAAATCTGTTTACTATTAAATTATCTTGAATTTAGATAAACAACGAACCCATCATAATATACTGCATATATTTTTTATCTGTCTAAAGTAAAACAACCCATTATAATGTTAAATGTACTTTGTCTATTATATTAAAGTGTTAGTCGACCTTATTTTCATTATAATCATACATATTTTATTGTCAAGAAAATAAAAATAATAGTCATACAAAAATTGTTTGCATATAGATATATAAACCATGGAAATCAATATTAGGACCTTTTGTCATTAAGACCTTTTTTTTATATCAAAATCTGTGAATTAAGTCATTTTGTGTTATTTTTTGTGAATTAAAACTGTACCTAAACTAAATCTTTTAAAATTGAGACCTTAATAACATCTTCAGGCAAAAAGTCAAATTAATGGTAGTTGACCAGGAGTGCGAAGTTCACTTGCTTCACTAATCACCACTCTCTCACTCTCACATCTAATTTACTCCATTTACCTACCTCGTTTCATTTGCTATGTTTCCCCTTGATCTATTACATTTGTCTTCTTCAGTCTTCTTTATTCATGGGTTTGGTTACTGTTTTGAAAGATGAAGAAGAGCAAGATGCACTGAACTTACTTGATGATGAGGATTTAAATGAAGATTAAGAAGGGAGTAAACAAGATGATGAAGATGACATCAAAGTGAAACGAGTAGATGAAAATTAAAAAAGAAAATCGAAAAAGACAGATTTAAGAGAATGGATGGAAAGAGGTAGGTAAATGAACTAATTTAATTAGAGGTGAGAGTGAGAGAGCAGAGAGAGGTAATTAGTGATGCAGGTAAATCTCAAGCTAATCAACCGTCATCGGTTTGACCTTTTTACCTAAAAATATGAATAAGATCTCAAATTGAAAAGCTTCGGTTTAGATAAGGTCACATTTACAAAAAGTAACACAAAAATTCTTAATTAACAAATTATGACCTAAAAAGGTCTTAACTAACAAAGAGTCCTCAATATTATTATTATTTTTACATTTAATCAATCAATTTGTTATTTCAAATATTTTTTTTTTGATTCTCAAAATAATTACAAGAATCATATATTATTGGTGGATTACACATACAAAAACGGGGAAAAATATATACAATTTTACAAGTATTTTTTATTGAAGAAAATAATAAATCATAGAGAAAAATGTAGTTAAAGGAAGAATGAATTTTTCTTTTAACAAAAGGGGGGAAACTCAAAAAAGGAATGAAATAATAACACGAAATATTTTTTAGAAATTGCGCCAAATGTCTAAGAATTCTGGCGGGAAGTTAGTGGACATATTTATTAATCTGAAAAAATTCCCCCTTCATTTCATTCTACAAGGAACAAAGTTTTACAGAAAAACGAAAAAAAAAAGTTAGAGAGAGAAAGAAAGTGTGTGAGTGAGAAAGAAGCTAAATCGCCATTTCAAGTTTTTTTTTTTTTTTTCATTTCATCGTATTTTCTCTCTCTTCTCAAAATTCACTCATTTCAACCTTTGTTTTTTGCTTAAATTTCTACAATTGTTGTTTGATTTTTTTCACTCAATCTTCTTCATTTGTAATTTCCGCCATTTTTGTTGCAAGATTTTCCGATTTTCGTAAACCCTAGATTTTAGGTTTTTTTTTTTTTTTTTTTAAATTTGTTTTTCGATTTAGTTTGCGACTACGATTTCGCTAGGGTTTTGTGCCGAAAATGGAGGATGTAATGGAAATCGACGCAAATCCAAAGCCTCCATTGAAGCGGAAGAGGGAGAAGCAGCAGAAGGTAGTAGCGTTGACTCCAGAGGAAAAGAATTCGAGGTTGAAATCTTTGAATGAAGAACTTGAGAGCTTGTTTAGGTATTTCAATGAAGTCTTGAGTGTTGATGTTGGTTTGAGTTCGCATTTGAGTAGTGTGTTATCGGGGAATAATACCGATGCAATGATTGCGCTGTTGTTGGCGGAGAAGAGGTGCTCGTACTCGAAATTGGTTGCGGAGATTTATGAGAAGGTGAAGGAAAGAGATAGTGGTGTTACGATTGCGAGTGTGAAGAAGAGTGTGCTGTATGTTGGACAGAGGATTGCTTACGGCGTTCCGAATGATGATGCGGATGTATTGGAAGATGAGACTGAGTCTTGCCTTTGGTGTTGGGAGGTGATGGTTTACTCAAATGTTTCTTTAAATTTGCTTAATTAATGTGCTGATTTTGGTGTTTTCTTTGTGGTTTGCTATGATTTAAGTTGTGCTGTTTGTTTTGTGTATATCTTCATGTCGCTGCGAAATTGTTCCGGTTTGATGATATTGTGTATAGTTTGAATTGTGTATTTGATTTGCGATTTTGGATTGTAGAAGTAACATATCTTTCTAACTTAAAGTATTGGGCAACATCAATTCATTTATTTGATACATGTATTTGTTGGCTTATGTTCTTGAAAGAATTGGATGATAAATGATCATTTGGAGATAGTATGCCTATATTTCGCGAATGTAATCTTTTTTATATTTGTTGGAAGAATAATAAAATCACACATGTCCTTAGAGGCTAGATCAATAGTCAAATTTGACTCGTCCTCTTACCAATTGTGATCAATCTTGGGATTCTTGGGGGTTTTCTATTTGAAATTATAACTCTTGGGGTTATAATCTTTCTTCCGTGCATTAAGGCCTACTTTGAAAGATTATGATCATCAATTGTCATTTATACATTGTTGTCTTCTGTATCTTTGAAATGTTTAATGGTAATTTTATTGTAGATTTAGTGTCGAAATTGACTTTTGAGGCAATAGTTCTCATTTATTGCGCTGTTGGTACTTGGGATAATGTGCAAATGGTATATCTACGGTTATTTAGTGTATTGTATTGAATGATCGGGATTGTGGAACTATTGATTCCATTTTTGTTTGTCATTTTAAGTAACTTTTCCACAATTTTATGGTGCAGACAATAGACAGAAAATTACTGCCAAGTCCTCTGCGTGGGGCACTTCAAACCCGTCGTACTTGCCGTAAAAAGATCCATGAGAGAATTTCTGCCATTTCAGGTGAGAATTATTTGACAAAAGAATTCACTTCAGCTGCTTTAGATTGTTAAATGTTAATGAAAGAGCTTAATCTATATGAATTGTCACTCTTTAGATTACTTCAAAATTTAGTTAAAGAGTATTGTTTCTTGTATATCACTTGATGCTGTCCTGCCAACATTATGAAATCAGTCATTTAAGTCTTACGCTCTAGTATTGGAGATAATTTTTTGAAAGGATCCAAGTTTGAAATCAACATACCATCTGGGGCCCAGTTTATGTTAAATGAAAGTGTGAGCATGTAGTTTGCGTATTTTTGATATTGAAGATTGGTTAAGGTGGAATTATTTATGATTAATATTGATTAGGAAGAGGATTTCTGCAAATGAATTTTGGGACGCCTTATATTGATTCATGTCTAGCCGACCTCAAATTAGTTTGGGACTAAGGCTTTGTTGTTGGTGTATTGATTTGCTTTGTTGCTTTTCGTACTAGGTTACTTTCATTACTTATTTTTGGTTTTGTAATTGCACAACATGATTCATTTTGCTAACTTTTTTGGACTCGGGATGGGACCATATGCCGTGCTTCACTCCTCTTCCCACTTTGTATGCTAACCTGAGGTCATCATATAGCAAAAATGAAAATTACAAGGAGTGGGTTTTAGGATTTTGTTACTATCTGTTCATTGATGATTCAGTCTTATGGAACATATCTGAATGTCTAAAGCACATGCAATGGAGCGTTAGCATAATTATTCTTTGTCCTGTCAAAACCAAATATTATGTGGCTAAATGACTAGCATAAATATTGGTGACGTTGCAATAATCTGATTTGATTTGTTTTATGAGTGGTTTCAGGTGTGATAACTTCTCTGCAAAAGCCAGAGGATCATCCGGGCAGCAAAATTGATATGACAAAAGCTGTAGAAAAGCTCAACAAAGTATTAGCAGAAGCAGATATACGATTATTTGTGGAAAGCTTGAACCAAAAAAATGACTCTGAACGGTAGGCGGATCTGTTACTGGCTGTCCAGATTGTACAAATCCCTGTTTCTAAACCATTGGATTCTGTTTCAGGGCTGAAAAGGAGGCAAAAAAGAAAGAATCAACAATAATTAAGGAGTTAGAGAAAAACAAACGCGAAGAAGAGAAGGAGAAGAAAAAGATGGATCGTGAGCTTCAGAAAGAGAAGTTGCAGAGTGTATGCTCCCTTTTTTAATTTAAAATTTCTTGTCCCGTAATAGGTTGTCCATTCGTCCTTTCTGCAGAGTGTATGGATCGTAACAGTTTGATGAATGATGGTTATTAATACAAAGTAATGCCTTCTAGTTTTTATTGTTGGTAGCTAAGTAAATCTTGCAAAAAAGCAGTGCATTGTGTTATTGATATACATTTATGAGCTATGCTTGTTTATATATTGGTGCTTTCAATGTCCATACTGAAATTTTACTTTTGGACTCTTCGTTCCTTATACACAACATTATCCTTGAGTTTTTGGATTCGCTGGTGCAGGAGAAGGAGAAGAAAAGATTGCAACAAGAGGCTGAGAGAGATGAAAAGCGTCGTGAAAAAGAAGAGTTTGAATTGAGAAAACAACTTAAAAGGAAGCAAGAAGAAGCTGATAGGGAGCAACGCCGTAGGGAGAAGGAAGAAGCTGACCTAAAGAAGCAACTCTCAATCCAAAAGCAAGCTTCAATTATGGAGCGCTTTCTTAAAAAAAGCAAGATAACTTCCACTTCTCACATTGATCAAACACCTAAATCAGTCACTTCTGATCAATCTCAATGTGAAAGTGCTCTTGAATCAGTATCTCTTAAGATGGATTCTGCTTTGCAGTTTCAGGAAGAGATTGATGTGGACGTGATTCGCAAGTATGCTCTGTATTGTTTTTTTTCTATCGCATGATTGGTCCCTTTAATTTCTGATGGATTTGTTTTTATCATTTTATGTGATTAACATTGGTAGTTGTTGACTATGTAAAATGCTTTAATCTTAACAGGTCTCACATGAGTTCTTGGCGCTCCTTAGGCCATTTAATCCGCTCAAACAACAGACAGCACTGGGGTTTACGTCATAAACCCAAAACTGCTCTGTTTACAGAGTTAAAACTTACTTCTAATGATGGACCAGCACGTGATGATGACTTGTGGAAAGATAACGTTGTAGATGGATGGGGGCAAATGAGCACTGATGACAAATCTTACCAGGCCAATACTACCATGTCAATTGGAGCCAGCAAGTATTTGCCAAGAAAACAACTCCTGCAGTTTGATAAAAGCCATAGGCCTGCTTTTTATGGTTTAAGGCCAAAGAAAAGGTGAGTGGTGGCTGAAGTCGATGACGATGGTACTTGATTGAGGAGATTTCAATGTGAAATTGTTTACAGGGTTCAGTATGCATGTCAATGTGGTCACAATGATTTACTTTGGTAGACTTGGCAAAGCATATAAGTAATATATATAACTAATCCTAAAAATACGGATATAGTATGCTTTGATTAGAGAGGGAGGGGAAAGAGAACAAAACTGCATGAAGCTCTGTTTTACAGTTTATTGGGCAGAGATAATTTCAGAAGACTCTTGGCCAAAATGTATATTTTTTAATCTGATTTTTTTGCTAATATCTAGTAGATAATTTTTGAAAAATAGCTCTGGGAATGTTTATTTTGGCACTGCTCTCTCTTTCTATTGGTTACTTATTCCTTTATGTGTAGGGTGACATTATGTTTTCATATGCTTTCTGTTGTGGCCCAGTCACAAAATGTAGTTGTGCTTTCTGTTTGTAGTGCTGTTATGATTAAGTCTTTATTTGTGAAGTTCATCTCCCTCCACGCATGCCAACCCTAGGGAAGTATTCCTTTGTAGTATGAGAATCTTGCTAGTTTGTTCATTCAATTTGTTTGCCATTTGGATATAGTATCAGATAACCTGTGCTTATGTATTGTAGTTTGTTTAATTCAGAAGAATGGCATGCTGTTTAATGCATAGTTTGCACATGATATTCCTTCCTGTTATTTGATATTTGGTTTCTGCAGTCATATTATTGGACCACGACATCCGCTGAAAAAGGATCCTGATTTGGATTATGAAATTGATAGTGATGAAGAGTGGGAAGAGGTAGATATGCAATAATTTTGACTATTGTCCATAAATGATTCTGCACATATGTTATTAATGTGGTTTAATTTTAATGTTGCAGGAAGATCCAGGTGAAAGCCTTTCAGACTCTGAGAAGGAAGAGGAGGAAAATTTGGATGAAGAATGTTTGAAAGTTGATGATGATGAGGAGAGTGAGGATGACTTCTTTGTACCAGATGGCTATCTCTCAGAAAATGAGGTAGAGTTTATTTCATTTCTCTTGGACCATAAGCCCCTTTAATTACAGGAAATGTCATTGATGTTCCAAGCTGTCGATTTGTTTGTTTCCTTCTCTCTGGTAATTTGTCTGGGTAAGTTCTCAAAGGTTTAGTTGCCTTCTAGAACAGGACATAGAGAGAGGAGATGGGCTTTAATTAATATCTATTAGTGGCTTTATAAATTACAAAGACATTCGTCACTTTGTTAGCATACATGAATTGGTTTAAGCTGATGTTTATTTATTTATTATATATATATATATATTTTTTTTTTTTGGGTGGGGTGCCTTTTTTATGACATGAAATACTATTGATTGTAATAATTGCTTTTCCTCTTTAGGGAGTTGACACTGATAGAAGTCAAAGTAACCTTGCGGTGGATGATACTGACAGTTCACTTGATTGCAAGGCAGAAGCTCCAAGTGAAGAATATTCTGCTTGGATAAGACAGCTAAAGTATATGCAAAATTGGACTGAACACGCTCTTAAAAAGAATGAACCCCTCATCATTGTAAATATGATGCATAATAAAGCATCTTTGTTGTCAGCCGAGGATCTTACTGGCAGTCTCAAGGTTGAGCAAATGTGTTTGCAAGCTCTGAGTATCCGTGCTTTTCCTGGTGGGATCTCTATAGAGGTACCGTCTGAAACTAGTTTGCAAGAGGAGAATCAAGAAGCTTGCACCTCAAATAGCAAGAGCAGTGTTGCAGCAACAGGGGTTTCCTCAACTATACTTGATTCTGACCTTCCTAAAATTGTAAGGGGGTTATGTTAGCAAGTTGCTCCTTTGCATTCTGTTTGGATATGTAGAAATGGAGGTAAAGGAAGAGAAGACAAAGGGAAGTATCCATCCTCCCTTTGGATTTCATATGGTGGGAGGGAGGGGAATACAAATGATAGGATTCACTTTCCCTCGCTGTTCTATAAAAACGAATCATTCCAGTGTTGGAAAGATTTTGGGGGAATATGCAACCTTACCTTCTTGCTTCTCTTCCTTGGCTCCTTTCCTTTCCTTCCCTTTTCCTCTATTATTGTTATCCAAAGTGTCGTTTCTCCTACAATATGTACATCTCTTTGAATTTCAGTACTTACTGGTTGTTTTTGCAGGTATCAATTATTCAATCCTGCCCACACGGTATTAACAAGGTGGTTGAGTCCTTGCAGCAAAAATTCCCTGGCACTCCTAAAGCGCACTTGAGGGCAAAAGTTCGTGAGATATCTGATTTTGTTGATAATCGCTGGAAGGTTGGTGAAGTTTTTCTAATTGTCTCATAAATGTTGCTTGTATCATTTTGATGTGTTTGAAGTCTTTAGAAAATATTTTAGCTGCTGTGATGAAGGCATCGCCGTCAAAATAATTGTCACATCCTACCAACCTTGATGCTGATGTTGACTGTTTCTGTGTGAAAGTTACTGTAGTATCCAACATCAATGTACATCTTCCGTTATTAGCAGTACATCTCTTGTATCAATTTTGACTTCATTAGAATTCTTAGGCCAGAAGTCACTTGACTGAGGTAATCAACAACCTATGGTGCCCACTTTAGATTGGAATGCTTCAGTGTGTATTTTAATGGGAAAAAGAAAATTAAAGGTGTTACGTGTGCATTGATACTATGGCGTTCCTGTGAGATGTCTTTTTTCACATGCCATATTGATGTAGTTATTTCTCAATCCCCTCTTTGATGATGCAGGTAAAAAAGGAGACCTTGGTTAAGCTGGGATTGACAGGTTCACCAGGTATATGTCCTAACTTGTATTTGAAGATACAGGGAAAAATTAAGCAAAAACTATCTACATAACTACATGGCTTCTTAATCCAAAAAGAAACTACGTGGCTTCTTAATCCAAAAAAATACTACATGGCTTCATGGTGTTTTGTTGGAGATTACATATAAGGTGTAACAAGATTAGCTAAGTAGTTGGTTAGCTAGGTAGTTAGAAGCTCACAAGTTGGTTAGATGATACAATTAGTTATATATAAATAAAAAAGTTGCTATATTTCTCATTGAATTGTATTACACAATATATTGCTTTTACAGAAAGAATAAAACACTCCTTCATCCTCTTCTTCTTCCTCCAAGCTACTCCCATGGCTACCATCTTTCACTTTCTTCCACCATAATCGCGAATTCTAACATGCTTTGAATTTGGTCTAAGCAGACATTCACATTTTCATCTCTTCCATCATATTTATGGATAGCATTTTTAAAGCTTGTTTGGTTCACATCAATAATAAGTAACAACTTCCTGTGGGATTTTATCTCATGGAAAGTTTTTTCTACAGTCAATTTTCTAAGAAATCTATAGCATTATTTGGTTGATCATAGCAGCTAAATCTTTCCATGAGTACAAGACCAAGGGGTGTGTTGGTCAGTTGATTCCACAATTTTGTAGAATGTGCAACTTTTAGGAAATTTAAGGTCCTTTGATTTTGTCAACCAAACACTACAACCTCTTCTCATTGATTAGGAAAATTTTAATTCCCATGTTGAATGTTAACCAACTTAATATCAAGTTTTTACCTACAATCTCTTGGATTCCCACTTCTAATCTTACTGAATCAATCCATTAAGGCGATTTTGACCATTCTTACTAAATTCTAATGCTACTCTTTAACTCTATGATGTTTCATCATGGCAAAGAATTGAGGGCCATGGTGCTGTTGAAATAATCCTCTTTCCATGCCTTCACTTTCTTTATCAATGTATTGGATCTTGGCATGCTTCTCTGAAGCTTCTTTCATGTTTAGCTTTGCTCGCCATAAGTATTAACCTTGCACTATAAATTGAGTGAAAGAAAATGAATGTCATTCTTTGCACCACCAGAGGATAAAATTATTGAATTTCTACAACTACTTCAGTATTTTGTTAAATACTACTTGCTGCAACAAAAAAAACTACTTGCTAAGTTACCAGTGGCTTTCTTTCTACTGCAGTTGTACAGAAGAGTGGAGGAAGAACTCAAAGCATTGCTACATTTTTCTCAAAAAGGTGTTTGCCTCCTTCTGGTCAAGTTGTCAACCTTTGCGATTCGTCTCCGCAGTCCTTAAAGCGTGCTTCATCTAGTCAGCAGCATCAGCTGCAGGAACGATCTGAAAATGTGTAGTCTTCTCTTTAATGGAGTTTTTTCTTTTATGCTCTTGGTCCAATTTTTGCCCCCTGATATATATTCTAGGGCCTGTAACTACATCTCCTACATCACAATAGGTTAGAATGGCTCATCCTGTGTGGCCAGGTATCCAATTTCTCAAATAGGGGGAGTGTGCCTTGACCCCAGTGGCTTAGCCACAGGAGACGAGGCCAGCACCAAAGTGTTGTACCTCATGGCACATATGGTGCATTTTGTTGCTCGTGATGAAATTGATGACCTTTTTTTTGTCCTTCCAAAATAATAACTCACCATCCTTGTATCCTNGAGACCTTGGTTAAGCTGGGATTGACAGGTTCACCAGGTATATGTCCTAACTTGTATTTGAAGATACAGGGAAAAATTAAGCAAAAACTATCTACATAACTACATGGCTTCTTAATCCAAAAAGAAACTACGTGGCTTCTTAATCCAAAAAAATACTACATGGCTTCATGGTGTTTTGTTGGAGATTACATATAAGGTGTAACAAGATTAGCTAAGTAGTTGGTTAGCTAGGTAGTTAGAAGCTCACAAGTTGGTTAGATGATACAATTAGTTATATATAAATAAAAAAGTTGCTATATTTCTCATTGAATTGTATTACACAATATATTGCTTTTACAGAAAGAATAAAACACTCCTTCATCCTCTTCTTCTTCCTCCAAGCTACTCCCATGGCTACCATCTTTCACTTTCTTCCACCATAATCGCGAATTCTAACATGCTTTGAATTTGGTCTAAGCAGACATTCACATTTTCATCTCTTCCATCATATTTATGGATAGCATTTTTAAAGCTTGTTTGGTTCACATCAATAATAAGTAACAACTTCCTGTGGGATTTTATCTCATGGAAAGTTTTTTCTACAGTCAATTTTCTAAGAAATCTATAGCATTATTTGGTTGATCATAGCAGCTAAATCTTTCCATGAGTACAAGACCAAGGGGTGTGTTGGTCAGTTGATTCCACAATTTTGTAGAATGTGCAACTTTTAGGAAATTTAAGGTCCTTTGATTTTGTCAACCAAACACTACAACCTCTTCTCATTGATTAGGAAAATTTTAATTCCCATGTTGAATGTTAACCAACTTAATATCAAGTTTTTACCTACAATCTCTTGGATTCCCACTTCTAATCTTACTGAATCAATCCATTAAGGCGATTTTGACCATTCTTACTAAATTCTAATGCTACTCTTTAACTCTATGATGTTTCATCATGGCAAAGAATTGAGGGCCATGGTGCTGTTGAAATAATCCTCTTTCCATGCCTTCACTTTCTTTATCAATGTATTGGATCTTGGCATGCTTCTCTGAAGCTTCTTTCATGTTTAGCTTTGCTCGCCATAAGTATTAACCTTGCACTATAAATTGAGTGAAAGAAAATGAATGTCATTCTTTGCACCACCAGAGGATAAAATTATTGAATTTCTACAACTACTTCAGTATTTTGTTAAATACTACTTGCTGCAACAAAAAAAACTACTTGCTAAGTTACCAGTGGCTTTCTTTCTACTGCAGTTGTACAGAAGAGTGGAGGAAGAACTCAAAGCATTGCTACATTTTTCTCAAAAAGGTGTTTGCCTCCTTCTGGTCAAGTTGTCAACCTTTGCGATTCGTCTCCGCAGTCCTTAAAGCGTGCTTCATCTAGTCAGCAGCATCAGCTGCAGGAACGATCTGAAAATGTGTAGTCTTCTCTTTAATGGAGTTTTTTCTTTTATGCTCTTGGTCCAATTTTTGCCCCCTGATATATATTCTAGGGCCTGTAACTACATCTCCTACATCACAATAGGTTAGAATGGCTCATCCTGTGTGGCCAGGTATCCAATTTCTCAAATAGGGGGAGTGTGCCTTGACCCCAGTGGCTTAGCCACAGGAGACGAGGCCAGCACCAAAGTGTTGTACCTCATGGCACATATGGTGCATTTTGTTGCTCGTGATGAAATTGATGACCTTTTTTTTGTCCTTCCAAAATAATAACTCACCATCCTTGTATCCTTCTCCCAACAGTTTAACTCAGTACTTTGTATTTTGCTATGTAAAATATCTGAAACTACTAGTACTTCACAAAGTTCACAGCACTCTTTGATTTGACCTACATATGAAATCTGGACTTATTTCTCACTTAAAGCTTCTTTCTTTTTCTTTATTTTTTTAAAAAAACAACATTATTATTATTATCAATTTTTTTCATTATTTTTTCTTTTTTGCATTTGACAACTTCTATCGTGTATCTAACTATCTATACCATGACGGCATGACATGATATGTTATGCTTGAAGTTAAAGTAAAAAAATTGAATTTAATTAAAGGGTAAATCTATGAGTTCAAATAGATTTCAATAAGAAACAATAAATAAACACCCTTCAAGCATGGAGTATTGTACTATTTCGCATTTTTTTTATGCTGGAAAATGATGGATGCAACACGTGCTGGCTCTGAGAAATTCAATTTGCCCAAAAGTAAATGTTGTTTTGTTACCGAAAAAGTGGCTACGTCCTACTATCCACTTAAATTTAAGTGAATTTGAGCTAATATTGGATTTAATGCCAATAAGATTAACAAAAGTCCTTTAAAATTCCAGATTCTTTATGCTCTATATTAGTTGTAATATATCACTTTAACATTTATTTTACTCTACGGAAGAAATTTGAAAGTCTAAATGAATAAATTAATTAAAATGATTTTCACACAATAACTTTTAATCTACTTTTTTTTCACGCGTTAAAAAATATTTTAAAAAGTCTTTGGTAAGACCATCTTACGGTAAAACCTTATGATAAGATCATCAACTATTTGTAAATTTTTTTTAACTATTGAATTCGTCAATTTAATTAATATATATTTTTTAACTATTGAATGATCTCATCCAATAGGACCGTTTTACATATGTTTTTGTAAAAAAAAATTTGATAAATTTATTTGTTTAGACCTCTAAAACTTTATCTCAAAATACGTGCCCGAATGGTACATTGCGAGTACTATGGAGTGGAGCAAGTAATAAAGGTTATGGTTAGAGAGAAAAGAGAAAGGGTCGGACGAGAGAAGCGGTTTATGAAAATTTATATCGAATATTTAGTTGCAACAACTGTCTTTTACTCCTTACTATTTTGTGGCTCAAAGTTTTATAATTTTTAATTAAATATTTGGTCATATGTAGCACATTATTAGAGCATCAATTATTAATTACTAATTGATTTGTTTGTTGTTACCGCTTCATATTCGTGTAAATTAATATTAGTGTTGAAAATGGAAAATGTAGGATCAAAATTGTATATATTTTCCCTTGTTATATCCCTTTCTCTAAAATTGACTATTGATTAACATGCCATATTTTTCAACATTTATGATGTTTTGTATTATCGTTGTTGTGTTTTATATGATACAACTCATATATCAATATCGATTTTCATTTTAGCAGTTAAGATTTCATGTTACTAAAATTTAAACTTTACCTCAAGCTTTTATTGCTATCTTCATTTAATCCCCTTCAAACAAACACTTAAGCTCATTTTTTCCCTTTCTTTCTCACGTACTTGTAATTCTTAATTAAATTGTAGATATTCTATCAGCTGGGCTATTGGGAACCTTGGCATTGCTGATAAGTTACAAGCATACAACAATGTTATAGTCACCGGTCATCACGAATTATTGAATGAAACGTTTCACAAGAGAATTGATTTTTTAATTCGTTTTTATATTTTGTATTTGTTAACGCTGCACACCTTTCACTATCTCTGTATTAGGGGTTTTGACACTATTTATATTGTAAGCTTGACTTACTTTGATGTTTAATGCATAAGAAAAAATATAGTCATATGGGATATTGTTTGATTCGTCTCAATGTATATTTTCCAAAAATATAATTTTTTATTATGTCAAAATCGAAATATTAATTATATAAGTTATATCTTGGAAAATGCGAAAAAAAGTAAATGTAGTAGGTAAAAAAAAAACACTCAATAATTTAAAATTTTATATTGATTTTCCACAACATTTACACAACTCCATAACCGTTCATTTAAATATTCAATTAAGCCTTGATATTATTTTTCAATTAATATTTTGAACCAAAACCATTTAAAAAATCGAATTGGGAAAATCATTATGGGGACATGACATGCAAATTGAGTATGTGTGTCAACTCTTCAAAAAAAGAAAATCAAAAAAACAAAAGTTTGGTGACCCTAAATTATAAACACAAGTTTGTAGCCAATTGGTGAGTTTTTCTCAAAATTTGTCCAATGATTTCAGCTACTACTAGCTAGTAGTAAGTTAGTAACTGTGGGTGTGGGTGGTTGATGGGTGTAAAACTGTGGATGACTTTATTAATACTAAAAAAACGTGATTATTATTTATTTATTAACATGAAAAAGTAGTTTGATTAAATAATCAAATATACGAAATAAATACATTAATAAATATTGCATATGTGTTTGAAATGATCCATATATGATATATTCTCTAAATTTAAAAAAAAAAATAGTTACGCTAAAACCTGTGGGTGATTCATTGTACCATTGCTTTCCGAGTATAGTGAGTACAATAAGTTAGTCGACATCTAATATATGTTGTCGATAGTTACTACCTAGTACTTCACACCATTTCCTGAATTGAATAATTTCATTTTGAACTAAACTCATCATAATTCATAGGGGTAATTGTTAGTTCAAGTACAAGTGACATTTTTCACACTTGTATTAGTCGTAGCTAATATATGTATGATTTATAAATACACTTGTAGATCTAAGAATGGAGCATCCTAATTGGATACACGTACGTAGGCCAATTCGAAATATTATTCTATCTCCTCGTTGAATTGGCTCGTTACATCCAAACTTTCTTACCTAGTATATGATTAAGGTTGTTTATTTTTTGTGTATTTGTGTTCCACTTGGTTCACCCTTTCAGGTAATTCAAATCTATAACTCAATTTTGGGTATTTTGGTTCCGAACCTCTCCCAATTGTTGTTTTGGCCTATGACTTATGGGAAATCGAACACAAGTCCTCCTTATCAAACGCACTCCCAGTCACCACTACATGAACAACCAATTTATCTTTAACATGCATTAAGAGACTAAATTAGAGAGAATTTTCTTAACATTTGCGTCAATTAAAATTTGAATATGAAAAAATCTGGGTAAATTGCCAATGTTGTAGACATGGAGAGTTCATTCTATAATTCATTCCCTGAAGTCCTCTAATATAATAGGGATGTACTGATGCACATATACTGATCGATGTACCCCGTGTATTTTTGGTGGGGCTTTACGCTTCGTACATTTGTACTTCCAAAGTTCCAAGGACTTAAAGCCTTGGAGTATGCATGCAAATGTGTCAAAACTCAAGCACAGAAGTACTCAGTGAAAAGCTTAACATAAGCCAAGATTTGCATGTAACATGTTACATGTGGAATCAAAACCAAAAAGATGTGAAAGATGAAGAATATAATATTAGATCTAGTTTATGCTCGATTTCATCCTAGAAAAAATATCAACACGATTCATTGATTAAACTAGTTCTCAACAGTTCCCATCACTTGTAAGAAGCTGGGCATAGTTGTTATTAATATGAGAGTCAAACTAGCTAGTCCACAAGCCCAAGGAGGTTCCATCTTAAAACCAATTGGCAACAAGAGGAGTAGCTCCCAAGCTTATAAACTAATTCAACATTCTATCTTTCTCCGATATGGGACAACTTACAAGTGGAATTCCCAACATATATGTAGCTTAACGTCAAATTAAGCTCGACTATAAATCCAAAATACCACCTTATGTTCTTTACTTAATGAAGGAAGACTGAACAACTAAGATTTTGAGAAGATTTCTATTGTACTTCCAAACGCATACATGCATTCATCATGGATACGCTTCCAAGTATCATGTATGTTAATGTGTGTAGGATCGATGCACGTATCAAAATAACAATACATCCATCACACTTTTTAGTTTTTATCGTATTTATTATTTTATCGGCAATGTATGATAAACCTATATTAGGTGCATATAATAATTTATATATACTTTTATTTGGTGATCGAGTAGAGAGTCGTTTTATGATGTGAATGTGATTTAATTTGAAATGTTTGTTAGACGGTGTTATTTTTCAATAATTTAATGTTGCCAACTTAAAAAATGATATCCACATAAATTATGCTTACTCAAAAGCATATTATCATGACGAGTATGATATAAAAGTAGCTAGGAAAACTTAAAAACAAACTTTTCCTTAAATAACATACTTGTGATAAATTAAAAAGAAACTATGCATTTTAAACAAAGTTGATCACAATCAACCCGACCTGTTGGCCTAGCTCCTAACCTCGTGCAAGTTTCTAAGTAGGAAATCTTGCTCAATTCCACCTTTTAAAGACTTTTGGATGCATCTCAAATATTTTTTTTCTTAAAAAAGGTGAATTATAGTTGATTATTTTGTTTCACCTAATAACCCTTGAGAAACCGCTTGATACACCTCAAACTTTAACTTGCATGTTTTGGTTAAGACTTTTTAGCCAACATTTGACCTAACCGGCTTACCTTGCCCAATACAAGTTAATTTCTTCTATATTAGATCGACCTTTTAAATCCGGTCTAAAAATTAAGACTTTTTAGCCAACATTAACCTTACCGGTTTATCATGCCCAATACAAGTCCATTTTTTTTTTTACGTCAAGTCGACCTTTCAAACCCGACCTAAACCAAACCCGACTCAAATCCGACCAAACTAGTAATCATTTCTTCTTCCCCGTACCACATAATTTTAAAAACTCTTTGTTGGAACATGTAAATCAAGTCAAATACAAGCCCTCATTTGTGATAACACGTTTTCTTTTTTTCTTTTTCTTTTTTTTTTTTAATTTTGATAAAGCACCAATTTGCCCCACTTTCCTCAAAACCCCAACCATTTTGGTTACACTCTGCTTTCTTCCTTTCCTCGTTGAGATCGTCCTTCTTTTCTCCCTTCCTTCCTTCTTTCTCTTTCAAACCTCCCCTTAAAAATCTCCACCTTTTTCACATCACCACTTAACCAACTATAAACCCCTCCTTCTCTTTCTCTCTCAAAACATTCACATTCTATTATACCATCAAACATTTATATATAAAAAAAAAAAAAAAACTCAAAAAATTTAACAATGGCATTGAAAGTTCAACAGCCTTTAACATTTCAATCATCATCATCATCAAATTTACAGTATCCTTCTTTCTTTCGATCTCATCGTCTTAGATCTCCTTCTCGCATTTCCATGACTTCCACTGTTGGCTTCACCCCAAAGTTAGCTCCTTTTTCCACTCTCTTTAATTTTATTTTGGCTTTAATTTGATATTTTAATTTCTGGGTTTTTTTCCTTATTGAGCTAATTTATCTGGGGTTTTGTTGTTTTTTTGATTGGTTTGGTTGAATTTATGATCTTCCCATCTTTAATTTGTTTTCTGTTTTGCTTTAATTTGATGTTTTAGTTTCTGGGTTTTTTCTGTTATTCAATTAATTTATCTGGGGTTTTGTTTTTTTTGATTGGTTTGATTGAATTTATGGTTCTCCTTTTGAATTGGTACTTTTAAAATTTGATTTGATTAAGGTTTTAAATTGATATGATCTTTGCTTAATTTGTTAATTTTGATTGTTTAAATCTTAATTTTGAATCGTTAATTGTTTTGCATGCGGGTATTTTTAGTTTCAGTTCAATAGTATTAGTACTAGTCCAAAATTTATTTCGTTAATTTCTATGTTGTTCATTTTAATTATAATTCTTCATTATTTCTTTTTTTTTCCCTGTTTTTAGGCTAAATCCAAGATATTTTCTTCCTTTTTAATTCTATTATTTTCTTAACTAACTTTGTTACTACACTGAACAACCTAACTGACAAAATTTGTTTGCTTATTTATTTGTTTTTGTTGTTTTTCTCTTGTATGATTCACACTTTCACACGTTGTTTACATTTTCCTATAATTTGAGCTCAATTATTGACATCGGATTTCACTTGACGTCATCAAATTTACTGTTTTCTTTTCTTAATCAAATTTTTATTAATGTTGTTTTTTGTATGATCTTTGATTTTGATTTTGATTTTGTTCTTGTCAAATTTACTTTTGTCATATATTCATGTTATTCTTTATGCATGTCTATTGTCATAGAGGCACTTGTTGCATTTGTGATGAAATATGATATTTTTATGCATGTCAATTGCTTAACTAGGCACTTGTTGGCCTTTTGCAATTGTGATGAAAAGTAAGTATTTATTTATATCATGATGTTAAGTGTTTTGGTAGTTGACCATTATTTTAGAGTGCTTGGCAATTAATTATGAGGAGTTTAATGAGCTGTTGTATTCTGTCACTTGAAAGAGTTTCAGTGATGTCAGAACCTTATAGATTATTAACCTTCCGAAATGGCGAAATGCTTATTGGACCGCTGTCTTACCTGACGGTTGTTTGGTAGATGGTTATAAATGACCATAATGGTGAAAAATGAAATGTGAATGATAGAAAATGACATCAAATTATGTAATTGAATTCCTTATTAATTAAGGGTTGTCTTTGGGTTGCCTTAGTTTGAAAAAGATGGGGTTTTGTGTTGTGGAGACTGAGTACAGGTTGATATTTTGGTGTGTTTAGTATATTTTTACACCATGTTGATGGGATTTTTTGCATGAGTGTATTGCCATTGTCCATAGTTTTCATCTTGATTAGCTGCCCTGTCAGTCAATAACTCAAGTCTCTTGATTTCACCACCTATTGGTGCTAGTGATAAATACGTGACAATTTTATGTGGCCCATGTGGGTATGAACCCTTGATACTTTTTTACGCAAACATGCAGAAATATGATAAGTTAGGTGTTTTCGAATGCATGGACACTCACCCCTGTAATATTTGTAGAGTTTGTACATTTTGGATCTTTAATTAGTTGCTGCCTTGGTCACCTAGTTTGGTGGTCCATGGCATGTATTCTCTGTTTGTGAAGCAAGTGGTGCTTACTTGCGAAGTAATGCATGAATCTTCTACTAATATCACATTTAGTGTGTAAGCAACCATTTCCTATCTTGAGGTATTGCAAATGACCATTACTAAGGATGCTAATTATCACTTGCTTGGCTTAACCTGGCGGTTATCTATACATACATGTAATGTATTATTGACCAGAATGACCATTACTGCAGAGGCTAATTATCACTTGCTTGGCATAACCTGGCAGATATATATATATATATATATATATATATATAATATTAGTGACTAGAATCAGTCGTGAAACTCTACTATATTTTTCCTATTTTGTTATTTTTAGCTGCTCAAATAATGGGCTGGAATTTTGTGGATTTAAGCTGTCCTTTGCTTATACCTATTGAGGATTGTTTGATCTATAAACAATTGCCTGTTGATGTTACTTCCTGATGCTGTCTGATTGTTGCTGCTAATAATTATCTGCTCGACTTTATGTATGCCATGCTGTGTTGGTGAGTGGAAGTATGTGATTTTACTCTATCAAGATAATATTCACTTGGGGAGAGAAATTTTCAGATAGAGTTGTATTGCGTTGACAGTTCCTTGGGTCTATTTGGCAACTCTTAAATAGCATTTTACACATCCTCTTACTGCCTTAGGTGCCTGACTAAATAGTCTTTTTGATATAGGGAGAGCCCAAATGGTAAAAGGCCATTTATGCCCCCAAGGGAAGTACATGTTCAGAAGACTCATTCCATGTCACCCCAAAAGATTGAGATGTTCAAGTCTTTAGAAAATTGGGCTGAGGAAAATATTCTGGTGCTTTTAAAGCCTGTTGAGAAGTGTTGGCAACCACAAGATTTCCTACCAGACCCTGCGTCGGATGGATTTGAAGAGCAAGTCAAGGAGTTGAGGGAAAGAACCAAAGAACTCCCTGATGACTACTTTGTCGTTTTGGTTGGGGATATGATCACCGAAGAAGCCCTTCCTACTTACCAGACAATGCTTAACACACTGGATGGAGTTCGAGATGAGACAGGTGCAAGTCTCTCTCCTTGGGCTATTTGGACCAGGGCATGGACTGCTGAAGAAAACAGGCACGGGGATCTCTTGAATAAGTATCTTTACCTTTCTGGACGAGTCGACATGAAACAAATTGAAAAGACAATCCAATACCTCATAGGATCAGGAATGGTGAGATTCCGCAGACCAGTTTGATCTTCTTTTTTGCCTTTTGATATTCGTTCTATTTCTAATTTTCATACGTTTAATGTCTTATGACTTAAATTTTCAGGATCCACAAACTGAGAACAACCCTTATCTTGGTTTCATCTACACTTCCTTCCAAGAGAGAGCTACCTTCATCTCTCATGGTAATACTGCAAGGCTGGCCAAGGATCACGGTGATTTGAAATTGGCACAGGTGTGTGGAATTATTGCTGCAGACGAGAAGCGCCACGAAACTGCATACACAAAAATAGTCGAGAAGCTTTTCGAGCTCGACCCAGATGGCACAATCTTGTCTTTAGCTGATATGATGAGGAAGAAGGTGACTATGCCTGCTCACTTGATGTACGATGGTGCTGATGACAAACTTTTCGACAACTACGCATCTGTTGCTCAGCGCATTGGTGTCTACACTGCCAGTGACTATGCTGACATCCTGGAATTCCTAGTTCAGCGATGGAATGTATCAGATTTGACTGGACTTTCAGGCGAGGGACGTAAAGCGCAAGATTTCGTGTGTGGGCTGGCTCCGAGGATTAGGAAGATCGAGGAGAAAGCTCAAGCTCGGGTCAAAAAAACATCTCTTGCTCCATTCAGCTGGATTTTCGGTAAAGAATTGACCGTGTAAAAGAAGGTTATGGACTTATGGTGTCGGACCGAAGAAAAACTACATGCAAGATGCAGTTGCCCCTCGTGAAAGCTCTCTACATCTTAAGTATTCCTTTGTGTTTGAAGGTTGATGTTGGTGAAAACGGAAGTAAAAGTCGTTGTAGATACTTTTGTTCGTCTTGTTAAGCATAAGCATTTTAAGAATAGACAAGAACCGTAGTTTTTAGTATGTTTAATTTTGTCATGTCCTCTCTTAGGTCTGTTGTATGAGTAAAAGTGATCCTATATTATCTACGTTTGGATCCTTGAATTAGATTAGTTTCACGAATGGTCTCTTTTTGCAATTTGCTAGTATTATTATCAAATGATTCAAATATCTTCGTATTCATTCTTATTGAAATTTACTGATTTTTGCCGCCAATTAAAGTTGGCTGTTGGACAACTTTAATAGAACTAGTGTTATATGAAGTCGATAAAGTTCTGTTGTTTGCATAAAACATCCTTCTATAGAACAATTAAGTTAGGAAAGTAGTAGAACTAATTCTTTGAAATGTGCATTTTTTTTTTTTNATCTACACTTCCTTCCAAGAGAGAGCTACCTTCATCTCTCATGGTAATACTGCAAGGCTGGCCAAGGATCACGGTGATTTGAAATTGGCACAGGTGTGTGGAATTATTGCTGCAGACGAGAAGCGCCACGAAACTGCATACACAAAAATAGTCGAGAAGCTTTTCGAGCTCGACCCAGATGGCACAATCTTGTCTTTAGCTGATATGATGAGGAAGAAGGTGACTATGCCTGCTCACTTGATGTACGATGGTGCTGATGACAAACTTTTCGACAACTACGCATCTGTTGCTCAGCGCATTGGTGTCTACACTGCCAGTGACTATGCTGACATCCTGGAATTCCTAGTTCAGCGATGGAATGTATCAGATTTGACTGGACTTTCAGGCGAGGGACGTAAAGCGCAAGATTTCGTGTGTGGGCTGGCTCCGAGGATTAGGAAGATCGAGGAGAAAGCTCAAGCTCGGGTCAAAAAAACATCTCTTGCTCCATTCAGCTGGATTTTCGGTAAAGAATTGACCGTGTAAAAGAAGGTTATGGACTTATGGTGTCGGACCGAAGAAAAACTACATGCAAGATGCAGTTGCCCCTCGTGAAAGCTCTCTACATCTTAAGTATTCCTTTGTGTTTGAAGGTTGATGTTGGTGAAAACGGAAGTAAAAGTCGTTGTAGATACTTTTGTTCGTCTTGTTAAGCATAAGCATTTTAAGAATAGACAAGAACCGTAGTTTTTAGTATGTTTAATTTTGTCATGTCCTCTCTTAGGTCTGTTGTATGAGTAAAAGTGATCCTATATTATCTACGTTTGGATCCTTGAATTAGATTAGTTTCACGAATGGTCTCTTTTTGCAATTTGCTAGTATTATTATCAAATGATTCAAATATCTTCGTATTCATTCTTATTGAAATTTACTGATTTTTGCCGCCAATTAAAGTTGGCTGTTGGACAACTTTAATAGAACTAGTGTTATATGAAGTCGATAAAGTTCTGTTGTTTGCATAAAACATCCTTCTATAGAACAATTAAGTTAGGAAAGTAGTAGAACTAATTCTTTGAAATGTGCATTTTTTTTTTTTCTTTTCAAATTGTGCACATAATAAAATACTAAAGATCAACAAACACAAATATAGAAACAATTATTTGTAGCAAACAAAGATATTGCTCGTATATTATATATAATATGATAGTAAGAGAACCTTACAACATAATTTGCCTTAGAGTTGATACCAATTCAAATTACAAAATTCCAAACAAACTAATTAACATAACATAACCTAAATTTCAACCAATTAAAGAATTTCGCAAAGTTAATTTTTGGTAGTGACCCAAAAAAATAACACCCAAACTCTAGACAGCAGGGTAAGGTAAGTACCCTCTTTCTTCCTCAGTACATCCAACTTTAGCAGTTCTACCACTGTTAGTACCTTCAACAACAGTATAATACTTCAAGAAGAATGCAACAGTTAGTACAATCCACTCTAAGCAGAACATTACGACGCAAAGCCCGCCGGCTAGCTTCAAGATCATAACACCACTGTGTTCTTCTACATATGATTTGAGTTTCAACAAGAAATCGTCTGTCCTGGTGAAAATCAGCACAGAAATCGAGCCCTGGAAGATGGCGGTGAGGACCGTAGCTGCCATGTGGGCCCCGTACCAGCGGGTGCCACCAGTGCTGGCTGCGTGGCACCCGGCTAAGGCACCGAGGATGGTGAGGATGTGGAGGAGGATGAAGAAGAAGCCGCAGAGGGATGGGATGAGACGGAGCGAGACCGTCAGGAAAATGCAGCTTGAGGCAGCTGCTAGGAGTGTGTAGTTGCTGTATAGGAAGAGTTTTTTGGTCTTGAAGTGGGGTTCATTGCTTGATGGTGAGACAATTTTTAGACCCATAATTCTAACTGTTTTTTTTTTTTGGATGATAGATTTCAAGAAATGTTTGATCAAATATTGAAAGGGATATTGTTGATTTTTGGACAATTTGGCGAAATTGCGAAGATTTTGATGATAATATGAGATTCAAGATGTCTTGAAGATGTGTGAATGAGTGAGTGTGAGATAAAATGAGAGGGGTTTGAGTGGGATTTTAAGGGGTTAGGAAAGTAACGGTTAAATTTGAATAGTTGGGGAAAAGGGTGAGAAATATGACCGTTGGTGGGGACATAGAATGCTGGAATACAGCAATGAGGTGCACAACGGCTAGTTATTTTGTGCTTTATTTAACATATGGTTGTCATTGTAGTAGTCTAGTAGAGATCTAGATCTCAAGTTTAAATTTTGAGTCATATGGTACGGTTTGTCTTAATTGTTTTTAATTTAATTTGTTTTAGAGATGTTGATTAAGACACACCCTTAATTGTTTGTTTGTTCCCTCTTAGGCTCTACTAGCGATGTTAGTGGGTCATACTCAGATTGGATTATCTAGGATCCAACTCCAACTCCGATTGTAGTCGAATTATTTAAACGGAGTCGGAGGCAGATTTTTTCGTGGCGGAGTCGGAGTGGAATTTTTTGCCCTCGGAACTAAGCGGTGGTAGTTGGAGTCGAGTGATTGCCATCTCTAATGATAAGTTAATAAACATTTAGTAACAGTCATATATATGTGTAATAAGTTACATTAACACATAAATTATATTAGTTTAATAGAAATAATGATAATGATAATAAAATAAATAATAATAATAAACATTATACCTAATAAATAGAGAAATAAAAGGTGGAATTGGAGTCAAAGATGTGGCATAATCGACTTGGATTAATTGTTGGATAACTCGGATTTTTTTAGCACTCGACTCCAACTCGGAGTAGATTTTTTTTACGGAGTCGAAAGCGGATTATTTTAAGCGGATTCGGAGGCGAATTTTTGGATTACGATGAAGAATAATTGAAGCTCAAACTTTATTTTGTATTTAAGGGCACTTTGGTTATTTTATGTGGAAAAACTTGACATATGCTTGACAGATCGCTTATCGAGGGCAAGATTTGATAAATTATAAATTTCGTATTTATGAAACTAAAAGAGTGTAAGGTGAAAAAATCTCAAAAATTATATATATTCAACACAAAAGTTTGTTGAATGTCACTAACAATGTTATTTAATCAAAATATATACTACGAGTAAAACTTTTTGTGTGAGCTTTATATTTGAAAATTCTTTATATCAATACACACTGTGTGCATAAAACGCTTAGATAAGAAAACCCCAATATCAACAGCCGATACTCCTTAAAAGAATCTGAACCCCTTAACTTAGTGATTAGAGGTGGAGGTGGAGGTGGAGCCACTGCTCCATATCGTACTTTTTTATACACTTGATTTTCTTCAACTAGCTAAAATCACAAAATTACATGCTACTTACAATGTTGTAGAACGTCTTGGTATGCACCATTATGATTGGCACTAGATATTAGGCTTTGGAGCGCACTAACAAATGAATTTTATTGACCATTGAGTAGTATTTATGGTTTAAAATTCAGCTATTTCACCGAGTATTCTTAAACTTTCACAAAATTGAAACAAATTCAAACCCCCTAAATTTAGAGAGATCAATTAAATCAACATCAGCAAAATCATAGTTCATAAATTCTACAAAAGTTTTAGAGATAAGTAGATAATTATTGAGACAGTTGTTTCAAATATGACCCAATCTTATAAACAAACCTCATAACACAAGGTTTTACATTGTCAAAGTGCTTATCAAAATCGAGTTGAAATCTTTTATCCATAAAAGGTGTCAATTGCCACTTTCTCTCATTGATTTAAACATTTTTTTTTAAGAAAAAAATACGAGTATTTATTTTCACAACAACAATTTTTTCAACCAATAAAATAGAGTGAGATATAAAAGGGTATTCCATACCTTGTATCACATTTATTTCAACCCTCACGAGTTACAACTTTTTTTGTGTCTCATTGATATTAAAAGATACCCATTCTTGTGTCATGTATCCGATACCACTTGACACATCCTTGACGCATGGTCAATGGAACAGGGCCAAGTGATGTGTAACTAGCTGTTCCATACTTGGTTGATCCAAAGTCCGAACCCATTTCATTTTCACCCCTACTTTCAACCCAAAAACTTGTGTCGAAGACTTTAAGGTTCACGACTTATCGAGAAAAAAAATTCCCAATATTCAGTAGCATTGCAAAAATTATCAGAAAAATCGAACAACACTAAACCCAAACTCTTTCATTCGCTCAACCTAATTTAATCCAATTAAAAATGTCTTCTGTTGATGATTCGAGTATACAAAACCCTCAACAATCCTCTACACACGAAGAACTCTTCGTTGGTAAGCTTTAATTCTTAATTTCTTCGTTTAATTTCTCAAAAAATGTTAATCTTTGATGTATTCTGAAACTAGGGTTAGTGACTATTGATTACTCTTAAACCCTAATTTAGTTCATGTTTTTTGTTAATTAATTGCATGATTATGTATACTTGTTTGAGAATGAACTATTAATTGCTTGATTAAATGTTGTTTTTCTTTTCTGAAGATTGTATTAGAGTGGTTTGTTCATTGATTATTTGATTAATGTTTTAATTTTTTTCCAGATTGTATAAAATCTTAGAGAAGAAATGGAGAATCGTTTAGGTTTACTGTCTGATTGTATTTAGGGATTTTATACTTGTTTAATTTGTCAAAGTGTTTTATACTTTATGCTTTTCGAGTGACAGTTGTCCAATGTTTTGCCCTAATTAAGCTCAAATGATTGATTAATTACTTGCTTATAACAATGCATTATTGGTAGTAATGGGGTTTTGTTCGCCCGGATTATGTAAAACCCTAGAAAGGAATCGATAAATTGTTTAGTTGAATGTGCACCGTTCTCTGATTGTTTGTGGTAATTTTATTACCTAGAGGTAATAGTCACTTATACAATGTTGGAATGCCGAGAGAAATTGAAGCATTACCTAGACTGAAATGACTATGAAATGGGCTTGCAACGAAATTATAATCCTTCATCATGAGCAAATTTAAGTATTTCCCCCATTAGCTAATGACGAAGTTTGGCGTGCTTTGGTGCTTGTCATTTTTTCTGTGTTAATGGGGTTTGCTTTCTGAGCTTCCATGACTTTATAGTTGGACGGAAGTCTATAATTTGTTTTGAAACTTTGTTTTTCATCGTGTATGTTCATACTTCATGTTTACAAGTTTACATGGCATCTGAATCGTCGGTTGTTATCAGGGGCAGATGGAACAGGTCAGGGTTTTCCTGCAAATGCTGAGGTGGGATGGTACATTATCGCTGCAGACATGCAGCAGATTGGCCCATACACAATATCAGAGATGCGGGGTGAGTTTCTATATTACCATGTATGAATATTTATGTGAATGCGGTGTTGGCTTTTATGTTCATTCCGTTGGATTAGGACACTTTTAAATGCTATGGCATACAAAGGTATCCTAACATTTTCTTTTTTTCTAAAAAGTAAAGTGTATTTGTCGTACGTAAAATAATACTTGGGGAATTGAGATCAGCATTTGTTATACATATTTTGTTTATCCAAAATCCAAGTAGTTCTACTGTATAAGTGAAATTTGGCTTATATTTTTGTTAGTGTATCATACAATTCCTATTTGTCAAAACTGAGATAAAGAAGCTAATAGTATTTGAAGTGTGAACTATTTTGGTGGTGTCGAACTGTCGATCAATCCCAAATCAACTTTAAGTACTTGATTAATTTCAGTATAGGACTTTTGCCTCTCAATAATTTGTAATTCCAGAAAATAAGGGATATTTTGAAATGTAGGAGTTATGAAGTGACTTGGGACATAAGAAAATCTGAGCAAGAGATAAAAAGTAGCGTTTTCTTTCTTCAATATACTTTTCTGAGCCAGCTTTTTATGCATAATAAACGAAGAGCAGTAAAATTCAGAGATGTAATTATGACATCTTAAGTAATTGAGATTTATATGTGACAAAGGAGGAAGTTGAGATGGTTGGATATGTGCCTGGGTATTGGTTGCCAATTTTCAAGGTGTCAGGAACTCAGTATTTGTACTTTTCTTGATAGGTATGCTTTTAGAAGTTTAGATATACACAATTCCTCATTGAAATTCTCTCTCATATGTGAGCAACTGAGCATCAACTATTGCTTCATTTGATTTTCTACCACTCAAGCTGTATTTGAATCATGCCATAGTGAGAAGACTTTGCTCCTAAAACTTCTATCTATTGTACATAGTGTTTGGTTTGCTCTTGAGAGAGGTAAATTAAGTGATCTTTGGGTTGACGTTAGACAATTTCAAAAGGAAAAGCCGTAAGAGCAATGTGATTTGAGCTATTTCATAGAGCCCGCGGTTACACTATTGGTAAAAGACTTTAGAGTAATTGCATTCTTGCACCTCAAATATCATCCAAAGCACTTATAAAAGTTGATATGTATTTGATCGAATCCTAGCCTTGCAAACATGAATAACAGATTATTTGTGTCGTATGTTGACTTAATTAAGCCATGCAAACTTGCTTGTAGATGATATGAGCATCCTTGAGGGTAGCAAAAGATGGAAAATAATTTAATTGTGGTTTATAGTTTGCGTAAATGCGATTGCTAGAATGACAATTTAGATGTGGAAATGTATTACTAAACAACTAGTGTTAATGGTGCCTAACCCACCCACCATAATTCCGTGTCACTAAGCCTTCTTATTCTCTTGTGGAAGTTCTGATGGAACATGTCATGTTATGAAAAGGCTCTCAAGTCTTTATGTGGGAGGATCTTAGAAAAGGAATTTGCTTACCAGGTTCGTACTCCATAGAATAAGTGGAAAATGAGGGTTTCTTGTTTTGAGGGTGTAAAAATGCACTTAGACTATGCACGTGTGTTTTATATATAAGCTACTCAAATGTGGGCCTGTTACCATAACCACGTAGTGTTTTGAGAAGTTGGGAAAGGTGAAGACCAAAGTCATAAGTCATTACTTATACAAAGTATGATTGGTTGGATGAGTATTTTTTAAGTTGTGTTTGGTGTCTCATGAATGTTTTCTCTTTAACTACTAAGTATATATGCTTATTTGCTCTTAGGTGTGGAGGGCACTGTTAGAAAGTAGAAATCACTGCCTTAATGATTGTAGGATTATTGGAAATCTCAAATGTAGTCATTATGTAGTTTAGGTTGTGGACCTTCTAGACCCAATGGTGCACTTGTTAACAAACATCAAAGATTCTTACATAGTGTGTAACCATGTCTGAGGGTTTTAAGATGTGGTACCTTAAGGTTTTAATTGGTGGGTGTTTGATCAATCGGGGAAATAGTTGGACTAATGATGCTCATAGAGTAGTCTTTTTATTTTTATAAATGATTTCACTTACCCTCTAGTCCATTTACTTGCTTCTAGCTCCAAACTTTGTTTTTACTAGTATCTCTGTGAAACGAAGGGGCTATTATTTTGTGTGATACAGAAATGCAACATTTATTCTATGAACTACTCAATGATGCAATCATGATTTTCGCTAAGTGTTATTTGTTGGTAGGAAAAATTGGTTAGTAGGCGGGAATTATTTTTTTGCGGGTTTAGTTAATGGTTTGAGATTTCAAGATTTATAGATATCAATTGAAGTGAAGGTACATGTCAAGTTCAGTGTTAGTACTTGTTAGTATTTTGTTGACTTGTATGTAGTGTGTGAGTTGTAGATTGAAGTTTGAGTGCTATGTGAGTGATTTCATAGTTTTAGATTGAAGTTTCATGGTTAGTTGATGGAGTTAATTAGCTATTTCATTTGATGCTTAAATTGTGTGACAACTACCCAGAGGGAGAATGGGAGCATTATAAATTGGCCCTTTGGCTTTCCATTGAATCCTTTGCTCTTTTTCTTATAATTTATGTTTGTTCCATCAACCTTTTTTTACGTACATATATTGAAATTTATTGTAAGGGAGTAATTAATTATTATTGAGTGACAGAGAGTGAGGGGTAGCTTAAGTGGTTAAAGCTTCCCTTCCGGTTCCAGAAGATCCTAGGGTCGATTCTCAGCCCTTTCTTGTGGCTCCTTAGCACCCCAAAAAAGAAAATTAGTGAGTGTGGAAATTGTGTCCTAGGTATCGTTTAGGCATTATAGGCTAAAATTTTCTTGTTCATTCATAGTACTGACTAATACGTGAACTGATTGAGCCCCTTTTCTCTTCGCCTGTTTTTACTAAAATGATATTATGTGACTAATTACAACGGATTTTTGTAGATTTCATCAAATTTGAGTTTTACCTTTTGTTTCATTGAGTTGATTTAATGATCATCATTTTTGTGAGGCGATCAGGTGAAGAGTACAATGCTTGATTTTGGACTTTAGAAATGGGATACTTGGAGATGTTTATGGTCTATTTGTTCACCTTTTTTTTTTATTTTTTTTTAAAGGTGATACAATTTATATTTATCTGAACATGCAAGAATGTCTTTGGACATAAGGTTGAACTAAAAAAAATCATCCTTTTCGACCCTTGCTAGAAAATTATGTAAGTGATATATTCATATTGTTTATGAGGTGATAGACCCTTTGTGATATATGGGTAATTAAATGGATTCAGTGAGATGGTGACCTTTGGGAGTCTTCTTTTACGGATTCAAATTTTATCACGCATGCTGAAGCGGATTTTCGTGTCCTTTCAAATCTATTTTACCCCATGTTGTCTTATATGAGTTATTATATATCTCAACTACCTATTTTCCTCTCATTACTGTCTTCTCCCTCCATTGCACTATAAGCTTGTTTTCCAAGGACAGGGTTTTGATGCAAAATGGAAGTAGGGAAGGTGCTATCAGCCGTAGAGACTAAAAAAATTGATTGACGCTGGAGGGGGGGGGGGGGGGCACTGATGATTATTGTGGAAGATGGAGCCAAGTG
>PYUH01003977.1:618796-634308 GCA_016808085.1 Suaeda aralocaspica
GGGGGGGGGGGGGGGGGGGGGGCACTGATTATTATTGTGGAAGAGGGAGGCCAATGCCTACAAGAATCTTAACAGAAGTATTATGAGTTTGAAAAAATTAATTAAATAAATAGGTGTGTGCTTGTTGGATGTTGCCATTACAACTTACAGCTTTATACAAAATTATCTTACTTGAGTTGAACTCAATGGAGGAACTATCCTTTCTGACTCTGGAAATTGCAGCAATAAAGAGAAGAGTTCTGGAGATGTACGAGTAAATTGCCTTACTGTTATAAATAGGAAAGAGTTCGAGTAATAATAGGTCTTTTTTTGTGTGTGGTGGTGGTTTGTCCCTGTGTTGCCTGGGTGAAGTGGATTTTTAAGTGATCTATATTTTATCTCCTGTCAAGTTATATAGTTATGAGTTTAAACACTGACTTTTCCTTGAGCATTCAACTTTCTCAAAACCGGCATTTCCTGTCCTCAAGGTCACTAGTTCCTTATATTTTTCTTGCTGGGTGTGTTCTTTTGGGTGGATACGTTAGTTAGCAGTTGCTTTCTGAAATTTACTAGTTCCTTTTGTGTGTCTTTCAATTACAGTTCTACCAGTTACCAATAGCACGGTTACGTGACTGTTCATCTGTATCATGTTGAACCAACTACTTAGCTTGTTTACTTCGCCTGAGCAGAGCATTTTCTGAACGGATACCTGACAGAGAGTACCTTTGTATGGGCTCAAGGAAGAACTGAATGGCAGCCACTTTCATCAATTCCTGATTTAATGACTGGAGTCCATTGTAATACAACTTAACTTTCAGCTTTATGTCAGATTGTCAGGGTATTTTTCTACAGGAGAGATAGGACTAATACATATTGATATTCTTGCAGTCCCTGCTAGCAATGATGATGAGTTTGAAAAATGGCAAAAGGAAGTACAAGCGGCAGAAGCTGAAGCTCAAGCTGAGATGTTGAAAAATGGTTCTACTTCTGGTATTTTAGATGGAAGTGGTGAAGAAAGACCTTCAACTCCACCTGATGGGGAAGAAGAGTTTACAGATGATGATGGGACTAATTACAAATGGGATCGCAGTCTCAGAGCATGGGTGCCTCAGGTTTGTGTTTTGGTTTTTGTAAATGATATGTCCTGTCGTCTTTGTTGTCCAAATATATAAGCTCTTCTATTCTGGGATAGGTTACATTGTGACCTACACTTTCTGCTCTTGATCAAGTAAACATGCATCTTCATAGAGATCAATGTCTTGCCCTTTTGTTACTATTAATTTACTTATTTTTACATATTTTGTGAGTCATTTTGCATGATGATGGGGTGGGTAGAGAGAAAGAGAGAGAGAGAAGGGGGTAATATTTTAAATGTGGAAATTTTTGTTGGTAATGCGGGCATTATCAAATATTTGTGTAGCTTTGTTCTCGAGTATACTTTGAACTTTTGCAGTTAACTATGTATTAAGGATGCAGTCCATTGTTGAACATGTTTGGGTTTATGTTGCTTTTCTTTTAAGGTTGCAATGATTTTTATTTTATTTTTTATTTTTTTGACTGCGACTGCGACCATTGTCAACTATTCCCGTTGTTTGCTTACAAGTCCAATGGGTCTACTATTTTTTTTAGACATTGCATGTGATGTTACTATTTTAATAGTCCACTGAGAACAATAAAGTATAAGAATAATTTTTATTCGATTGTCATCCTCCAGGAGAGTCAAGCAAATGAAATGAATGGATATGGATTGGAGGAGATGACATTTGTCAAACAAGAGGAAGTTTTTCCGGTACTAAGTGTTGATGACACTCTTGAAAATAAAGAAGTTGATACCAGTATTGGGGCATTAGAAGAAGAAAAAGACACTAAACAAAGTGCCAAGAGAAAAGAGCCAGACACAAAGACTGAGCCAGACACAAAGACTGAGAAAAAGGTAAATGCATCTGTCTTTAGTTATTAATACTTTCCTGTCAATAAAGTAACTTGCTACTATATTTTCCATCGTAGCGTAATAGCGTTGATCATAACTTGAATTACCGTAGTCACGCTGTGCTCACCTGTTTTATGATTGAAAGGTATTGGGGAATGAGGAAGAGGCATTGGTTGGGGGTGGGTATGTGTGGCCTGAGTTTGATATTGTTGGTGCGAATTACAACCTGCTTCAACTAATTCTTTTCATCATAATGTTTATCAATGTTCACCCATATATTTAGAGATGGTGTTGAGGTGTAGCTCACTGGTGGACTGGTGGGAGTTTAGGATTCCGAGGCTTTGAGTGGAGTGTTGGGGTTGGTAGTACCTGCCAATTTCACCCTAGTGCATAAACTGGCTTTGCAGAACTTCTTGTAATTCATCCCTCCAATGCTCTAAGCTTGTATTAATTGGGCGATTATTCCCTATTTCCTTGTATTGCTTTACATTTTGTGCAGATAAAGTCATAAAGGGCGTAATTCTCTCTGTGCTGTATTTCTGTGATCCCTTTTTTTAGGTTTCTGGATGCTAGAAGATGAGTGTTGATATGTTGTTTTTGGTTCGTACGTTATTATTATGTATGGGGGTTATGCAGCACAGTGCTTCTGTCCTGTATGTTTCTGGTTCCTTTTTGTTCGTTTCTGGATTCTAGAAAATAAGTGATATGCTGTTTTGGTTTTGATACCATTATTACGTTTTATTGTTATTGTAATTGTTTATTATTATTATTTCTGACAATGTATCTTAACAGGAAGCAAATAAACCTCCAGACAGTTGGTTTGAGTTGAAAGTCAACACACATGTTTATGTGACTGGATTGCCAGATGATGTCACAGTTGAGGAAGTAAGCCAGCCTTGCTATCAGCTGCTAAGCATAGAAAGATTGTTGCATAAGCTGTGTGTTTCACAGATAAGTTAATTTGACATCATTTTAATTCTTGTGCAGATAGTGGAGGTTTTCTCCAAGTGTGGCATAATAAAGGAAGTAAGGATATGGCTTTTATGCAAGATGTGACATATGCTTTATGAAAATGAATTGCTGTTTATCGTGTGTGTACAGTGTAGAGTATAGACTTTTAGGCTGATTTGGCTATCCTACCTCCTGCTATCCTAGCATTCTAGGACAGTCCTAATGAAGAGCCTCCTCTTTAGTTTATGATATGCACAAAAGCTCTTAAAGCTGTTGGTCAGACTTTAATTATATTCTTATGCCTCTTTAAATATATAAAGATCTTGAACTCCTATCAAGTTGTCATACTGCCAAGAAACTATAACCCACCTTATTCATTGACTGACTAATTCCTTAGCTCGGGTGTACACTTAGATATTACTCGGTATTGCTTTCTGCAATCAGCATGCATTGTAACTCTAATACTTATTCGTGGGCAGCCTACATGCTGTAACTAATATTGGTTTGTACATTAAAGTAAAAGTTTAGTGTTAAGAATTTTGAGTTATGTTGGTTGTTTATCTACTCCTGCTATATTCATCTGATATATAATGTGCTCAAAATATGATCAAATAAATGGATATAAAATTGCAAGCAAATTCATTCCATGGATCTGGCTTTGTGGCTTAAAAAAATTGAGTGATATTGACTACTTTGCTGTGTTCCCATTGATTGTATAATACAATAAAATGCATAAAAATCCAGTTGACACCTACATTATTCTACAGGATCCTGAGAGTAAAAAGCCTCGTATCAAACTATATTTTGATAAGGAGACTGGAAGAAAAAAGGGAGATGCACTTGTTACATATCTAAAGGTAGTTGTTATATACTTTTATCTGTTGGTTAGGCAGTTCAGACTCCATTGTCATGATTCCATTTATTTCTCCCTTTTGTGAACTTGTTTTAGGAGCCTTCAGTAGAGTTGGCAACAAAAATATTAGACGGGACATCTTTCCGGCCTGGAGGCAAGACCCTAATGTCTGTAACGACAGCGAAGTTCGAGCAGAAAGGTACACAGGGGCATTTATTTCAACTCTATTTATGTTTTTTTTAGTTTTATTTATTGCTTTCTCCTTGGCTTGCAATGTCCTGGATGCACCCTGCCCTTGAGTTGCTAAATATGATAACTTGAGGTCCACATCACTACTTGCTCTTGATTTGCTTTTAAAATCTGTTTTTCCAGGAGAAAAGTTTATTCCGAAACAAACAGATAAAAGGAAGAAACAGAAATTGAAGAAGGTTGAGGAGAAGATGCTTGGTTGGGGTATTTTTATCGTCCTTTCTCTTCTTTTTCGCAGCTTCATTACTGATCTGGTGGCCTAAGGTTTCTGGCTGCGAAATAGATGTTCCACATATCTGTGGTTCAATATTGTTGTGTTGTTATGGAAATATCCTATTGCTTTTGAGTGAGGAATGTTGCTGCTCCTTGACCTTATTCATTGCTCCGAGAATCTGAGATTTGCCAATGTTCAATAGAATTTGACGAGGAAAGAAAGTAAATGATGTCTTATAGTCGGTTTTTAGATGATGTTGTTTCTTGAGTAACAAAAATCTTTTTCCCATTGATTTGTGCCAGACCTTTCTGTTTTGGTAGTTTTTGGTTGCCAATGTTTCTATTTTGTTTCTTGATGTTTCAAATTTTGCAATATTGTTGGTTGGTATCGTCAAGTCTACCCCATCTGCTTTGCTTAATCTTCCCTGACTAGTGACTAGTTGACTATTGCCCTGATAACATTATCAACTGACGTGCTCATAAATCTAGCCGTTCATCATGCCAGCATGAATCCTGTACCTTCCCTCTGTTGTTGACTTGGTGAGTGATGCCAGAGAAAGTTCTCATTGTGTTTGTTTGGAGGAAAGTCATTGAAATACATTTTGCCAATTACTATGCTTCATATATGGGGTTGTCGAAAGCAAAAGATAAGCTGTATTATGAAACCAAATGCATAATTAATTCTTTATCCACATAGAATTATCCATAGCTCTTATGTCATGTACTTGTGTGTCTTATGTTTCGTACCAACTCTATCATGTTTTCTCTGCATGATTTAGGTGGTCGTGATGATTCTAAACTTATGATTCCGGCTACTGTTATCCTCAGCAACATGTTTACGACTGCAGAAATGAGAGTAAGCATTCTTTAACTCCTTACCTTGATCTTTGAAACTCATGTTCTTCTAACTATAGAGCTTAATATCTTATTTTGTTTATGATTTTGCTACTTGTGCAGGAAGAATTAAATTTAAAAGATGAATTGGAGGAAGATGTCCGTGAGGAATGTGGAAAGCTTGGTCCAGTGGATTCTGTCAAGGCAAGTTGCTTTACTATCTAACTCGCCCAGGACTGAGAAAACATAGTTTTGAATTCCTTCAAAATATGCTATCTATTAGTCTATATGCTTTACTATCTATTAATCCCAATGGATCTGGCGTTGAATTTTCATATTCTTTGACTTTTGGGAGGAGGGGGTTTTAGTAGACAACAGTCTAGCTCCATTTCTAGTTCAGATACCAATATATCATGCAACAAAAGGCACTATGGTATCCTAGAGGGATATTAATGTTACCTTCTATATTTCCATTGTTCCCATAATCCCATTGTATTTGGTATTGGCGTTGACCATCTGGGTGGCCCTTTTCATAGCGTCTGTAGTTGCTTACTTAAATATAATTTTGATTTTGTTTTCCTTTACCTGTTGGATTTCTAAATCCTTTTCTTGGACAGGTCTGTGAGAACAATCCCCACGGAGTTGTGTTGGTCAAGTACAAGGACAGGAGAGATGCTAAAAAGTGTATTGAATTGATGAATGGAAGGTGGTAAGTGCAATATTTTTTGTTATTAAATGCAATAGTGTATATGGCTTCAAGCCAACTCTAGTCTTCCTATATTGGAGGCATATTATCAATCTTTCTAGTTTTTTAGCTAATCCTTATTATATCACTGAATGCGAATCTAAATTTACTGTCCTACTACTTTTTTTGCCATTTGTGTACAATCATTGGTTGATTTCTGTAGTATGACTCTTTGCTTTTATGTTCAAAGCTTTAAATTTATCAATCATCAATCAAAGCCTTAATCCCATAATTGGGGTCGGCTACGTGAACAAAAACTAATCATTAAATTTTCCTCCTCCATCCCATGCGATCTAGAACCTCTTTATCCTTCATATTCAAAAGCTTCATATCTTTTCTAACACCTTCCAACCAAGTCATTTTCGGTCTCCTCGAGATCTCCTTGATCTCACTCTTTCGCACCGGCGGTCCCTGAGGTGTTCGCCTCACATGTCCATACCAACATAGGTGGTTTTCCCTTAATTTGCTTGCAATATCTACGACGCCAACTTTCCGATTTTATCTCTTAAGTGTTCTCGCACATCCATCTCAACATCCACATCTCCGGAACCTCTACTTTTTTTCAATCATAATTACGTGCTTAAGCAAGCTCATGTGCTGCTCCTTGTAAGTCCAACAGTTTTCCCCTTCAACTTTAAAGGGAATTTTTTGGTCACAAAACTCTCGTGTGGCTGCTCTCCATTTAAGCCATCCTGACTTAATCTTGTGAGCCACCTCTTGTCAATATCACCGTTCTTTTGAATAAATGACCTAAGATATTTAAAACAATCCCTCATGTCTAGAACTTTTCCAGTTTTCCGTCCAACCTCACAATACCATCGCTTGAAAACTTCAAATTTATTAATATATTAATGCGGTAATACCAACCAATTGTGGGATTGGAGATTTGGATTGCATGACCTCATTGATCATCTTATAGCTATGCATATACTTTACATTTATTATAGGATATCCATAGTTATAGGTCAACTTGGATTTTGTAGAATCAAGATATTACTCCTGTCATTCTGTTTGATTTATAAGCTGGAGTAATTTCTGGAGTGCTGTGTATTTTCATGATTGAAGACTATCTGCGTCGCTGAGTCTTTATGTTGCACAATTGTCTGCATACAACTATTACGCTTGATTATTTAGCCAAAGCCTTGTTCTATTCATACTGATTTTCTTAAATTGAATTTTTTAGTATCATTTTACAGCTGTTTCTTCACTGATTTAAATCTCGATTTTTTGGAGATACAATTAGTAAAAAATTATCCACCGTCCTTTTGTTGCTTTTGTAAAGGTTTGGCGGGAAGCAGGTAAATGCTGTTGAAGATGATGGTTCTGTTAATCATGCTTTGCTCCGGGACCATGAAGGCGAGAAAGAACGGCTGGAGAAGTTTGCTGCTGAACTTGAAGCTGAATGAGCCAATTGTGTGACTGCGTTGTTTTGAGAGGATTGCCATAATATGCAGTAGCACTGCTTCGGACACTTTTACTGTAAATTAGTTTGTCTGAATATATAAATGTAGCCACAAGTTCCACAACTAAGATTGAAGTGTTGTGGATATGGTTGAGTTGTACATACTTGAGGAAGTTGCTTATTTTTATTTTTTTGGACTTTTAACTGTATCAAGCATTAGAAATTAAATTATTCTCAGCAACTCGTTAAGTCACAAGCTAGGCATTGCCCACAATGATTGCATTCAAACTAAAACTTAATATATGAGCTCTCATTAACTTAACACTTTTCCAAGCTGTAGCTTAGCGTCACATAATTAGAGAGATAATTCAGTTGTTTAGAGCTTAGCTTAATCAATGGTACCTTCCTGTACACACACGCACACAAACTTTTACAATAACCAAAATTATTTTGAGAATATGATAGCAACAATAGATTTTCTCAATGTAGCATAACCGATTAAATAAAATTGAGGGGCTAATGTTTTATGAATTTTACACAATAATATGAAGAGTTTGTACTAAATAGAATGTCACTCAACTACACAAGAATATAATTTATTTGGCATTTCTAGGCTGTGCATGAAGATTATGAAACAATACATCCAGCCTATGAAGGAAAAATACATGAGCAAAACCTTGCCGCGAAGGAAAAATACAAAAAATACCCATCAGTAGGTGATCTCATTTGTTTGACCATGCCATATCAAAAGCCCCAAAAAGGTTTGATATGCATCTTGTTTATTAAGGGATTTAAACAACAATCAATCTTTGAAACATCTCATATATACCTAATGAGATAGTGAATCTGCCTAAGCATGCTGAAATCTGCATCATTTCTCCAATAAAGACACTTTAAGCTTGCAAAAAGCTTGCATATTTGGCTCCCAAGAAGAGCCTTTGGATGCATAGTAACGCATTTTTGGTAACCTCAGCATTTTCATGATTCATTAGCTTCATCACCCGCTCCTTTGCCTTAAGATTGTTAACTATAATTCTTCCAGACGGATGTTGTTGGATGAATTGTGAGAGATCAAAGCAAGCAACGGCGAGGGATCTGGGGTCATTGGAGGTGTCCAAAATGGTGATCAGGACTCTCAAGATCTACATCCAAAAGTTGATGTAACAACCATCAGTACCTCAGCAAAGCATTACTTAAGCAGTTAACCTAACAGCAAGAGAATGAGAATTTCACCTGGAAATCATTTTCCTCAAAGTTCTTGATATTCTCCCGCCAGAAGAAAGCATCTTTATGAACTGGGGACCAGTCAAGATGGCCAAGAAGTACCTCTTGTTTATACTTTTCAAATGAACTCAGCTGTTTGACGTTGTACTTTAGCCCTTCATCTAGTTGGTTTAAAGCCTCAATAAGATCCTGGAATATTTGACAAATGAAAAAACAAAATAAGCCAAAACAGTTAACAATCTGTCAATCAATCTAAGGTAACAGAAGATGAACTTAAGTCTATAGTGAACATTGCAACAAAAAAAAAAAAAAAAAAAAAAACAAATCCTTTAACAAACTTAAAACGTAGCCCGGCGAGGGCGCATATCGGACAGTGTCCGCGAGGGGGGGACAGATGGGGGTGGGAGGGCGGTGGGCAAGGAAGATTGGGGGCGGCAGAGACAGAAGATGAGACACGGAAAAGAAGGGGGGGGTGGGGGATTAGGGAAAGTGGCACAAGGGGGGGGGGGAAGGCGGGCATGAGCAATAGGTGGAGCTGGGGCTCGAAGTAGACGTGGAACGGGGGGCAGGGAACGAGGTATTGCAAAAGGCGGCCAGGGGGGGAGCAGGGTGGGGGGGAGGTGCTGCGGGGAAGGGACAAGGGATGGGTAGGGAGGTGGAGGGGGGGTGACGGGCGACGGGGCGACCATGGGCAACGAGTCCCAGCCCGGGGGGCGGACAAGGCCAAGGGGGGGCAATCTAGGGGGTGTAGACAGGCAGGGAGGGGTGGACGAGGGGAATGAGGCCACGGAGAACAAGAACACCAGAGTGTAAGAATGGGGTATCTCGAGTGTGTGGGGCATCCGCCAGGAGGAGGCAAGCAATGAGAGGAGATGGATGATGGTTGGAGATACTTTATGGCAAACAAAGGAAGGGTTTTGCCGGGTACTAGAGGTGATGACAACCTTTGAAAATTAAAGAAGGGATACCAGTAGGGGCAAGGAAGAAGAAAAAGACACTAAACAAGTGCCAAGAGAAAAGAGCCAACACAAGCTGACCAGACACAAAGACTGAGAAAAAGGAAATGCTGTCTTAGTTATAAGCTTCCCAAAGTAACCTACATTTTCACACCGAGCGAATAGCGGTTGATCAACGTGAATACCGTAGTCCATGCGGCTCACCGTTTTAGAAAGGTATGGGAATGAGGAAGAGGCAGGGGGGGGGTGGGGATGTGGCCTGAGTGATATTGTTGGTGCGAATTACAACCTGCTCAACTAACTTCACAAATGTACATGTCACCCAATAGAGATGGGGTGTTGAGGGGTAGCTCACTGGTGGACTGGTGGGAGTTAGGATTCCGGGCTTGAGTGGATGTGGGGGTGGTAGTACCTGTCCAATTTCACCCTAGTGCATAACTGGCTTTGCAGAACTTCTTTAATTCATCCCTCCAATGCTCAAGCTTGTATTATTGGGCGTTATCCCTATTCCTTGTATTGCTTTACATTTTGTGCAGATAAAGTCATAAAGGGCGAATTCTCTCGTGCTGTAGTCTGTGATCCTTTTTTTAGGTTCGGGATGCTAGAAGATGAGTGTTGATAGTTGTTTTTGGTTCGTACGTTATTATTATGTTGGGGGTTATGCACCAGTGCTTCTGTCCGTTATGTTTCTGGTTCCTTTTTGTTCGTTTCTGGATTCTAGAAAATAGTGATATGCTGTTTTGGTTTTGAACCATATAACGTTTTATGTTATTGTAATTGTTTATTTTATTATTCTGACAATGTATCTTAACAGGAAGCAAATAAACCTCCAGACAGTTGTGTTTGAGGTTGAAAGTCAACACACATGTTTATGTGACTGGATTGCCAGATGATGTCACAGTTGAGGAAGTAAGCCAGCCTTGCTATCAGCTGCTAAGCATAGAAAGATTTTTTTCATAAGCTGTGTGTTTCACAGATAAGTTAATTGACATCATTTTAATTCTTGTGCAGATAGTGGAGGTTTTCTCCAAGGTGGCATAATAAAGGAAGTAAGGATATGGCTTTACAAGATGTACATATGCTTTATGAAAATGAATTGCTGTTTACCGTGTGTGTACAGTGTAGAGTAAGACTTTTAGGCTGATTGGGCTATCCTACCTCCTGCTATCCTAGCATTCTAGGACGTCCTAATGAAGAGCCTCCTCTTTAGTTTTATGATATGCACAAAAGCTCTTAAAGCTGTTGGTCAGACTTTAATTTATTCTATGCCTCTTAAATATATAAAGATCTTGAACTCCTATCAAGTTGTCATACTGCCAAAAACTATACCCACCTTATTCATTGACTGCTAATCCTTAGCTCGGGTGTACACTTAGATATTACTCGGTATTGCTTTCTGCAATCAGCATGCATGGTAACTCTAATACTTATTCGTGGGCAGCCTACATGCTGTAACTAATATTGGTTTGTACATAAAGTAAAAGTTTAGTGTTAAGAATTTTGAGTTATTGGGTTGTTTATCTACACTCCTGCTATATCCATCTGATATATATGTGCTCAAAATAGATCAAATAAATGGATATAAATTGCAAGCAAATTCATTCCATGGATCTGCTTTGTGGCTTAAAAAAATTGAGTGATATGACTTACTTGGCTGTGTTCCATGTGTTGTAATAAACTATAAATGCTAAAAATCCAGTTACACCTACATTTCTACAGGATCCTGAGAGTAAAAAGCCTCGTATCAACTATATTTTGATAAGGAGACTGGAAGAAAAAAGGGAGATGCACTTGTTACATATCTAAAGGAGTGTGTTATATACTTTTATCTGTTGGTTAGGCAGTCAGACCATTGTCAGATTCCATTTATTTCTCCCTTGGTGAACTTGTTTAGAGCCTCGAAGGGGTGGCAACAAAAAATTAGACGGGACATCTTTCCGCCTGGAGGCAAAACCCTAATGTCTGTAACGACAGCGAAGTTCGAGCAGAAAGGTACACAGGGCATTTATTTCAACCCTATTTAGTTTTTTTTAGTTTTATTATGCTTTCTCCTTGGCTTGCAATGTCCTGGATGCACCCTGCGAGATTCTGAATATGATAACTGAGGTCCACATCACTACTTGCTCTTGATGCAAATCTGTTTTTCCAGAGAAAGTTTATTCCGAAACAAACAGATAAAGGAAGAACAGAAATTGAAGAAGGTTGAGGAGAAGATGCTTGGTTGGGGTATTTTTACGTCCTTTCTCTTCTTTTCGCAGCTTCATACGATCTGGTGGCCTAAGGTTTCTGGCTGCGAATAGATGTTCCACATATCTGTGGTTAATATTGTGTGTGTTGTTATGGAAATATCCTATTGCTTTTGAGTGAGGAATTTTGCTGCTCCTTGACCTTATCATTGCTCCAGAATCTGAGATTGCCAGTGTTCAATAGAATTTGACGAGGAAAGAAAGTAAATGATTATGTCTTATAGTCGGTTTTTTAGATGATGTTGTTTCTTGAGTAACAAAAATCTTTTTCCATTGATTTGTGCCAGACCTTTCTCTGTTTTGGTAGTTTTGGTGGCCAATGTTCTATTTGTTTCTTGATGTTTCAAATTTTGCAAATTGTGGTTGGTATCGTCAATCTACCCCATCTGCTTTGCTTAATCTTCCCGACTAGACAGTGGACATTGCCCTAGAACATTATCAACGACGTCTCATAATATAAGCCGTGCGCAGCCAGCATGAATTCCTGTACCTCCTCTGGGACTTGGTGAGGATGCCAGAGAGGTTCTCAGTGTGTGTGGTTGGGAGAAAGTCATTGAAATACATTTGCCATACATGCTTGCATATATGGGGGTGGCGAAAGCAAAAAGAAGCTGTATATGAAACCAAATGCATATCTTATCCACAGAGAATACCATAGCCTTATGTCGGTACTTGTGTCTTATGTTGACCAACTCTATCCGCGCATGATTGAGGTGGTCGTGAGACAAACATTATGCCGCACTGTACCTCAGCACAGACACGCAGAAAGGAGAAGCTCGTAACCTCACCTGATCTGCTATGTAACATGCCTACGGCACATGAGCAAGACAATGAATATAAGTAAAAGATGAGTGAGGAAGATGTCCGTGAGGAATGTGGAAAGCTGGTCCAGGATTCTGTCAAGGCAAGTTGCTTTACTATCTAACCGGCCCAGGACTGAGAAAACATAGTTGAATTCCTTCAAAATATGCTACTATAGTCTATAGGCTATACTACATAATCCCCAAGGATCTGGCGTTGAATCATATTCTTTGACTTTGTGGGGAGGGGGTTTTAGTAGACAACAGTCTAGCTCCATTTCTAGTTCAGATACCAATTCATGCAACAAAAGGCACTAGTGACCAGAGGGAAAAACCTCTATACCATTGTCCCAATCCCATGTATTTGGTATGGCGTGACCCTGGGTGGCCCTTCATAGCGTCTGTAGTGCTACTAAATAATTTGAGTTTGTTTCCACCGTGTGGATTCTAAATCCTCGTGGACAGGTCGTGTGAAACACCCCACGGAGGGGGGTGCAAGACAAGACAGAGAGATGCAAAAGTTAAGTGAGGAAGGGAAGGTGGAAGTGCAAGATGTTGATGTAAGCAATAGTGTATAGTGGCTCAAGCCAACCTAGTCTTCCCTATTGGAGGAGCAGATACAATCATTTAGTGTAGCTAATCCTATATACACGAATGCGAACAATTACTGCCCACTACTTTGCATTTGGTGTACATGCATTGGGATCGTAGTATGACTCGGCTTTATGTCAAGCAAAATAAATCAATCACAAAGCCTAAGCCACCCATAATGGGGTCGGACGTGAACAAAAACTAATCATTAAATTTTCCTCCTCCATCTCCCATGCGATCAGAACCTTATCCCATTCAAAAGCCTATCTTTCTAACAACCCCAACCAGTCATTCGGCTCCTCCGAGAGTCTCCTGATCTCAACTCTTTCGCACCGGCGGTCCCTGAGGTGTTCGCCTCACATGTCCATACCAACATAGGTGGCCCTAATTGCTGGCAATCTACGACGCCAACTTCCGATTTTACTCAAGTGTTCTCGCACATCCGCCAACTCCCCACATCTCCGAACCTCTACTTTCAATCATAAGTTAAGCAAGGCCACGCAGCCTCCTTGTAAGCCAACAGGCCCCCAACTTAAAGGAATTTGGGTCACAAAACTCTCGGGTGGCTGCTCTCCATAAGCCACCTGACAACGGGGACCACCGCTGCAAGACACCGTTCTGGAATAAATGACCAAGAAAAAACAATCCCCAGTCTAGAACTTCCAGTCCGTTCCAACCTCACAATACCATCGCTTGAAAACTTCAAATTTATAATAATGGCGGTAACCACCAAGGGGATGGGAGATGGAATGGACTGAACGATGCATATGACCGCATAATGACAGGAATCATCAAACAAGTGGCAGGTCAACTGGGAGTAAATCAAGATATACCCCTGTGCATTGATAAGGCTGGAGTAATTCTGGAGGCTGTGTATTTCATGATGAAGACTATCGCGTCGGGCTGATAGTTGCACAATGTGCTGCACCAACTAACGCTGGAAAGCCAAAGCCTTGCTACAATGATTTCTTAAGAATTGAGTATCATTTAACAGCTGCACGATTTAAATCCGAGAGAACATGAGAAAAATACCACCGTCCTGGCGTGAGGTGTTGGCGGGAAGCAGGTAAAGCGGGGAAGAGAGGGTCTGTTAAGCATTTGCTCCGGACCATGAAGGCGAGAAAGAACGGCTGGGAAGTGTGCTGCTGAACTGAAGCGGAGACCAATTGTGTACGCGGTTTTGAGAGGATTGCCATATAGCGCAGGCACTGCTCGGACACTTTTACGTAATTAGTGTCTGAAAATAAATGTAGCCACAGTCCACAACTAAGATTGAGTGTTGTGTGATAGGGTTGTGTACACTTGAGGAAGGCTATTTTATTATGGACTAACTGTATCAGCATTGAAAAAAATATTCGCACAACTCGTTAAGTCACAAGCAGGCATGCCCACAATGATTGCATTCAAACTAAACTTAATATGAGCTCTCAAACTTAACACTTTTCCAACGTGTAGCTACGTCACATAAGAGAGAAGAACCAGGTTTGAGCAGCTTAATCAAGGGTACCTTCCTGTACACACACGCACACACAACTTACAAAACCAAAATATTTTGAGAATATGATAGCAACAATAGATTTTCTCAATGTAGCATAACCGATTAAAAAAATAGAGGGCTAATGTTTTAATGAATTTACACATAATGAGAGGTACTAAATAGAATGTCACTCAACTACACAGAATATAATTTATGTGCATTTCAGGCGTGCATGAAGATTATGAAACATACACCAGCCATGAAGGAAAAATACATGAGCAAAACCTTGCCGCGAAGGAAAAATACAAAAAATACCCATCAGTAGGGGATCTCATTGTTGACCATGCCATATCAAAAGCCCCAAAAAGGTTGATAGCATCTTGTATAGGGATTTAAACAACATCAATCTTTGAACATCCAATAACCAATGATAGTGAACTGCCAAGCATGCTGAAATCTGCATCATTCCCAATAAAGACACTTTAAGCTTGCAAAAAGCTGCAATTGGCTCCCAAGAAGAGCCTTGGATGCATAGTAACGCATTTTTGGTAACCTCAGCATTTCATGATTCATAGCTTCATCACCGCCCTTTGCCTTAAGATTGTTAACTATATCTCCAGACGGATGTTGTTGGATGAATTGTGAGAGATCAAAGCAAGCAACGGCGAGGGATCTGGGGTCATGGGAGGTGTCCAAAATGGTGATCAGGACTCTCAAGCTCACATCCAAAAGTTGATGTAACAACCATCAGTACCTCAGCAAAGCATACTAAGCAGTTAACCAACAGCAAGAGAATGAAACACTGGAAATCATTTCCCCAAGGTTCTGATATCTCCCGCCAGAAGAAAGCACTGAAACTGGGGACCAGTCAAGATGGCCAAGAAGTACCCGAACTCAAATGAACCAGCTGTGACGTACTTAGCCCTTCATCTAGTTGGTTTAAACCTCAATAGATCCTGGAATATTGACAAATGAAAAAACAAAAAAGCCAAACAGTTACAATCTGTCAACAATCGAACGGTAACAGAAGATGACTAAGTCCATAGTGAACAGGTGCAACAA
>PYUH01003977.1:644049-669654 GCA_016808085.1 Suaeda aralocaspica
TTTTTTTTTTTTTTTTTGTGTTTGGGTTTTGGATTATCTTCTGTTTTTTTTTTTTTTTTAACTGAATCATGTGCTGTTTTAAGTTTTTAACTGTTTTGGTTAGATGACTACATGTTGATGAAGAGGGTGAGAGGTAGTTTACTTGTTAGCGCTTAGACGCTCACATGCTTGTACTCGATTTGGCTCGATAAACACTTGATATGGTTCAAATGAAGGAATTGTATACGGTCACAACCTCTTTGTTACCCTTAAAATTAAATCAAGTCTTAGAGCAATTGTTATAATATAACCGGTTGTATCTAACTACGTAATAATGTATAAGTAAAGGTAAAAAAATGTTGTTTATTTGGTTTGAAGTTAGCTACAAATTAGATAAACAAATTTTCTAATAACTTTGATTGTATCATGTAGACAAGGGGTGTTTCTGGTAGAAGAGTCACAAAATTATTCTTATAGCATAAGCACCTCTAATAATTGAGGTAAAAAATTATTTTTAGAATTGATCCTTGGAAAATGAGTAGAACTTGTGATGGTAAATCATGCATTTTTCTATAAATTTGGTACTAGGCATTTTTTTCAAGCCCCAAGAAACCCTAAATAGTGTGAATTGTAGCTTTCATTTTCGGCTTCCGATGGGTTGTCTTGAGCTCTCTAATTTTCGCTCTATATTTCAGCCACTTGTTATAGATGGTACCAAAATACTTCACATTTGGGGTCAGCCTTAAAAAAACTTGATATATTCGCTTTCTTACGAAAGCTTTGAAAAAGGGCACATTAATCTTTGTTGCTCTCTCAAAACCGTCTTATGACCTTTAGAACCCCCAAAAGCTGCTCGAGGCTCTTTCTTTACTAGAGGGACACTTAGTAAAAGTTTAGGTTTTTTTTTCAGGATCCCGGAAACATCGAAAAGTGTGAATTATAGACTTCGTTTTCGGCTTCTGAGGGGTTGTCCCTGGCCCTATCTTATTTTCGCACTGTATTTTTCCCATGTGTTATAGGTGATACAGCAACACACTATATATATTTGGCTTTAGCCTCAAAAAAACTTTTTATCTTTCCTTTTAATAGATTTTTTGAAAAAGGTCGCTCTAGTCTTTTATGCTCTATCGAAACCGACTTATGAAATGTCGAACTCTGGAAAACTTATCGCGGCCTCTCTACAACAAAAGGGGCACAAAGTAAAATTTTCGACAATTTTTTCGAAACCACAAAAACCCTGAAGAGTGTGAATCATAACCTTCATTTTCGATTTCTGAAAGGCTATTACATACTCTATCTTGTTTTCACTTAGTATTTCTCTCACATGTTATAGGTGACACCAAAACACTCCATGCTTGATTTTAGCTTCAAAAAACTTGTTATCGCTCTTTTTTTTTCTTCTTAATTTAAAAAAAAAGGCACATTAGTCTTTTTTGCTCTCCCGAAACTGTCTTAAGACCTTTCGAACCCCATAAAGCTATTTGGGGTCTTGCTTTTGAGTTTCGACTATAAGGGCACTTATTAAAATTTCAAACTTTTTTTTGGGATTCGGGAAACACTGAAAAGTTTGAATTATAACCTCTGTTTTTTTATTTCTAGAGGGTTGTCCCGTACTCTGTCCTATTTTCGCTTAGTATTTCCCTCAAGTAATATAGGTGAAACCAGAACACTCCATGCCCGGCGTTAACCTAAAAAAACTTGTAATCTTCCCTTTTTTTTATATAAAATTCCAAAAAAGGTGACACCAATCTTGTATGTTCTCCCGAAACTGTCTTATGACCTTACAAACCCCATAAAAGTTACTTAGGGCCTCTATTTTGATTGTAATGACACAAAGTAAAATTTTCGGCAAATCTTTTTCAACACCCCAGAAAACCCAAAAATGTATGAATTATATCCTTTGTTTTCTGATTTCGAAGAACTGTCCTGAACTTTGTTTTATATTCGCTCCGTATTTCTCTCATGTGTTATAGGTGACACCAAAACACACCATGGTTGGGTTGAGCTTCAAAAACCTTTTATTCCAAACCCCTCCCCCGCCCTCCCCCCTCCTTTTTTTTCTTTAAAATTTTCGAAAAAAGTTACACTAGTCTTTTTTGCTCTCCAGAACGTCTTATAACCTTTTGAACCTTGGAAAGTTGCTCAACGCCCCTCTTTAGGCTGTAGGGGCAATTTTTCTTCGTGAGTTCGGAAACCCTCAAAAGTGTGAATTATGGCATTTGTTTTTGGCTTTCGGATGACTATCCTGGGCTCAATCTTATTTTTCTCTCTATATTACTCTCATGTGTTATAGGTGACACTAGAACACACCTTTCTCGGTTTTAGCCTCAATAAACTAGTTATCTTCCCTTTTTAGTAGAATTTCCATAAATGGGCATAATAGTCTTGTTCTGCTCTCCCGAAACCGTCTTATGACCTTTCGGACCTTCGAAAGATGCTCGGGATCCATGTTTTGACTATAAGGGCACATAGCAAATTTTTTGATAACTTTTTTTGGGACCTCGGGAACCTCAAAAAGTGTGAATTGTTTTCGGATTCGTTGTCCCGGACTTTGCCTTAATTTCTCTATGAATTTCTCTCACGCGTTATAGGTGACACCATAACACACCTCGCTAAAACTTATTTTTTCTCTTTCTTTTATTTACAAAAACAAAAAATCACCTATTAAAAGCGTGTATATTATGCGAGTCTAAAAACGATTTGGGAGGTGAATTAGATGTATGTTTATTCTTGTTCAAATCATTTATAATCACATCATCATCTATCATTCGTGTTTTTTGGGGGGTTTTTTCTCCTTTTCAAGTCAAGTGGTTCGCTTATCCATTCGTCACATTGGGTGTTGTTGAAACATTTATGTGTAAATGGGCTTTGGTGATAATATGAATAATTGAACAAAGGGGTACTATGCTTGGAGTGGTTTTTTCATGAATAGTTGTGAAAAGATAAGCATCTTTTCACATGTATTTTGGATTAAAACTTCTTTTTAAGTAAGAGAATACATATTACTAATATTGTTTCTTATGTGAGAAGTTATTTTCAAAAACTTCTCTCAAACTTGCTTTCTCTTCTTGGTCTTTGGTAGAAACTAAATTAGAGAGTTTCTCATAAACATTTTTCACAAAGTTTTTTCAATATTTACTTTGAAGATTATTAAAGTAAATTGTTTCTCCACTGTATCCTATTAGTTATTTCGTATTAACCCGGTGATCCTAAGAGGGGCAAAATTAAACTAATAGAAAAGCGTAATTTCCGTGCCTTAGAGTAGAATATCCAATCCCCTAGCTTGTTCATTATCGAGTTATAACAGGTGCTAGTGAGCTTGCCAATCCTTCTCTCAACTCTCACTTCCTTATTTCATCTCATTATTCTTGGGATAATTTTGTGGAGTTTGGCACGAGCATTAGAGAGGGTTGCCTCATTTTCATCCTCTAGCAAGTGTAGCAACCCCCTTTGTTTCATTGCTTCCAAATAAACAAGGGGAGTCCCCATTGTACTTAATCCATTGGTTGATTTCATATTAAAACAATTTGCAACCTCTTGCTTTCAATATATGATCAGTTTGAATATGGATGATTTAAGTTGATTACACATCATATGATTTAGAAATATGTATTGTAAAATCAAAAATCTACACAAGCACGTGACTGGTCTAAAATTTCTAACAAAGAGGTTGATTCCATTTAAGCCAAATTGTCTAGTTCAATGCCACGTTACATTGACTAATTACCAAGTGCCTGATTAGTCTCTCCATATTATATTGAGAAAAAAACAATCATATCATTCATATGATTTTAAACTTGTACAACTGTCCATAATTACATTGTTAATTGAATATTTATGTACCCATAATTGACCCTTCTCCATGTTAATTTTCTTCTATTCTATCCGATTAATTCAAAAATGTTCACTTCACCGTACCATGTCATTTTTTATTTACTCACCAATAAATCAATAACGAAGCTCCTAGAAAAGTGACGAAAAATATTCGATGATCACACATTCACACATAGCGAGTTCACAAATCAAACTGAGATGAGAATAGTTGTTAGCGATATGTGATACTATTAGGCCTTATGGAATGATTTTGACACTAAATAGGATAAACAGATTGATTTTTTATTTTTGTTTTTGAATTACAAGTACGGATAATGAGAATTGATTTCAGGTTATCTTAAAAACGGAAATCCTTGAAATCAGAAATGAAGTTTCGACACTTCTATTAGTATTAATCATTGTTAGGGAAAAGTAAATCAAATGACAAAGTTTTTTAGCTCAAAAAGGTCATGCGTACTTTATGATGTTCTGGTTCACCTCATATGATTTGACTTCTTAACTCATTAACGATGCATTTGGTTGGCCCTCTTGAAAAACTGTTATTTTTTTATTAATAAAAATTTGAGTTACCTCTCACTCTTACAAAGTGATACAAACTGATAAGATTATATTACGACTTGTATTAATTCATGTTAAACTAATTCAAATTATTCCAAGAATATAACTTCGTTGTTGTTATAAGTCATTATTACCGATGTCGATTTTAATTTTTTATTGATGTGGACTGTTATCTTTCTATACTTACAGTCTTTGTTGTTACAAAATTGTCCTTTTATGTTACGCAACTTTTAGTCTTTAATCCTTTTAATTTGCCTTTATTTCCTTCTTTATTTTGTAACTGTAAAATATTTGCAGAAAAAAAAAAAAACACTACAAATATGAGACTGAACCACCAAGTATAATGTTTTCCAAAGTATAACTGCTACTCCATTTTTAGCACTTTCCCAATTTCTCTCATTATTATTATTTAATTCTCCATATTTTTTTTTATTTGATTTGTTCCGAATTTATTGTTTCAATGACAAAAAAACCCAGTATTCTCAACAAAAATGAGCCACCTTTGACTCTTAAGGATGTAAGCAGAAGTGATTTTCCTTCTGATTTTGTCTTTGGTGTTGCTACTTCTGCTTACCAGGTATTTTTATTTTGATTTATTTGATTTCAATAACTTGTTTTTTTTTTTTATTTCAAATTTTCTGATTTTTTGATGATTGTATGAATGAATGAATGAATGATCATTTAAAAGTGTGTATTTAATTAAATACCCACAAAAATTTTGGACTATATTTTTAGATACTGAAGATCTGAAAAGACAATTTGATCATTTATAAAAAATGGGATTTTTTTATTTTGTTGTGTATGTTAAAAAAAAGGTAACAAATTTAAAGTATGATTACTAATTATGTTGTTGAATGATATAGGTTGAAGGAGCTTGGAATGAGGGTAACAAGGGTCCTAGTATTTGGGATGCTTTTACACATATTGAAGGTAAGAAATATTGCTTTTTGCCTATTGCATTGCACTTTTAATGTAGGTACTTAGTTTGGATTAAAGTTTGTGGGACACAGGTACGTGTCTAAGTGTTTGACTTCGGATAAGTTGTGGTTTATTATTTTGGCTCTAAATGGTATGTTGAACTGTCGTGGTGCTTAAGGTGAAATAAAGAGTTTACCTAACATAACTTAAGTATTTGCTTTACTGTTTGTTAGTAACAAACAAAAACATACGTTTTTTGTTTATTTGTTCATGAGTTCATGTGTATGTTACATGTTGGTGTAGGAAAAATTGTTGATGGTAGCAATGGTGATGTGGCTGTTGATCAATACCATCGTTACAAGGTATAAATCAGGGGAAATATGGTTGTTTCTAGCGCTAATTGGTTGTGCATTGGCCTGATTGTTTGACTGTTTTGAGAACAGGAGGATGTAGAGCTAATATCTACGCTGGGTTTTAATGCATATCGGTTCTCAATATCATGGTCCCGCATATTCCCTGGTAACAAAATCAACTCCATTTTCGCTATTATACAGTTCATAGACTTGTACTAGCATGTATATTTACATTTTTTACGTTCTATTTCCATGTTTATACTTCCGTTAGAATATCCAAATTTTATGTCACGGTTGTCAGTATGGTTTGTATAAGGATTTCCGGAATAATTTTGCTGAAATAGGATGCTAGGGACAGAATAAAAAAGTTCAACTTATAGAAAAAAAGCTGCAATCAATTTCAAATGGAGTGTCTTAAGTATGATATGGTAAATCGTTGTTCTTGCAGACGGTCTTGGTACTAAGGTTAATGAAGAAGGGATCAATTACTACAACAATCTTATTAATGCTCTTCTTGAGAAAGGTATACTTTCATTTGATGTTGTTTAAAGAGCTTAGGTGAGTGGAGAAAATGATTCTATATACTCTGGGGTACCTCTTTGCAGGTATACAGCCTTATGCTACTTTGTACCACTGGGATCTTCCTCTACATCTCCAAGAATCGATGGAAGGTTGGGTCAACAAGGACATTGTGTGAGTGACTCTCATGAACTATAATGCTAGGAATTGAGCTTCTGAGATATCTTGCTCCAGAATCCATTGATTACATGCTTGGATATCAAGTTAAAATTTGACGTGTTACCATAACTATTCTTGATACCTTGTTTATTTTCCGCCATGATGAATTGGCTTCTCATGATAGAGCTTCCTAACATGGTTTTAATTACTGGCTAAATCCAGAAAATACTTTACACTATATGCCGATGCTTGCTTTGCAAATTTTGGGGATAGAGTGAAGCACTGGATTACATTTAACGAACCTCTTCAAACTGCTATTAATGGACATATGATTGGGATATTTGCTCCTGGAAGATATGAAAACTCATCAACAGAGCCATATCTGGCATCACATCATCAAATCCTGGCTCATGGTTCAGCTGCTTCTGTCTACAAAGAGAAGTATCAGGTACTGTGTCGTTTTTCCTAGATTGACTCAACTTTATTTTAGATGCAACCAGGAATATGTTTAGTAATTTAAATCAGATTCATTTTACTTTATGTTGTAGGCAAGCAACCAAAGTACTTCCTTTTACATGGAACTTAAGTTTTATGAAATGATAATTACCTGTTTATGCACAAATTATAGTTAGTTCCGAAAACTCAGTTATGATTTTATTACTTTTGAAAAATGATGGCCAAAGTTGACAAAATCACTTGGAAAAAAATTAAAATCTGGTTGTTTCTTTTTTCCTTTTACTCTATTCAGGAAAAGCAAGGTGGGCAGATTGGCATGGTGATTGATTGTGAATGGGCAGAGCCTGCATCAGAGAAGATCGAAGATAAAAAGGCTGCTGAACGACGACTTGATTTCCAACTAGGATGGTACTATCTCCTATAAGTCCAGTTATTTTTGCTAAAAACTTTTAGATGTCAATCCTTCATTGAATGATGGACCTGCATGATATTTGGAATAATGGCGTAGACATAATTGGGCTGATCCAAATTTTCTTCCTCGCCTAGGTATCTGGATCCGATATATTTTGGGGACTATCCCAAAGAAATGCGTGAAAGAGTTGGAGAGAATCTTCCAAAGTTCTCCGAGGAAGAGAGAAAGATGCTTCAAAACTCCATGGATTTCATTGGTTTAAATCATTACACGACTAGGTACATCGCACATTCAACCGAGGGTTCTGAAGGGCTGGATTATTATGCAGCTCAAGAGATGGAGAGAATTGGTAATGCTAATTCTTTATAACCCTTTTCTTATTTTGTTCTATTATCTTTTCCATTCTTACTTGTTTTACTGCTACATTGACAGCTGAATGGGAAGAAGGTGAAAAGATTGGCGAAAGGGTATTTTTACTGCTCCTCTTAGCATGTTTATTTAGTGAATTATACTAGAAGATATAATTATTGATAACCCATATCCACTTGGATGGCAGGCAGCATCGCCATGGCTTTATGTAGTACCTTGGGGTTTCAAAAAATGCCTCAAGTATGTAGCTGAGAAGTACAATGACCCAATAATATATGTTACTGAAAATGGTATAGTCCTTCACTTGTTGGCTTTTATGTATTCGTTCAATAGCTCAGCTGCCGCACATAAAAAGGGAATTTGAATGTAAACTAGAAAACATAGATTCCGAAAGAGATCATTTTGACGAGCTTTGCATATCATGTTGGCAGGTATGGATGATGAAGACAATGATTTAGCAGAACTCCATGATGCGCTAGATGACAGATTGAGAGTCACTTTCTTTAAGGGATATGTTGCTAATGTTGCAGAGGCAATGAAGTAAGCAACTAAGCACTTAGGTTTATAGTCAGTATGCTTTCAATTGCTATGGTTGCTTCATCGCGCGTGTGTCTGTTAATACACAAATGCAAAACCAGCTTTTAGGTGAAGTATCTTTTGGTTTTCTTGGTATATATAGCTAATTTAGTGCGAATTGATCAACAGGGAAGGTGTCAATGTGAAAGGATACTTTGCTTGGTCATTGCTTGACAACTTTGAATGGCAACAAGGTTACACCAAGCGCTTTGGTTTAGTTTATGTAGATTACAAGAATGGGCTTACTCGGCATCCTAAGTCCTCTGCATATTGGTGGATGCGATTCCTCAAGGGCAGCAATGAGAAAGAAGGTAAAGAGGAATGATTGTTTTGGACAAATCTGTTAAATTGAAAGCATTGCAGCTTGAAAGCTAATTGAGACATCCTCTCATACTATTGTTGGGAGTTACCAATTATGTAGTGCCTATTGGTCACTCTTGTAAGTCTTGTTTGTAAAAGCAACTGAAATAATTCTCATGTCACTATTGGATTGCATTTTATATCTTTATACATTTATTCCTATAATTTACTTTGTTTTTAGATATTTTTTTCCAAGTGCAATGGTTAACATTATAACATATCAATGGTATTCAGTTATATTACTTGGGACTCTTCTAGCAATGCCGGACACATGCAATTGGTTGCCACGTGTCTGGCATGGCCATTTCGTGAAAAGTTTGCAATATAAAATGAAATGTCCAAAGATCAAGTGTTCGACACAAGTACTTAATATTGATGAAGAGTTTGTGTAACTTTAGTTTTATGCTTATCCTTTTCAAAAGGTTTTGTTTGGATGAACTTCTCTTGTAAGAGCTTTGCATTAATAGTAGTAATTAAAGTATAAATAATATACAAAGTGCAAGACTACTTCAAGTGATTCCTCGGCCTTGTCAAAATACTTTTCTTGCTTTTACAAAGTCTTTGAGTTACATTGCCATCAAATGTGAACCTATGGAGTATGGACAAACTGGTGTTTCAAGAAGACAATCCTTATACCATTACTTTCACTTGGATCGACGAACAAAGAGAGCATAAATAATAATAGAGCTAAAAAATAGCAATATGAAAAAAATGGGCTATCAGATTATCCTGAAATCTCCAATTGCTTGATTATCAATTTTACATATATATAATATATATACAAAATATTATTGCAAGATTAACATTACAAGACATGCTACAAAGCCTACCGATGATGATACATGTACTAAAAACCTTACAAATTCCCAAACCCTCAGCCTGCTGTTAATCTACTGATCACTGAAAAAATAGAAAGAAGAAGGCATAACTAAGAGAAAAGAATAAATCAAGGGGAAACCATGATCCCACAATCTAGGCTATGTTAACTAACTAGGACTACACAGCTATTCACCAATCTAAGTTGTGTGTTTATGTGGGGGATCAGAATCCTGGTTTCATGAGCTTTCCTCTAGGCTTTATTTTAATGTCACAAAAAGTGCCCTCTTGCTCTGCATGTACATAATCCTTCGTTTTGAGGACCTACAAACAACACAATAAATCAGAGTTTTCCATAACTGGGCTTGATAACGTTATTTCTAAGTACCATTTTTTAGGGTGAATAGTTGAGATACTACGTATTTTATATTGTGATTAAATCAAGCTTGACGTACCAATGTTTCAAAAAACATTCTTGATGCTTCTTTCCGAGATTTTCCAACCAACAAGCTGTCTAAAGAAATAACCTTTTTTGCCTGTTCAGATTCCTTCTCAAACAAGGCTTGAAGATAATTGGCAACCGCTCTGACAAAAGCAAAATTATCAGTTTAGTTGCATTCATATGAAAAGTAAATTGGAATCGGTGGCATTAAGCTAAGTCCACAAGCTGCAAAAAATGTCAGATTAACTTAGTTCATTATGACCTAAACAAGCTGCAAAAAAAAGTCCACAAACCTGGTACGAGCAGACCAACCACTGTTGTCTAGGATGCGATTTTCCTCATGATCAGGGATATCGCTTTCATAATCTTCCGCAACATCATCGTCATCAACATTCAAAAAATCTGAATGGCCAATAGCAAAAACTATAATTATCTTCAACTTTAAGCTCCATACAACAGATAAATTTCAAAAGGTCTGACTAAACGAGTAAAAGCATGATGACAAGTTTTTGTAACATGGCTATGAAAAGGATTTTAATAGCTCTACAAAGACTGATGCAAGTGTCAATCCTTGCAGCAATATAATATTAGTTAGAATCTAGAACTGCCAGTTGAGTTACTTATGGATTAGATGATGCAGGGTATGACCATATGGATGTATCTAGGTGAAGTCATGCAGCTTTAAAATTGTAGATTGGAGTCTGCACAGATTCATATGAGTTAAGTCAGTTTAATTTGAGTTGAATTATAATAGGTTATTCAGGTTCAAGCCAAGCTCAGGTCAAACCATTCACATGTTCCAGTAAAACTCAGAGTAGGTCAATCTTTAAGCAATATTAAGTTCAGACAAGACTAGTGTCCCGTTCAACTTTCGCTTCAATCATCATCAATTCAATTAGTCGTTTGACTTCTCAAGGTGATACAGACAAGGAGTGCACTACTCTCAGTATAAAACTGGCTGTTTCAGTTCAAAACATTCATGTTTGACTGACCTAATCAAAGCCCATTTAACATGTCTTTCATTTTTAGATAAACTTGATTCAAATGATTAACAAACATTATTTCATTGAGATTAACAAAAGTGGTTTGATTTGATTTAATACAAATACAGGATATCATTTTTGACTTATTCAACAGAAGAGACAACCTTGCAGTAAATAACTAATCAGGTGAACGGGCTTCAGGTCAACAAGAGGGGTTGACAAAGGTTTTAAGTTGTGTAGATTAAATTAATGATTCAGTTTGAATTGTAGGCTTAAGGTTTAAATAGTGAACTCTCAACAGCAAACTGCGCTGAATCAGGGAAGGAGAATATCTACTAGTATCAATTAACTTAGGTTTCCTTATTAGTTATTATGGATTTATGGGGTTCTCGTCAGGTATCTAGTTTTCCACGCATCAAGTGCAACTTAGGTTTAGATCTCAGATTCAACTCTGGTTTAAGTGACAATTCTTGCAAAGTGAATGATGTCAGGAGTCAGCACATGGACATTTTCAGTTGTTTTTTTGACAGCTTTAAGATTGCTTGTTTGCAATAGAAACAATTAAACAAACCACAAAAAATAACATCCACGCAAGTCATAACTGCAATCCTCTGAACTATCCTCTACTCATTGCTCATGGCAGGTTTTCGCTATCTTTTTACTAAATCCTCTTGATACGTAATGCATAGATTACTAGTGATAAGAACAGATGTAAAAACAAAAAATACAACAGATTGCACAATAAAAATATATTAAATGAGTGCATATTGTACAAGAAAAGAATAACAAACCTGTATCGTGCACAATGACATCTGTCGCAAATTCCTGCATCACAATAGTGAAAGACATGCTCAATATCATTTCCATGAACAAACACACAAAACAAATATTTTGGTCTTTAAGCATTGTTTATTAATGCAGCATTCTAGTACCATTTGATTTAGTGATTGCATGCACATGTGACACACTTACAACCTATGTAGCAAGCATTACGTAGCTCTGCTATGATTTCAAAACACTAGAAGCATTAAGTGGATGACAAGTTCACAATCAATCTAGCAAACACGGGAAAGCTGTATACCTCAAAGCATTTTTTATCTAGAAGTAATATGTTAATAAAAAGTTCACAATCTATCTAGCAAACATTATGTAGGTTAGCCATATTTATCGATAGCTACAAACGACTTGAGTGAACGTTATTGAAATGAACTAAAATGGAACATAAACAAGCAACAGCATGAAAAGCATGTTATGACATTATAGGTAAGTGGTAAGGCCTAATTCAGGGTACACTCATACAAACGTAAACAGATGCCATAAGAACAATCAAGGTTATTTGATTTCTGACTGAAGTCAACAAATATGCAATATAACTTCTCAAAATCAAAGATAGGTTTAACTTCAGAAACACTCACAGAATTGTTCCTGGCGTCCATAAATTCAGAAAGAAGAGGGGTGGATTCCATGACAATATTAGGATCAGCTTCCAAATGCTGTAGTCCTTCCGTCTCATTCAATTTAGTGATTTGAGAGCTTACATAAGCTTCTACTGAAAATGGCGAATCTGATTTCACATGCTCATCAACATTGTTTGATTTCAAGCAGCTAACATACTGTTCTACGCCTGTAAAAGAAGTTTCATCCTTATTTGTAATTCTAAAATCATCTGGTTCACAAATCTCAACCACATGGTCCAATGTTCTGTCCATCAGAGCCATCGAATTAGAAGTATCCTGATGAACGGGCAGAGAACAAGTATCCTGGAAATTTCCCATATCTACATCTGTATCAACACCTTCCTTTTTCTCCAACAAATGTTCGCCATCTGATTTTTCATCTAAATTGAAATTTTTTGAAACATCTCGTACTACAGATATATCCTCCACTGTTGAAGCATCTCCAGTTGAACAATGAGTATCACACCTCTGATCAAGTAATTGATCTGAAGCATCATCAATATGCATAGACATCATATCATCATTAGATTTGTTAAGAGAATCAACTTTAGCATTGTCTATTGAGTAACAAGCAACTTCTGGCATGCGATCAACTGACGGTATTGGCCCAGAAACTGCTTCGTCACCATCTTGAGTTCTTACACCATCAAATTCCACACCATGCTTCTCTTTGGAAGCATCATTCTGTGACATATGATTCATGACTGCACTATCTACATTCTCTATCTCCTTTGTTGGAGTACTACTACCAACCATAGTAGACTCTTGCTCACATGGAGTTGTCGAGATAATCCCACACTCTAACAATCTTTCATCTCCAGCAGTGGAAGCCACACGAGTCTCCACAGCTTCAGTTTTTTCATCAAGCATAGACCTAACTGAGATGTCAGCAGCAGAGGGTTCAAGAAACCCTATGCCTTCAGTTACCTCATCAAGAGCTGGCTTTGCAGCTTTGTCTGCCTCACTTGCTTCTTTGTTTCCATCATCTCGAATGAGTTGAATTCCACTCAAATCAAATGCCTCATGACTCAAAGAAGGAAACATTTCTGAAAAAGAAAATAAAGTATTAGACTAAACCATATGCTATCAGTCCAGTAGAAAAAAATTACTAGAATTGGGTTGAGGGTTCATGTCATACACAAAAGTTACACAGCCAGAAATCTTCAAAAGCAACCAAATCCAATAGAGGAAGAAACAAGCGCAAAAGCTGAGCTTAGGTGACGAACAATATCCTATTATAACATATATTCATGCCAAGTACATATTTATTTGGCCTGAGAAATTACCACTTCACCAAAAAGAGTAGAAAGTTATTTAGCTGGTCCTAGAAAATGTATGCCAAAATCGTGAGGTAAAAATCGTAAAATAAGGACTAGTAAATGTCACTTTTTAATTGAGATGGGCTAAAAATAACAAATTTTCAACTGATATAAAAGTGTAAAATTAGTGGGTAAGCCAAAAAAAAGATTTCATCAAACTAATTAGGAACACAACAACAATAAACCCTCAGTCCCTAAATAATTAGGGAACACAAGTACAAACAAAAATGCTACTTCGTATATTTATGGTAATTACAAAATTAATTTACTCTAATAAAAATAAGTGCATTCAATTCAACAAAAATAACTTTCACAGCATCTACCTGTAAACACGGGTTCATTAAATATATCCACCTCCAAAAACTGCTTCTGAAGCACCCAAACTTCAAGATTCGTACAAGGAGCTTTTTTTCGCACTCGACGAATATCTTCGGTGTTTGTTAGCTGTTGCCTTATTGTGCTAGAAAATGGCAAAATGTGATCAGAACTTAGCAAGGAAAAACACCATAAATTATAGTATAAAAAAGATTGCACATAAAGAAGACACCAAAAACTATCATATAAATTACAACAAGCTCCAACAGTTAATCACAGATAAATCAAGGAACGGCAAAAACACTGCAAGGACTTTGCTTTAAATATCTACTTGTCACCTATACTTTAACATAATAATTCACCCTGCACTCTTTATGCTACCCTCAATGCTCTTTCCAATTGAAAGCTGTTACCAAGTGGAAATGTCTTCTAAGAAAAAGTTCTTGATCATAGAGTAAGAGTTCTACTGATTGAAAAACCTATTGCTTGTTTGGTTGACTAATCATTATGTTGGCAATAACATAATGGGAAGTGAAAGACCAAGAAATTGCTTGGTGCATAAAAAAAAGTGCCCGATTAATAACAAACTCAGAATATCTACTTCCCAACCCCTGTAAGTGAAGCTTTTCATGGAAATTTCTACTTTCTGCAAGAAACCAAACAACTTTCAAGACTTCCCATGCAATAACTATTCCTTGATATCTAGGTTTAAGTGTTCAACCACTCATCAAAAATAAGGTTCAAGTGTTCAATCAATCAACTACCTATATCTAAAACACATAGAGCAGCAGAAGTTTCTCAATTTTAAAAATCAATGTCAATAAAGGCATGAAAAGACCAAATAAAGGCAACACTTACTCGCCATGTAGTACAGTAGAATCATCCACAAGCACCTTCCGCTTGTGAGGAGCAGAACGTACAGCAGTCCGCTGGCGCTTTGCATGTATTGTATCAGGAACAGCAGGGCTAGGTTTCATTTTGAATGATGTCGACCTTTTACCAGCTGTTAAAAAAATTAAAAGAGAAGAGAAGGCATTGAACAGTTAGCAATCACAATCAGCAAGACAGAGAAAAAAAAACTCAGAACTTATGAGCTGCGATAAGCCGAACATTGAGAACACAACTTTTCCCTACGACAGATAATTGCCAAGTATCTACAGATTGTTCGGAAAAAGGCAGCCAGTTCAATACCTAAAATAGACGATAACAAGTCATTATCATCCGGAATGAATTCAACAGTTCCCTTGGACTGAGCTCCTCCAGAAGACTCTACTGAATTAAGGCTCTGTATTGTTAAAGTACTCTCCGTAAAACTTCTTTTTCTCCCAGAAATGATGTTTTCACCAGTAGCATCACCATTTGTTGCAAGGACTTCTTTACTAGGGGTAGAGTCAATAGGAAAGTTGCCCGATAAACCAGCAGGCAGATTAGGCATGGAAAGCAACACCTCAGTGGGTGGAAAATCAGATGATGGTAAGTTGTTTTCTTTCTCTGAATAGTTTACTTCTGCAACTAAATTTTCTTGCTGCCCTCCTAAGTTGCTGTTGGCCAGGCAATCAGCTTCATTAGCTGTCTGGTCTACCTGTGTGGTGGGCTCTACAACATCTGTTGCACAGAAGAGATAATTCATTATTTTAAAACTGAGGAAAAGCAGCTTATTTTAAATCACCCAACCATATTACTAAAACTCAAGATTCACTAACTAACCTCGAACATTTGTCAAAATCTCAGAAACATCAGTTGCATCTTTCCTTCCAGGCATCTCAATGGAACTCGGCCCATTTTCTTGAGCTGGGAGGGTAGATGTACCTAACACATCATCCGCTCCATCACAAGCCAGAGGAACTTTGGAGGTACACGCCTGAAGAAAAGGAGTACCAAATCCTGATAATTTCTCAACAATGCTGGATTCAGAGATCTTATCACTATTCAGTTTTACAGAAGAATGAAATAAATTCTGATGCTCAGAACCACTAGTCATTGCATCCTCAGGGTCAATGATTGTAGGTGCAGCTAAAGGTTTCTCAGTTTTAGCTACATTATCAGTAAGTGGATGACAGTTGCCATTAAGGTCAGTTTTGTTGAAGCCAACATCTTCAACCTCCATGACAGTGGTATTTTCAGCAACTGGCAGAACAGCCCCGTTCATATTTACTTCTTTAACTTCAAAGTATTCTTTTGCTGGAATATCAGCAGTTATAGTTCCATCATTTTCAGGAGCACTAGAGTTAAGCATAGTTTCCGTAGTATCCTGACCATTAGTTACATCTATGTGCTCATTGGAGGTATTAGGCTGAACAAAACCAGAAGAGATGAACTCAGAGGACTCAGTTTTCAGGGTGGTCACTATTCCATTGTCCTGCTCACCCATAGAATGTATATTTCCATTTAAAAGTGACTCGAAATCACTGCAGTTGGATGGCCGTGCTGGACTTGAAGTTGTTACAGACACTTCTTTTGCAGCCAATGCACTGGGATTCTGGTCCTCATCCATGTGATCATCACTAACTTGTATTTCCTCCTTAGTGCTGGGCAAGTTTGCCTCTTCTGTCAGTCCTGGGGTAGAGGGGGCCTGAACACTAAACAATATGAGCATAATCGAGGAATCCACACTATAAATGGAGATGTCTGTCTGACTCCAATATATTGGTGATGTGTATAGGTTTAGCATGCTTCAACATGCATACACACATTGCAAATAACTTAATAACTTATCTACCAAACCAGTAAGTCCATGGATTAAAGGGAAACTTCAATTCCAATAACAGAAAGCGTAAAACAGAAATCTAACCTGGATAACGAAGTAATTATTAGTGCTTGAAGCCAAGGGAGGATCAGGGATCCCCTCATTATGCTCATCAGCTTTGAAAGGAGAAGTCCCTCTGGGGGACATCTGAGGTTCAGCCCTACAATCAAGGATAAATCATATTATCAGTCAGTCAGTCACTTCCAAGACTTCCAACACAATCTCATAGCATACAACTAAAAATGCATGGGAGAAAGTATTAAAAACACAAAATACTTAAATACATGGCTGGCTGACAACAATTAGATATTAAAGCATATTGTCTTACTCAGTGCCAACCAAATTCCCACTAGTTCCTGCAGCATTTCCCTTGTCCATAAACAATTCCTGCATGTGGGTGGAAAACTAAGTCACATAAGACAAAAAGATAATATCTTTAGCATGTAATATTTGAAAAAACAATTGACAGTGGAAAGTAATCAACAATCACTTCACAGAGAAACTTTTGCTATAGAATATAGACAAACCTTAAGCTTAAGCAGATACAGCAACAGGAAAGCAAATGAACTTTGCATCTAAATTAGAAGGAAGACTGAGCTAAAAAAGAAGATTAGATAGTTTTGGAAAAGGTAGGAATGGAAGGTGACCTAGCAATTCAACTGAGCTGAACAATGAAGAAATGAAGAATTTATGAAAGAAGATTAGAATAACAGTATCTAGCTAATTGCATGGATTTCATTGGGTTGCTGGACACTTGACAAGATCCTAAATCCTCATTTAGCATCAGCATTTCATAAGAGCAGTATAGCCATATTGTTGTATATTTACTTTATCTAGCATTTGAGTTCTACAGCATACTAAATTTGCCACTATTACGTTCCTATTAAATAAGGCAAGGAGAACTAATGAAAATTAACATTCCTTTCTCAATTATCTTTTTCATTTCTCCCACAGATTACATCAAAATTAGCTATTGTCGTCAATTTCCTACTATATCACTGCACTAGCTGAAAGAACAATCTCCATTCTTCATTTACAAGAATTAAATAGAGCAGGATCTATAGCGTAAAAATCTAGTTACCTCATCAAGGTCTAAACCAATCTGAGATGCATCACCATCACCAAAACGCTCTGTAAAACAGCTACGATGATTGAATAATGACAAAAACATGATAATGAAAAATAGTATGGCTTTGCAACAGAACATGATAAATTTTAACCAAGAACTAATGACTGACCATCAGGACCAAATTGTGACGTAGGAAATGCTACACCATCCATAGTGTCCTGGAGAGTAATTTGCTCTCTTGTACTGACATGGTGATCAACAAAATTTCTGCAGAATACAGCAAATTGTTAGACAGTGACCAAAGCATTGACTATTGACATTGCTTCATCGCCCTCTCTCTCCTCAACAATAATACCAGAAACTTTAATTTTTCTGACAAGACCAGAAACTTGGTCTACTATAGCCTATAAAAATAGTTTATGATATAAGAGTTCATATTAGAAACAAACCCTTGAAATACTTCATTGTCTGGAAGCTCAAAATCATCAAGATCAAAGGTCTCCGGCAAAGTAATTGAATGGTATGGAGCTTTGGATTGTTCAGGAGGTAAATCAACAGCTGCAGATCGGAACGCTTGCTTGACTTTAAGCAAAGCGTCACTGCAATCGTCAAAAAGGTAATTTACTTTCTTTGAATAAATCCTAACAACACCAAGCAGCAAATGGCTAGACAAGCGGAGTGCGATTGGCACTTCTGGGAACAATATTGAATCTGTGACCAAAAAAAATAATTTAAGGACAATTAAGCAAAAAAAGATTGTTTAGGATGAACTGATTCTTAAGAACATCTTAGCATATATAATTAAGCGTGACTTGACAAAGCATAATTAGAACATATATTTTTTAGTTTGTTATGTTTTTCCCATTTAATTGTTCGTCAACTCCCTTCTGGTAGTCCCACTTTATTCCAATTTTGGAAAAGATTTTTACCGGCTTACTTTAAAAAATTCAGTCCTACTTTTACTTGCAATACCCCACACATTGCACTTTATTTCCTATGTTATCTTTCACAAACCCCACAAATACTCTCGCTTTCCTCCCTTATCTAGTTTTTTATTACAACTTAAAAGTGTAATTTAGTGGAAGATATTCAAGTATTTACTCTGTACTATGTAAAAAAAAAGCATAAATTTTAAATGTGGAATACATAGCTACTAAATCAGGCAAAACAACTAAATCAACCAGCAAGTTATATTCACATGACATTAGCAGCTGACCTTATTCAGTAACAAAAAAATCCACCTCAGGGTTCACAAAATGCACTCCTTTCACATTATTAATAGTGGGGTTGAGGGAGTATTTTTTTGCAACTGGGGCATCATAACCTTTCAAAATATAAAATTGGCAAAATCTACAATTTACTTTCAATGTGTTTAAGCACAAAATTCCGGATACATAACACAAGAAAAAAAATTACAGAACTTGTATGCCAAGCAACATCAAAATCAAGCATACTAGAAAAATCCGACAATGGAAACAATTAACTAAAAAAATCACCGAGGGAAATTCATTAATTTTTCCACCACTTAAAAATACAAAATTCGCCATATCCCCATCACGCCAACATCCTTCAATTCGAATTAGGGCAATCAACAAACTTCACAACCGGAACCAGAAAAATGCCAAAATTGACAGCTGTTAGAGTATATTGTTGAGTATAGTACTCCATAGTTGTGCTTCAAGAGAAAACCCCAGTTCTCTTTATTTCACTTTGACCCGCATTGACAAAATAAAAAGCCATTACTTGGTTCATATATCCTTATTTTCTTTAAGGTTTTGTTACAGTCCTATAAAGGAGGGACTTGAAGACCACACACATACAGCGGGCTGGCCAGGCACGGGCAAGTGGTGCGGCATGTGAACAGGTGTGGATGTGGGTTTTACTCACTTAATTTTTGGAGAAGATAGTGTCAAATAGTCAACGGTCACAATATCTTTGACGAGATTGTAACCGTTGCTAGGAGTGATCTTTTCCTTAAATTGTGCCTCTAATTATGACCAATTCCAATGCCATTCCATTTTTCTTCTACCTTCCTCTCTAAGCCAAAATTCCTTATATAAGTGACCTTGTTTTGATCTACAAAACATAGAAAATATACAACATATAATTTCACTCTCTCAAATACTAAACACAATTTCTGGGCATAGTTTGATTGAGTTCTCAGTGCTCTTTTGCGGCACACCATTAAATGGGACGTCATGTAAACCTCGGGGTCGATTGCCAAGAGGTCTTGTGTACAAGTGCACGGCAAATTCGGCTTGAGGCCAGTGATCTTCGTCACGCAACAACACATCCGGATAAGTTTGTTTTATAATACTAGTCATTTCTCTTACAACAGCAAGGCTAGCTAAATCCAATTAATATCTAATGAACCTTCCAGCTATATTAGAAAAATGATCAAAAAACCCCAAAACCGACAATCACTTACGTTGCTATAAACCTTGAAATTCTCATCACCAAGGAACCACCAAGTACCAACCATTTCACCAAGAATCCGTGTAATGACAGTTATAAATAGTCCAAAATAGTATAATTATGAATCTGTAACGATTACTGCAAGTGTAGCCAGTATTAAATACCCTTCTTATCATTGCTAAATTGAACTTGACATCTTTGTTCATACACATATTAAGTAGACTTGCCCCGCTAAATAACAAATTGATACATCCATATCTACTTTGTTGACTCCCTGACTATAACTTATTTTAGCCTCTCCAATCTCTACTTATTCACCAAAGAATCTTTTCTCCTCTAAAATATTATACCTTACGGAAACGAAGGCCTCCCCTAATTCTCTCACGCATCAATCATATTTTCCTATTTTCCTTTATTCGTTCCATCGGTAAAAAACCACCAAAATTAGTAAAAATGTTGTTAAAAAGGTCAATGATTAACCTAAATTTTCTCTTGATCAATCCAAATCGGATCCATACATCAATGACATCACATAACAAAAGCTTATTTCCTCTCAACAAGATAAAAATTCAACCGATCCGGTGCCAAAAGGCTAATTCTTAGTGGTAATGGGTGTATAATTTGGCAAAATCTCCCAGCACACCGTCTAAGGCATGACCAGGAAATCGAAAGCTTCCGGCCATTTGGCTAGTAACCGAAAAACACTTGTCAAGACAAATTAATTGTTGAGCATACAAATATGATCTTTTCATTCTTTTGCCAAAAGTTATGATTTTTATACCAAACATAAAATGATAATCCTAGTAATTTATACTATCATAACAAACATTAATAATTTAGCCAAACAAAATTTAATAGCTAATACAACTGAACAACATACAATAAATCAAATAAGCAAATTCATTTCGATTAAAGCATAAAAATTTGATCTTTAAATATAAATAAATAATTAAAAAAAAGGGGTAAGAACTAACCAACAGAAACACCAATATCAGTATCAGCAACTTGATTCTTCCGAAGTTTTCGCTCCAAATGAGCTGCAATCCATATAGTTCCCAAAGGCCCTTTTTTGGCCAATATAAATTGGGAATAAAACATTTTTTTATTCTTTTTTCTCCACTTTCAAAACCCTAAAATTAAATACAACTTACTAATTCTAGAATTATACACCATCAATTCTTGCGAATTCACTATAAAACCCTAGATTCTACTAAATTGAACTAAAACAACAACAAAGATGAATTTCAGTACTTTCAGAACTAATTGAATGATAATTTAACCTAATTCAAAGAAACCCTAACTTAATTAACTCAGTAAAAACTTCAATTCTTGGAATCAAAGTGAAAGTTACTCGAAATAGTAACAACTGAAATTCAACGAACTACTTTCTTATACCCCAAATTTGATCAATTCAATCGATTCCAACTAAATTGAAGCTCAAATAGAGTTAATTTCGCTCAATTCAAACTTCAAGAGTTCGAATTCTCAACTATTTCAACTACTAAAAATACCCAAAAAAAAACCCTAATTTTACACTTGAATAAACAGATTTCAACTGAAAATTACGAAATTGAGTTGAAATTTTATTAAATTAAACAAATTGAAAGTATATAGCTTCGAGAATTGAGATCGAAGAATTAAAAAGTACAAGAACAAGTTGAAACGAAGAATTAGAGGAGAGAGAAAACTTTTTTGAGGAGAGAGAAAATCGAAAGTAGGAAAAAAAAAAAAAAAAAAANGCCATTTGGCTAGTAACCGAAAAACACTTGTCAAGACAAATTAATTGTTGAGCATACAAATATGATCTTTTCATTCTTTTGCCAAAAGTTATGATTTTTATACCAAACATAAAATGATAATCCTAGTAATTTATACTATCATAACAAACATTAATAATTTAGCCAAACAAAATTTAATAGCTAATACAACTGAACAACATACAATAAATCAAATAAGCAAATTCATTTCGATTAAAGCATAAAAATTTGATCTTTAAATATAAATAAATAATTAAAAAAAAGGGGTAAGAACTAACCAACAGAAACACCAATATCAGTATCAGCAACTTGATTCTTCCGAAGTTTTCGCTCCAAATGAGCTGCAATCCATATAGTTCCCAAAGGCCCTTTTTTGGCCAATATAAATTGGGAATAAAACATTTTTTTATTCTTTTTTCTCCACTTTCAAAACCCTAAAATTAAATACAACTTACTAATTCTAGAATTATACACCATCAATTCTTGCGAATTCACTATAAAACCCTAGATTCTACTAAATTGAACTAAAACAACAACAAAGATGAATTTCAGTACTTTCAGAACTAATTGAATGATAATTTAACCTAATTCAAAGAAACCCTAACTTAATTAACTCAGTAAAAACTTCAATTCTTGGAATCAAAGTGAAAGTTACTCGAAATAGTAACAACTGAAATTCAACGAACTACTTTCTTATACCCCAAATTTGATCAATTCAATCGATTCCAACTAAATTGAAGCTCAAATAGAGTTAATTTCGCTCAATTCAAACTTCAAGAGTTCGAATTCTCAACTATTTCAACTACTAAAAATACCCAAAAAAAAACCCTAATTTTACACTTGAATAAACAGATTTCAACTGAAAATTACGAAATTGAGTTGAAATTTTATTAAATTAAACAAATTGAAAGTATATAGCTTCGAGAATTGAGATCGAAGAATTAAAAAGTACAAGAACAAGTTGAAACGAAGAATTAGAGGAGAGAGAAAACTTTTTTGAGGAGAGAGAAAATCGAAAGTAGGAAAAAAAAAAAAAAAAAGGAGAATCTTAACTCAAAGGGAAGTTATTGTATGTGTCGTTAAGTTGAAGTCTAACTTTGTAGATCACCGTTAATTTGTTTACGTGTGTTAATTGTCGTTGTAATGGACGGTTGAGATTGAAGCAAAATGCGCGCTGAGATATTTTATGTAAACCGAATTTTAAGGGACATGAAAATTTTGTTTGGTTTTATTGAAAGTTCAAAAATTTTGGTGCAAATTTTCAAGTGTTTTTTTGTTTTTGTTTTGGTTAAGCGCCATTTATAAATGTTTTCAAAGTTTTGAACTTTTTTGGGAGGTTAGTTAAAAAGTTGTTATGTAAAAAGAAGATTAGTATAAGTAGTTAAGTACAATATTGAAAGTACATTGATGGTGGGTTATACCATGATAATATGATATCACATTTTGTAGTGAAAGTATGGTGGTTTTTAGAAAATTGTTGCAAAGTGATTTTAACATGATGAGTTAAAAATAATCATGAGAAGAAAATATATTGATTTTTAAAATGAAAGATCAATTTAGCTCATGTTAATATGTGTTGAGTTTAGTTGTGAAAAAATTCTTTAAGGAAAGATTAATGAATAATTTGAATTTTGTATTTGATATCGGGTGCGAAAACATGATAACAAATTATTCGGGCGTAACTCAAGCTTGGTTCAACCTAACTATTAGGGTTGTTCAAAATAATTTGATTCGAAAAAGGTCGGATACTTTTTTATTTTTGGATTTCAGATACTTCAAATTCGAAAAGGTCTAGCCCTTGTGTAGGCTTAGCTCAGGCATGTTTAGATCCTTGTTGTCTTGGAGAATGGTCTTGCATGGTCCAAGGCTTCAAGCAAGTTTAGGGCTATGAATAGCACATTCACCACAACTGATAAACTAAGCACTTATAATGTGTTACTCCTTAGCCAAATATAAAGTGATAATACAGTCTCTTTTCCCAATATGTTGTAATTTTTTTTTGGGTTTAAAATGTTTATTTTTACTCTCTCAATATTGTGTTATTAGCGTTTTAGCCATTTTCAATTGTTAGGGGTCTTTCCTTTATTTGAGGATTATTATGTAAAATTTTAGGCTAATATATATTCGGAACCCTATAACTCTAAAAAAAGTGACTGATTGCCTTCGTTTTCATTTTCGGGTGATCTTTTGGAGCTCCATCGCGGTTTATTCTCAATTTTCCCCTTGTTTCTCCTATTAACTTTAGAGTAGCCCATGCTTGATTTTAACCTTTAAAAACTTGTTATGTTTCTTCTTATGAGGATTTAAAATAACAAATTAGTTTTATACAATTTCTTAGGACCATGACCTTTTGAACCCCTACGAGTTGCCTGGGGTCCTCTATTGACCATAGAGGAACTATGTAAATTTTGAAATTTTTTTTAGCTACAAATTCCCAAAAAGTATTTTATCCTTCGTTTTTTGAGATTCCGGAGTTCCCTAAAAATTGCCATAATTCTTAAGCAGTTCATGTATTGCCCAAATATGAACTCAAACCTGGCGATTTAGGGTGAAAAGGATATAAGAGAGACGATAACAAGGTTTTTAAGGATCCTAGAAAAAGTTGTTTTCCGGTTCATCGAAATAAGGTCGTAAGAGGGATGATAACAGGTTTTTAAGGGACCGAGTCAACCATGGGAATTCCTGCGGTGGCCAGATCGTGGTAAAAAAGGGGGTGAAAATAAGACAGAGTCCGAAAAGCCCCTCCTTAGGCTTAAATTGAAGGCTATTATTCAAAGTTTTTCGCGATTTCGGGATCCCGTAAAAAAAGTTGCCAAAAAACTATCCAGTGTGTAAGTATGGTTAATATGGTTGAAATCAATCGCAACGAGTCCTTTGGTGGCCCATAGCACGTGGTAAAAAAAAAGGGACAAAAATAAGATGGAGTCCTGAAAGGCCCCTCCGGAGGCTTAAATCGAACGCTATTATCCACTATTGTTTGTGATTCCGGGGTTGCTGATGAAAATTGCCAAAAACTTTTTGGGGCGTCCTTATGGTAAAAATATGAACTTAAACAAGGTGATTTGGGGTGAAAATGCCATAAGAGGGACAATAACAAATTTTTTTAGGGTGTAGAAGATAGTTGTTTTTTCGTTTTTCGGATAAGGGCAGGCCACAAGAAGGATGATAATAGGCTTTCAGGGGCCGAAACCGATCAAATGTGTCTTACAAAGGACTATGGCACTTGGTAAAAAAAAATTAGGGTGAAATAAGACAGGCCCGGGAAGGCCCCTCTAGCAGCCCCAATCAAAGGCTATTATCCACTTTTTTTTTGAGATTTCGGTGTCCCGTAACAAAAGTGGCCAAAAACTCTCTAAGGTGTCCATATGGTTAAAATAAGAACCCAAACTAGCCGATTTGGGATGAAAATGCTTTAAGAAGAATTATAATAAGTATTTAGAGGGTCTAGATGTTTTTTTAGTTCTTCGGAAAGACCATAAGGTGGGTGAAAGTAGATTTTTAGGAGCCAAAACCGATCGTGGGGTGTCATGTGTCGATCCATAGCACATGGTAAAAAAAAAAAAAAAAAAAAAAAAAAAATCGGAAAAGTATTTTCTCACCCCCAAATCGTTTGGTGTGGATTCATATTGTTAACCATACAATCCACCCCAGATATTTTTTTCGCACTTTTTTCCTTCTAAGACCCCAGAATACTTACACTAAATAGAATTGATATTACCTTTTATTTGAGGCATCCGACAGGGGCCTTTTTCCCTAAGCCTCCGTCTTATTTCGTCTTCTGTTTTCTTTTTTT
>PYUH01000131.1:0-56847 GCA_016808085.1 Suaeda aralocaspica
TGTGTCGGGGTTTGTTTTTTTAGGAATATTTTCTTGTTGAATCTTAGGTTTGCACCAATCCTGTTAAAAGACAGATGGCTTATCCTTATGCTAAAGCTTTTTTGGAGATAAGATTGGATCTCATTCTTTGCAAATCTTCGCGTTTTCCTAGCCTGTCAAATACAGAGGGGCGTTGACTTGGATCTTGATGGATCTACCCTATTAGATATAGAACCACGGGTGGCAGTCATCGTCTTCACCCCCACCTTCATCCAATTCCGATGTTGGTAATGTATTGTGCATGGAAAACAATTGCCTTATGCCCGACAAGTGATCTGATAGGCTCAGACAGATTCCAAACCGAGAGACCTACCCTAGGCGCATTTTACTTTAAACGCCATACTGCTAAGCATCTTTTGCAACCATTGAGTCCGTTGCCTAACTTCAACAACTTTTCCCATCGGCGTGGGATTTTCAAAGTCATACCCAGCTTTTGCCAATACTTATATGCTTTTGGGTCGAACTTGTCTTATTGAGAAACCTTGGTTTTTGGAACTTTCGACCCACGAAAGCCATGGCTTTTGACTTGACTATCTTTAGATATGGTAATACAACATCTTTATCCTGCAATTCCTAACCAAAGTGGTAGCCTTTTGATTTTGCTATGCTTAACTTGAGCATCTTGACCACAAACACAAATGGTGATTCGCCTTCCTTGCGGCGCGACTGGGTACGTAACGGAGAACTGAGTTGTCTTCTGTCTTCTGGAAGAAAGCTTTCAACTTTTTCTTCGGCCTTCTCTTCCGGAAGAATTTGCTGTTAACAGGAGTTAACTTAGTGATTTTCACTAGTGTTGGAGCCTCAACCTTTGTTTTGCTTTTCCTTTTGTCCGTCCGAAGCAATTGGAGATGGCAATATTTCAGCAAAGTTCCCTCATCATCTTAAAGAACTTGGCATCCGCATAAGTTCTGCTCTAGTGAAGGCTTGACTCTCCATTAATTTCCTTACTGCCTCACGATATATTTTAAACACTGATGGAGGGTAGAGCAACCACACACCACATTTTCGTGCAGCCATGGGCGTCTAAGCAGCATTTTGTAAAAGTTTTAGCATCAATAATCACATGAAAAGAGTAGTGTTGGTTCAAGTCACCCATGTGAGATCGACACGAATTATGCCATTGCACCTGACTCTCCAAATTAAATCTTGAACTTACAATGACTTGGGATAGTTCTGCTACTGTGATCCCTAATTCATTTAGTGGGACGTAGGCATGATGTTACACCGACCCACCCATCTACTAGAATAACGACCGACCTTTTTGACCCTGAACGAAATCCTGTCATAAATAATGGCGCGTTGGTGGGGTTTAGATCCCATGAGCAAGTCACATCAGTAAAGACTATGGCGCTATTACATGACGCGCATTGTCAGAATTTTCTTTGACTTCACGACATCTTCCCGCCCTGTCGGCATACACTCTGGCTGCTGAAGTCCAAAAGCCAGTTTGTTTACACAATTCTCCCTGGCAAACGAAATAGTTTCCCCATCCCATGCGGTGGGGAGAGCATAGGATAGCGATATCTTTGATCCGTCGATGACCCCGAATTTTGAAGGGTTAATTTAAGTGACACCTCATGCTCATTAACTTGTCATCCTCTTTTCTTCTTCTTCTTCATCATTTTCATGTTCCTTAACTTCAACTTAACTTGTGTTGACAGTCACAGCATTCAAGTACTCTTTGGAAAGAATTCTTCTAAAGTCATAGGACAACACATTTCTTGTTTACAAGCACTTCATCTTGCATCATTTTATGTTTTGTGCCCTTTTTGGTCCCTCTTTGGCCGCTTAGCAGTTTTATTTTTGTTTGTGTCCTCTATTTTGGTAGGGGTGCAACTTTGAAGTCATTTGCTTCCTAGTACAGACCTCCTTGTCACTAGGGTCCATCCTTCGTCATTGTCATCGTCGTTTGACACATACTTTTCAACATGTGTCACTGTTTTACATTGAACATGGGATGGTCGGATTTGCAGCAAAACAGGCTCCAGAGACCCAAACTGTATTAATTCCAACTGAAGAGAAGGCTCATCAGTCACTACTGCAGCATGGTTAGTCCCTACAGTTTCATCGAGATCAAGCACAATCTTCCCTTCTTGAGCAAGACGCATGATCCTCTCCTTCAATGTAACACACTTTTCAATAGGGTGACTCACCAACCTNAATTATCTTCTTTTCCAATAACTCATCCAGCATTCCAGAAAAATCTGAGTCAGGGAACGGATACTTCTTTGCTTGTAACTCTTTCAAGGTTGGCTTATCGCCTCTGTAAACTCTTGGGTAAGAAGTCTTCTTCCCTTCCTTAGCCTTTCTTGAGATTTTGATTGGAGAAGAAGCAGTAGTGATCACCATTGACTCTTTTGTAGAGCTTTTGGAAGGTTTATCACCCTTTCTGAACTCTTTCTTTTCCTTCGTCTCAGATTTTTCTTTACTTTTATTTTTGCTAGCAATGGTAAGCTCCATGTCATGGGCCCGTGTTGCTAACTCCTGGAATGTCTTTGGCATTATTCCACGAAGAATGTACCGCAAATCCCAATCCATTCCATTAATACACATCTCTACAGCAGAAGTTTCAGTCAGTCTGTCCTTGCATTCAAGACTTAGAGCGCGCCATCGACTAATGTAGTCAATGACCGGTTCATCCTTCCACTGTGTAGTGTCAGTCAACTCAACCATGCTGACAACACGCCTGGTACTATAAAACCGATTCAAGAATTCTCCCTCCATTTGCTCCCAACTATCAATTGATTGGGGGGAAAGATCAGTATACCAATCAAAGGCAATACCCTTGAGAGAACGAACGAATTGTTTGACCAACAAGTCATTGGTAGTACCAGCGTTGTTACACGTCTCAACGAAGTGTGCGACATGTTGCTTAGGGTTGCCCTTACCATCAAATTGATTGAACTACGGTGGTTGATAACCTGCTGGCATGCGCAACTTATCAATCCTCTTGGTATAAGGCTTCACGTAACGATGATCCTCCTTTCAACTGACACTTGTTTGATTCTTGATTGCTTTAGCTATCATGTCTTTAATTTGTCGAGCAGTAACTAAAGCATTCTTGGGATCACCAGCTTTGTCCTTCTCATTGTCTGAATTATCCTCAGATTCAGAGTCGTCCTCGTCACTTTCAGACGATTCAACAATTTGCTTCCCAATCTTCTTTGTCAGTTTAGCAATTTGCTCGTTTTGCTTCTTAATTTCAGCATCTTTTTCCTCTCCATCTCTTATCAACTTGCTAATGAGAGCATTCATGTCGGCAAGTTGTTCCTCCATAGTTTTGTTTTCATGAATCACCATGACAGAGGCAGTGTCCAGCTGTGATGATTCACCTGATTCCTTGAGCACAAAAGGCCTGAAAGGAGATGATAGAGGAGAACTACTATCAGTTTCAGATTCAACCACATTGTTTGGGCTGTAAAGGGGACTAGTGTGAACGACTAAGTCTTCTTCCTTGTCAACATCAATTTGTCTTGGCGACTTGAAAGAAGTCAATGACAATCGTTTGTGTCCAGCAATGGAACTTGAACTTGTATGTTCAGTGGTAAAGTTTGAACCAAAGACAGGAGACTCACGCGCCCTATAAGATGTGTTAAGTGCCTCCAAAGCAGCCTCAACAACGCTATTATTGCGTACTTTGGTAGGTACCGCGGCTGCACGCAGACTTGCTGCAGCAGACGTGACTGCAGCTCTTTTCATTCCCCTGGTGAATATGCCATTGTCAGGATTTCCAATGACTTCACCGAGGCTTGCTGATTGTCGTCGAGTATTGACAGACTTCTTTCTCTCAGCAGACTTTGAAATGCTCTTGTTGGAAGACATTTCTTAATTTTTTTTTTTAGGTGTTTGAAGAACAGAGATGAGAAGCAGAGATGGTCCCACCGAGCGTGCCAGAAATTTGTTGCTACTAAATTTCAAGTCAAAGTCAACGACAAGCAATTAAGTAAACAAATAATATTTTATTAATAATTTGAATGTAGGTACAATCTCTGTAAACAGTTTATAAAAAATAAACTAAGCCTTCTGATTCTGTTCCACTGCTAGGATGACACTTGTCGACGTCAATCAAATTTGACAGTTGCTGACGTCAACCAAATTTGAGTGGGGGTTGACCAGCTTCAATGTCACTTTGAATGTATTTGAGTATCCCCGAACAATCGGCACAATTTTGTAGTGCTTATTGATTGCTGACAGAGAGAGTTTGTAAATTTTTTTGGAGTGTCTTCGATTGACCTTTTTTTTTCCAATGAATTTCTCTCCTCCTCCCTCCTCTTCCCACCTTTGAGGTGATGATGGGTATTTATAGGAGATTTTGACCTCCATCTTGGACCAGGAGAAGTGGGCTTGGACTCTTCTGATGACTTGGAAGTTTTGTAGTCTTTTTGGACCAATAAACATTTTAGTTGGACTAACAATATAGTCGGCCCAAATAATGTAATTATGACCCAAATTATTTAATTAATTTGGATATTTTAATTTAAAGGGCTACATTAATTATATATTGAGCAAATATTTATCATATTTAACTCAAATAATTAATTTATTTTAATTTTGACACTTTAATAAGTTTTCGGTGTCTACAGACCTCATTATTAGTAAAGGCCCAGTAATATTTCTCTATTAGTATCGTCTTTTCTAAAAATGATACCAATAGATGTGTTATTGCTATCATTTTTACACAAAACGATAGTAATTAATAGATTTTTTTTTAATACGCTCAATTATTTTGTGTCATTTGTGATAAAATAACGATACCAATACAATAACAAGCATTAAAATTAATAATAATAATAAAAAAAAAAAAAAAAAAAACNTAATAATAATAAAAAAAAAAAAAAAAAGACAGCAAAGTAACAAACCCCTCTTTCATCACTCTCATCTCTCCTTTGATCTGCAATCTCGCTCATCTTTCATCCATCATCTCTGATACTCTCATACTCTCATGTATCTCATTCTTCATCTCCACTCTCATATCACATCCGTAATCTCTCTCATCTTCTTATTCATCTCTCTGTACTCTTCTATTTCTTCGGGTTTTCGGGGTAGTCTGGTTTGGCGAACTGGGTATTTGGTGGTTTTCGAATTAGGTTTTTGGATTTTTAAGGTTGTCGAATTGGGTTTGTGGGATGGGTTTTAGGGTGTTGAAATTTTCAAATTGGGTTTGTCGGTGGTTAGGGTTTTCGAGTATTATTTGGTGGTGGTGATGGTGGACCAGTGGTGGTGGTTTTGAACAAACTGAAGACTTTATTTACTGATGAAGGTAAATTGTCCTCAACTTACTAATTTGGTTTTTTGTGTTGGTTAACTTTTTTTGTCCATGCGTTTATTCTCTATTTGTCCTCAATTTTAGGGTTTTTATGTTGATTTTTTTTTCGATTATTTTTTGACATGCAGTTATAATCTTCAATTTCCAAAACCTCTTCCTCGATGGAATTCCTATCCTCTCTGGTGGTTTAACTTTTTTATGCATAATTTGTTTTTTTTTCAATTTTAAATACATAATTTAGAGGTTCAATTGAATCTTGTTGTTTAATTAATGTATTTAAATACAGTTCTGTATTTTTTTTTTTTTTTTGGGTTTTCTGCTGTGACATTAGAATTGTACATATATGTTCTTAGTTGTTCTGTGGGACTCAGAATGATGTTTTTGTGACCAGTTTATGTTTTTGCAGGATAATGCCTATTGTGGAGGACGGCTAATGTCGTTGGTGGTTTAGTTAGTGCTTGCACTCAGCTTAGTGTTCAGGTATTGTTACTCATGTAGTTTTATAAATTTTATTTGTAATATTAATGTTCAGGGTTTCAAAGCAGTTTGCATGTTTACTGATGTGATTGAATTGAGTTTTGATGATTATATTTTATTAGACTGATTTCTAGATTTAATTGATTGTTTGAAGAAAATTGGTTTTGAAGATTATATTTTACGGGTTTTTTATTGGTTTCTGGATTTAATCGATTGTTTAAGGAATTGGTTTCTAGATCCTAATCCATCAACTATGTGTTTTACAAATTCCTTTTCAATTTTCTTTCTTGTCTTGTATCAGTAAATGATTTTGGAGTTGTTTTACTCCTTGCACCCTTGTAGTTTTTCTGAGTCTTTGGGGATTAAATTTTGGTGTGATTTTTTAGGGTTGAATCCCAGAGTTTACGATTATTTTGATTGGTATTAATGATTTTTGTTGGTCAATTAAGGTTTCAATTTGTTTTTGTTTCGAAATTTTGGGGGGTAATTCTTAAATTCTGTTTTGTACATGTTATAGGGTTTCGATCTTGAAGACATTCAATTTCGATTTTGAGGTGGTTTGATTCTATGATGTATTTCCTTTAAATTATACATTCAGTTTCTTGCAATTTTTGTTCCTTTGTGTGATATTTTATCTTTTTTTGTTTTTTATTTGAGTTTGTGTTCTTTATTCGATTTTAATTATGTGTTCATTTTGATTCTATGGTCTTTCGATTTGTGTGTTGTTTTTTTTATTGTGTTTTGGCTTCCAAATGGAATTATAGATTTATAACTCAAAGATTTATCTATATAGAATCAATTGTTATAATTTGATGGATTTTTAATGTAGTATGTATATGATTTTCTAAGGTTTATATGCCTGAATTTTGTATTTGCTCTCACCTGAACTCACTCTTCTTTCCTGCTTTGGCTTATTCTATATTTCATCAATTGATTATTACAATGTGATGGACCGCATTTGTCTTAGAGCACCAGTCATCATTAGGTAACGAACGAGTCGAAACATTTGGTGATCAGAGGTGGAGACAGTTAGACAATCTATAGCTGGTGGATGCTGAGAATGTAGTTTCAAATCCAACAAAGTCTTAAGCGGCCAGGTATTTCGCTCGCTGGATTGAAAACCCTACTCGATACTAAGTCGTAAGAGTTGCTGCTTCGCAACTTTATCAAAAATATGTTACACAAAGAGAAATATTCTACCTTTCACTATATTATTTATTATGTAGCATTGTGTCGGCAGATAATTATTGTTTATATCTTTAATTTTAAGGTAGTGGATAATTCCTATAACATTTGTATTTTAACTTGTATTTTAAGTTATTGCAATTTTTAATACAATGATTGTTGTTTTTATTTTATTTATTTATTTATTTATTTATTTATTTATTTATTTATTTATTTATTTATTTATTTATTTATTTATTTATTTATTTATTTATTTATTTATTTATTTATTTATTTATTTATTTATTTATTTATTTATTTATTTATTTATTTATTTATTTATTTATTTATTTATTTATTTATTTATTTATTTATTTATTTATTTATTTATTTATTTATTTATTTATTTATTTATTTATTTATTTATTTATTTATTTATTTATTTATTTATTTATTTATTTATTTATTTATTTATTTATTTATTTATTTATTTATTTATTTATTTATTTATTTATTTATTTATTTATTTATTTATTTATTTATTTATTTATTTATTTATTTATTTATTTATTTATTTATTTATTTATTTATTTATTTATTTATTTATTTATTTATTTATTTATTTATTTATTTATTTATTTATTTATTTATTTATTTATTTATTTATTTATTTATTTATTTATTTATTTATTTATTTATTTATTTATTTATTTATTTATTTATTTATTTATTTATTTATTTATTTATTTATTTATTTATTTATTTATTTATTTATTTATTTATTTATTTATTTATTTATTTATTTATTTATTTATTTATTTATTTATTTATTTATTTATTTATTTATTTATTTATTTATTTATTTATTTATTTATTTATTTATTTATTTATTTATTTATTTATTTATTTATTTATTTATTTATTTATTTATTTATTTATTTATTTATTTATTTATTTATTTATTTATTTATTTATTTATTTATTTATTTATTTATTTATTTATTTATTTATTTATTTATTTATTTATTTATTTATTTATTTATTTATTTATTTATTTATTTATTTATTTATTTATTTATTTATTTATTATTGTTGTTGATTTTAAATCTGATTTTTTTAATGACAAAAAAGACACTATTTGTATCATTTTTCCTAAAAACAATACAAATACCTTTTTTGTGTTAGAAAAATAGTTATTAGTATTGTTTTCAAAAAAACGTTACTAAAAAAAAGATGCTAATAGCATTTCTATTAATAACGTTTTCTAAAAATTTATACTATTAACTTCTTTATATGATATTAGTAACGCCTTCATTAGTATCATGTAAAAAACGTTACTAATAGTTATAAATAAACGAAACTAATATACCTTTTTCCACTAGTGTTTGCAAGTTAATAATTGAGCGATTATTAACTGCTGCATTTGTAACCCTCTAGAATCGATACTAAAAGGCCAAAAAAAATTATATACTAATAGCACCTTTTCTACTAGTGAAATTCGATTATTTGACAATATCAAACATAAAGTTAAACTTGGCCAGTATTCAATTGCAAGCATAATAAATTGACAACGAGAAATTATAGATTGCATGAACGAATTAATCAACTAAACAAACAATTTCATTGGGATGATTCATAGATCCCTTTTGCACTAGAAATTAAACTACTCACGCATAATTGAAATAATAAAAACAATAAATTCTAGAGAAAGCATGATTGAAAGTAATTATATTAAGGATTAATTGCATAATCTAAAATAAAGATTGAAATAAAACGTGGAATATCAATTGATTGAATTGACAGTCCGTTTGGTAGGATGTAAAACATTTTCGAATGAAAATAGTTTTCCATGAAAAATCTTTTACATTGGAAAACTCAACTTCTTAAAGAATTTCCATTGTTTGGTTGCATGTAAAATGATTTTACATTTCAAGCATTTTTAATTCTTTGGTTGGATAGAAAATCAAGTATTTCAATTGTAAAGGAAAATGTTTTCCTTCTAAGTGTAATGGAAAATGTTTTCCTCCCAATTTGGAAGGAAAATGTTTTCAACATGGTGGAAAACCATTTCCAATTTAAGTTTTACATTTTAATATTTTACTCCAGACCAAGCAATGTAAAATGAGAAAATAATTTTCAAGGAAAATGTTTTACGTCCTACCAAACGAACCCTAAATGCAATTAATACAAGAATTTGAGAGAGAAAATCTAAAACAAACTATTTTAAAAGTTATGATATAAAACATACATTGAGCCTAAAACAAGAGGGGTTTATATATGAGGCCTAAAAAACCTGGAAAAATTCAAAAAAGTTTGATTGTGCAATCCGCCCGTAAGACACGGGCGGACTGCTACTCATAACGGGTAAATTGCTCGTGGCCATAATTCTCGCTTCTAGCTTCAAGATTTGCCTTATTTACTTCACATAATTAATCACTAAGCCTCAAAAAGGCTCTAATAAACCATCAAGCAAGGTCCCAGCTTTCTTAAACTTCATGCTCATGATCTTGGTTTTTCCTAACATTGCTGGATCCTCGATAAATTAGGAAAAAAATGATTTAAAATGACCAAATCCTACACAATTGATACACAACTTCCAAGGATACTAAACAAAGACAAACATTAGTAGATTTGGCTCAAATGAGCCGTGTTAAAGCCAAAAATCAATAGGGAAAGGGGATGAGAAACATATAAAAAATACACTTATTACAGGGCCAGGACCAGCTGTGGACAAATTTGGAACCGATACTCGTTTACACTAGTATTTATATTGGGTACCCGGAACTAGACCCGGTTCCTGGTACTATTTTTTTAATTTAATTTTTATGTTTTTAGACATTAGATATGTAAGCTATGTAACCTAAATTTTGAATATTGTATTTGATGTTGAATCTTTTATTTATTTCGAAAGAAATAAGATATTAAAGAATTGAACTATGTTAAAAATTCCATGCCCAAAAAAAAAATTATGTAAAAAAATTTGGGTACCTGGTACTGGACTCGGTTCTAGATGGGACCAAGTAATTTGTTACCCTGTCTAGGTTTAGGTACCCGACTTGTACTGGGACCAGTTTCGGGCCTAGTTAATTTGTTCGGGTATCCGATTCCGCTCATCCCAATAAGCAAGTATTATTTGGTGGATAAAGAATTCCCCAATAGAACAGTTTATTTGGTACCATAACCAAAGACTTAATAACAAAAAAAAAAATTCCAAGCACTTGCCAATGCCACCGAGCCATTTCGTTCTATAGACAGATTTAATCGGTCGCATTTGACCTTTATAAGTTGGATAAAAATCGATTAAAGTTTTGAAAAAACGATGGAAAATATGGCTACAATTTCCTAACGTAACTACATACGAAAAAGAAAAAAAAATTGATTTCATATAATTGTACTTCTAACTAGTTGTTGGTCCTGGGCGATGCCGCGAATGCATGGATTAATACAAGCGTAAAATTAATTGTCAACAAAAAATAAAATTTGATTTAATTTTACCTCTATTGATCCTTATTGTGTGACATAATCATTTATTTATTGAAGCATGAGACGTATAACACATCATATCTAAATGGATAACAAAGTGGCGTTTAACTTTGAGGTCATGTGTTCGATTCATGTATGACTATCAGTTTCAACTCTATTTTAGCTAAAGCCAAATTCTTATATGTGGCATGTCTCATTTTCAAGTTACTGTGTGGCAGGCCCATACGTTAACGGCCCAAATCGCAAGCCATTAATCCAAGCCCAACTATAAATGGGTTTTTGTTTTAATTTTTTTATTTATTTCAATAACCGCCATTTTTTCCTTTTTCATTGAAAGTGTTCAACCTCTTCGGTTTTCAAAATTTCTTGCTTTTACTCTCTCTTCTGCTTCCATTTTCTCTCTCTTTTATTCATTTTTTGTTCTCAAAAATTTTTATTTTGCTTCATTTTTTTGATTTCATGATATATAATGCAAAGAGTCAAGTGTTTGTACTAAGGAGGCCTTAAAAAGGTTCTGCTGCTGTTCAAAATATCGACGATTTAGGTTAAAATTCTTAACTATTTTTTTTTGCCTAATTATGATGTTTATTAGTAGATATATGTTATTTTATTTGTTACTTTGTTCGTTTAATTTTGCTATTTACAGTTAATTGTGTGCTTTGATTTTGTTATTTTCAGTCAATTGTGTTTATATTACACTTTTGAACAATTTTTTGTGATTTTTTTGTGTTATTATGATGTTTATTTGTTAGATTTCAATGTTTTTGTTTGTTACATTGTCTATTGTTCTTTGTTTTTCATCTTTTAAGTGTTTTTAGTAAGTTGTTTTTGGAATCGATGTTTGTTTTATGTTTTGGAATTACTATAGTTTTTGTAGATCATGTTTGTTAAATTAATTTTATAACTTTGCTGAATTTTAATTTTGTTAATCTATTATTTTGATCTTTTAACTCTAATTTTCTTATGTTCTTAGTGTAGTTTATTTTTACACTATATTTTTTGAATTTTTTGAAATTTATATATTAGTTTTTTTTTTGTGATTTCTGAATTTTTTTTATTCATTTATTTGGTTCTACTGAAATAGGTGTTGTTGATGAAAACGTTGAGATGTCTAGTGGTGATTGTGAGTCTTCTCTAAATGATGTTGGTTGTTCAAAGGGAATTGAACAATTAAAATGTAGTAGCAAAAATGATGGTGGTGATGGTGGTAAAGTAGTTGATGCTGAAATTGGTGTTGTTGATGAAAATGCTAAGGTGTCTAGTGTTGCTTCTGTAAATGATGTTAATGTTGGTGATGATGTTGCTGAAGTAGTTGTTGAAGTTGGGGAACCTAAAGATGTTATATCTAAAGATTAGAAGGATACTGAAATAGGTGTCATTGATCAGAATGCTGAAGTTTCTAGTGGTCATTGTGAGATTTCTGAAAATCTGTTGGTTGTTCAAAGGGACTTGAACAATCAAAATCTTTTAGCGATAATAATGCTGGTGATTTGTCTAAAGTAGTTGTTGATTCAACTGTTCCTGGTACTGAAGTTGAATGTGCTGTTGAGGAACCTAAAGATTAGAAGGATGCTGTTGTTGATGATAATAATGATGATGTGCCTCTGCCGGACTTCCTTAATCAGAAGAGGAGTAAAAACGTTACATTTTCTTCTAAGCGAAAATTAACAGACAATATTAATGGTGCTGATGAAAAGAGACAAGGAAGGAAACACCGTTTGCCGAAGGAAATTAAAGACGATGATGTTGTTGATGAAGTTGTCAAGCATAAGAAAGGGAGGGTTGCTAAGGCTGGAAAGAATACATTGGTTATTCAACCAAAAGATGTTGTTGTTGTGGAAGAAGATTCAAGGATAAAGTGTAAGTTCTTCAAACTTTACTGATTATTTTATGTTTTTCCTATTAATAAGGGGTTATTTTTTTGTTTTCCATGAGCTACACATTATTTTTGTATTTTTTAAATGTTTTTTTTATATGGACTTGTATATGATGACATATGACATTTTATTGGGTCACTTGTTTGCTATGATATTGTATATACAAGAATTTTTAAGTGGTTTCTTCTTTGGTGTGATATAGGTTACACCTCATAATTTTATTGAGGTTACTTTCTTGATCTAATAGAGGTTACTTATGAATGTCTATTTAGGTTACTTATTAGTTATAATATGCATTACACATCAACTTTTTTGAGGTTATATGTTTCTGTAATAGAGGTTACACATCACTTTGTATTTAGGTTACTTGTTTGTTATTTTAGGATTTACACATCAGGTTTTTATGAGGTTACTTTGTTCTACAAATGCTATTGGTTACTTGTTTAGTATAATAAAGGTTATAGATGATTATGTATTGAGGTTACTTTTTTTTTTTTTAGGGATTACATAGCAGGTGTTTATGAGCTAGGTTACTTGTTAGTTGTAAATGCTTTTTTTATTATTATTATAATATAAATTACACATTACTTTGTATTGAGGTTACTAGTTTTTTAATCTGTAGATTACTCATCATCTTTATTGAGGTTACTTGCTTTGTGTAAATTGTGTTTGTTACTTGTTTATTGTAATAGATGTTACATATGGCTTTGTAATGAGGTTACTTTTTTTGGGTTTAGGGATTACACATTATGTTTTTATGGGGTTACTTTTTTCTATAAATGTTGTATGTTAATTTTTTACTATAATAGAGGTTATAGATGACTCTGTATTGATTTTACTTGTTTGTTATTATAGGGATTTCATATTAGTTGTTATTGATATTATTTTTTTTTCCAATATATGTTGTTTTTTAGTTATTGATTATAATCGAGCTTACACATGACTTTGTAATGAGATTACCTTTTTCTTATTTTATGGATTACACGTTAGGTTTTTTTTAAGTTACTTATTTGATATAATAGTGGTTACACTTAAGTTTTATGATCTTATATATGACTGGTAGCTATTTGACATGAGTTCTTATTTGGTTACTTGTTATAATATGGGTCATACATAAATTATATTGAGGTTACTTATTTATTATGATATAAGATACACATTTTGCATTGAGGTTTGTTTATTTGGTTTTTAGATAAATTTTTTTTTTCTATTTTTATGTAGGGATGTTATTCCAGCTGTAATCCCAAAATGCAGACATTCAACAATTGTTAATTTGGTGAAAGAGTTACCTTAGGAACAAAAAGAAGCTATACATGAAATTGGTTTTGGATCATTGATTGAAATGAATCATTTTGAGTTTCCTAGGGATATATTTCGGTGGTTGAGTGTTCATTTTCATTCTAAAGGTCGTGTTTTAGTGATTAATCACTAGTGGAAAAATCGACATATGCTACATTATATTTGCTCCGATTTTTTGGGTAAAATAAAAAAACGGAGCAATATGTCTATTGAGAGGAAGACAAGCTGACCTTTTGCTCCGGTCAATATTGGGACCGGAGCAAAAAGTAAGAATTCTTTTTTAAAAAAAAAAAAAAAAAAAAAACTCAAAACCCCCAAAACATAACCCTCAACATAACCCTATTCTCCAAACACAATTATCTTACCCTCAACATAACCCTATTCTCCATTCTCTCCCTAATTCTCTCTCTTCCGCCTCTCACCTCTAGCCTCATCATCATTATCTTATCATCTTCAAGACTCCTACCCTCATCAATATCATCATCTTCAATCTTTCCTCACCCGAAAATCCCTACCACCTAAACCTTAACCACAACCCATAACCCACAACGGCGAACAACCTCTAACAAACCCTAAAACGCCTCCCCAAAACCACCATTACTCAACCTCATCATTAATCTCTTGTTGATTTCAATTTCAGGCTTAAGGTGATGTTTTTAATTTCAAATTTAATCTTAAGGTTTTTATTTTAATTTTTTTTCCTTAAACGCCTTTTCTGTGATTATGTTAAGTTTGATGTTTATAGGTTATCTTGTTGATTTTTTCTTAGATTATTATGATTGGCCTTTAGTTTGATCGAAATTGTTGTTGTTGTTGATTTTAATGGCAAGGGTTTAATTGGTTTGATTCGATGTGGGTAGAGGTTGATTGATTGTGTTTGGGCAGTTGTTTTGGTTTGGGTGGTGGGCATATTGGGTGGGTTGTCTTCGTAAAGGTGGTGGTTCTAGGTTATCGGGTTTGATGAGTGGTTGTTTTGGGTGGGATCTCTTTCTGGGGTGGTGGTTCTAGGTAATCGTATGGTTGGAGTCGCGCTTTTGCAGGCGTTGTTCATGTGTTTCTTCTCTTTCATTTCTGCTAATTTCTGGATCATTGTTGGTGTAATGTATTATTTGTATAAGTATTTCATTCGGTATTATTAGGATTTAGGCATTAACTTTTTCGATGAAATCGAGGGAATTTGCAACAATTCTATTTAGATTGTTGGTTTGTTTAATGTGTATAGTTCTGCAGGTTTCAATTGCTTGATTAGTTCTTGTTTGTTCAATACTTTTCATGTTTTGGCGTTGTTTTAGTTTTTTTGTTGTTTATTTGATCATTTGTAGTCTTTTAGGTGTTAGATGTTATGTTTTTGACTAAATTGATTAAATTTTGATAAATAATAGAGTGCTTTTGAAGTTATATTTAAATACGACGCTTTTATTATTCGTGAGGAATATGTGATTTATGAACACATGCTATGTGGCTCACTCAAGAAAGTGGCTTATTGTGTCGTGAATTTTGAACTCTAGGAAAGCCAATGTATAACAATAATGTCATTTTCGTATATCAAGAGTTTGTTCATGATATATTCTACTTGTTTAATTCCAACAATGTTACTTGCTACTAGTGGTACCATTTACTTGAAGTTAGTTAAAGGAAAGAGAACATATTCATATACTATTTACGAACATTTATGTAGTACTAATTTACAAAATAGAACAATAATAATTGTTCTTAATGGAACAAATTGAGTTAGTTGTTGACTTGTTGTATTGAAGAATGAATGCATGGATGATGCTGTGTGTCTATATTCCCCTACATTACTCTTATCGTTAGTTATCTGTTTATAGGTTTATGCATCTCAAAATTTTGTTGGTGAACCTAAGTGATATGTATCTTGCTACTTGCTAGCCTTTTTATGACATGTTTGAAAAGTTACCAAGAGCAAGGTCAATAGTAGTTTTTATAAAATTATTAACTGCTTTGATTTGTGACTAGCATGATATCATTAGCTTCGGATGAAAATTTGAGCAGAACTAAGAATTTGTGTGATTGTGTTGCTTGTTCCTGCTGGTTATGATCCAAGTTGCTGTTGCTAATGGCAGTCATCTTTCTTATGGGGGTATCTTTTATCACCTATAGCTGGCGGAGCATTAGTGGATTACTATGGTGGTAAAACCGTCATGGGATGGGGTGTTGCTTTGTGGTCCTTCGCAACGTTTCTTACTCCATGGGCAGCTGAAAAATCTCTCTGGGCTCTTCTTGCCATGCGAGTATTGCTTGGCATTGCAAAAGGTGTTGCTCTTCCTTCAATGAACAACATGATATCAAGGTATGGATGCTATGCAAGTTGTATGATATTCCTCATATAATCATATTATTGAGCCTTTTGTTTTAGCTACTTTTCTTTCTTTTTAGTACTCTTATTAAAATAATTGTGAATAGTTTTCTGAGCTTCACTGTTCGATTTTTTTTTCTAGGTGGTTCCTCAAGCAGAACGAGCAGGGGCTGTTGGAATAGCAATGGCTGGGTTTCAGCTTGGAAGTGCTATTGGACTAGTACTTTCTCCAATTCTCATGTCTAATGCTGGTGTTTTTGGGCCTTTTGTGATCTTTGGATTATTTGGATTCTTCTGGGTTGTGGTATGGCTGTTTGCTACTTCCAGTATTCCAACCTCTGATTTAATTAAAGTCATTTGTTTTGGATGTGTAGGGATTCTTTGTTATTCTTTCATGGATGCCCTTGTATTTTAATAGTGTGAGGATTAAATTCTATGTTTCTATAAAATCGTTTGTGTAATAAGATTATTATCTATCAATTTGAATGCAATTCTATGCTACAGGTATATCATGTCGATCTCAGACAAGCAGCATGGTTTAGTGTTGTTCCGTGGTGTATGATGGCAGTTGTGGGATATTTTGGAGGTACTTGTTCGGATATATTGATTCAGCGTGGTCTGAGTGTCACTATGACTCGTAAAATCATGCAGGTCGGTGCTTATTTGTTGCCATTAATGTAATTTTCCAAGTTTACTTCACTCCCGCTACTCCAATTGATGTTGAGAATAGTCCAAGTTTTGTTGCCATTAATGTAGTTTTCCAGTGTGATGTAGTAATTTTTTTTATTTTTTTTGTAATTTTGAGGTGTTGTAAGAACAATTTAATTATATAAATGATGCTTTATGTATTCCTAGTCATTGGGCTTTCATTTGAGCATAAAAAACCAAAAAAAAAACAAAAATTTTGTTTTTTCGGGCTACTATTTGCTCCGGTTATTTAAATGACCGGAATAATAAGTCCTTTTTTTGTGGGAAAATGGACTTTTTGCTCCGGTCATTTAAAGAACCGGAGCAAAAAGTCCCCTTTTTTTGGTGGGAAATAGACTTTTTGCTCCGGTCATTTAAAGAACCGGAGCAAAAAGTCATACCTTTTGCTCTGATCACGACCGGAGTAATAAGTCTCTAGACTTATTGCTTCTACCACACCTACTCCGATCGAAACCCGGAGCAAAAAGGGGGGTTTTGACCGGAGCAAATGTGGTTTTTTCCAATAGTGAATAAATAAAAATATTTCCAAGTCAGAGCTGAGAATGTCCATGATGTTTTTAAAATTCCTTTCGGATCTGTTATAGTTCCTATTTCTGGTTCTAGTTAAGCTGAGTTAAAATTTGTTTGGAGGTCTACTTATGGTAATACTTCCTGTGTTGTTACATTGTTTTCCATAAAAGACGGATTAATGCAGCAGGAGTCTTTGAAATATGGTAATGAAGAATTTAAGAAGCTTTTTTTTTTTTTTATGTTTGTGATGGTTACATTCTTCTGTCCTTGTGTTAATGGTAATGCTGATTTGAAGTTGGTTAGAGCTTTTGATAATGTGGATTTGTATCATCAATACAGTTGGTGTCAATTTGCATTGGATCGACTAGCTATCACATTAAGGGATTATATACACAATCAGAAATATGTTGGAGGTTGTATGTTGTTGCTTCAGATTTGTTACTTTCATAGATTATTGTTTAGAGGTATTCATTTACCGAAAACTCTGCCATTGACAAAGCATTGGGATGTTGATAGGTTTTGGAAAACAATTGAGGATGAAGGTGGTGAATGGGGGTGTTGGTGATCTTGATAAGAAGTCTTATCCAATTACATCTATTCAAAAGGGTTCTGATGTACAGGTTGATCGTGAATTCAATTCTACAAATGCTCAAACAGAAGCAGAATTAAATCGTGTTGGACATAAGAGTAATATTGATGCAGAAAAAGTTGGAGTTTCTGATGTTTCTAAGGTTACTAGTGCTGTGCAAAATGATCGTACTGTAACCTTTGTTTTGCCTTCTCATATTCAGTCAGACCATGAGATAGAGCAGATTGCTAAAGATGTAAGTTTTTGTTATTTACTATCTCTTTATTATTGTTATTCAGTAGTTTTTAAATGGTTACTTGTTTGTAAAGGGTTACTTATTAGTTTTAAGGGGTTACTTTTAAGGGGTTACTTGTGACCATTTGTTAATTGCTATTCACTATTTTTTAAATGGTTACTTATATGTTTGTGAAGGGTTACTTATTAGTTTTAAGGGGTTACTTGTGAGGATTATATGGTAGTTACTTATGTTGTGTTAAGAGGTTACTTGTGAGCAGTCTTCAATGGTTAATTATGTTTTTTTCAAGGGTTTACCTGTTATTGTATTTTGATTGTTAGTTATTTGTTTTTAAGAGTTACATATAAGCTTTTAAGGGTTTGCAGTTTTTAATGCTTAATTATTTTTGTAAAGGGTTACTTATTTTGTTTTTAAAGGGTTACATATGAGTTCTCAAGGGGGTTACTTGTGACCAGTTATTAATGCTTACTTATTTTTTTAAGGGTTACTTATGAGTTTTTAAGGGGTTACATATGATTAGTTTTTAATGTTTACATATTTTTCTAATGGGTTACTTATAAGTTTTTAAGGAGTTACTTATTTGTTTTTAAAGTATTACTTATGACTTTTTTTATGGTTTACTTGTGACTAGTTTTTCATTGTTGCTTATTTCTTTTTAAAGGGTTTTTTTTTGTTTTTTGTTTTTTGGCAGCCTGTTGAACTACAATATTTGTCGGTATGAAACTTGTTTCATATCTATATGATAAACGAGTTAAGATAATTAATGAAGTACGTGAAAATGTTGAGATTCAATGTTTAGCTACACCGAAGGAGAAGTCACCAATTCTTTCTCCATTGAGTCCTATATATAATGGCCCTAATTTATATGCTGAAATTAATAAAATTATTAATCAAGCTCTTTGGATTGTGCAGTTTGAGAAAAATATGCCTTCGTTTGCATTGTTTCGAAGTCAAGATTCTAATTTCGATTCATCTCCTTGTGCTTCATTGAGTAGTGATCGAATTTTTGAAAAGTGTCCAATGAAAAATGTTTCTGATGCGGGTTTAAAAACTCTTGATTATTTAGAGGTAGTGAATAAAGTTTTGGATGATCTCAATCTTTCTAGTGCTTTGAATGAAGAATGTGAATTAAATAATTTTGATCATCATAATAATGATGCTGAAAAGGCAACTGAAGATGGGGACATTGCTGTTATGAATCTGAGAAGTGGTTCTGACAAAAGAAATGGTGGAAAAGGTTGTCGGATCTGATGTTATAATGGATGTTGATTCAAATGTAGATAAGCACTGTGGAATTGAGCAATTGTTTGGTAAGTTTAACAATTCCAACACATTTGAGATATTATCTTCTCAAGATTTTGTATTTGTTTCGTCTGTTGAATATGATGTTAGTGGTAAAAAGATATTGATGAAGGTATGGTATGATTTTATCTGTTGAATTGAATATTCAATCAAATGAGACTTTGTCAAGTCTTGGTGAGGAATATGAGATATCTCCAAATGCTAGTTGTTTCTCTGAGAAAAGTGTTGGATTGTCAATGGCAAAAAGCTTTAAAAAGGCTACTGCTGTTAGAAAATCTGGACTCTATCAAAGAAGTAGTAGAAAGAAAGATAGAGGGTTGGGAAAATATTTTAATTGTTCATCTTTAACTAAAAATAGAAGTGTCAGAAAAAAAAAACTGTTATAACTGGTTTTATTTGTGGACATAACGAAAAAGAGTCTAAGGCTATTTTTGCAAAGAACCAACTTCTACAACTTCTAAAGGTTTATTTAATTTGTTGTTATTACAAGTTCTTGTAAATATTAAGGTTTTTTTTCTTTTCTTATTGTTTAATTATCTGCAACTGTTATTGTCATATAGGTGGTGAGTCTTCAAATGCTGTAAAGTATGATGACATATATAATGGTAGTTCTTTTTGTGATGCATTTGTTGCATGTGATATTGACTGTGGTGTTTCTGGAGGAAATAAACCACTATTGTCGGTGTCTAAAGTTGTTCGTAACAACAAAAAGCTTTTTTCCTCAATGGAAGCATTCAGACTACAAGTGTCGGATTACTATTTTCTTGTTTGCGATCGTTTGGTGTCTGTTAGGTATTTGCTTTTTGTTATATAATCAATCTTATTTTTATAAATAATATTTTATGTTTAACTGAATTTTGTTTATTAAGCTATATGTTTTGTTGTGTAGTGAATCACTTGCTAGTTTTGCTCTGGCTTATGTTGTGTCAAGAGTTGATATGTGGAATTTGATGCCGCTGCAAATGATTACGACACATGTTATAGTTTCATTCTTGATGTTGCTGAACAAATATGAGCATGACCTTGGTGATGATGTTGAATTTTCTAGAATATTATTTTGCACTTCATATATGGTATGTTTTTGTTTTTTTGGTTTACTTATAGACTTGTATAGTGCTTTAGGTTTACTTATATATTTTTTATGGGTAGCTTTTGTTTTAAAAAAAAAATTTATTGCTAATACCGTCTTATGGGGTTACTTATAGGTTTTTAAGGGGTTAGTTGTGTAAAGTTTTCAATGGGTACTTATTACTTGTGGGTATTTTAGGAGTTACTTGTGTAGATTTTTCAATGGGTACTTATTTGTTTTTTAAAGGGTTACTTATTGGTTTTTTAGGGGTTACTTATCTTTTTTAATTTGTACATTACTCATTATCTTTATTGAGATTACACATGACTTTGTAATGAGGTTACTTTTTCTGAGTTTAGGGATTACACATTATGTTTTTATGGGGTTACTTTGTAATGTTGTTTGTTAATTTTTTACTATAATATAGGTTATAGATGACTCTGTATTGATTTTACTTGTGTGTTATTATAGAATTTATAGGGATTTCAAATTAGTTGTTTTTGATGTTATTTTTTTTGTTGTAAATGTTGTTTTTATTTACTTGTTTATTATAATTGAGCTTACACATAACTTTGTAATGAGGTTACTTTTTTTATTTTATAGATTACACATTAGTTTTTATGAGGTTACCTGGTTGATATAATAGTGGCTACACATAACTTTTATGATCTTATATATGACTTTATAGTAGCTATTTGCAGGGGTGTTTAAATCCTAAAACCGGAAAATTTCCGGTCCAAATTTCCGGATTTTCCGGAATGGGTAAATTAATTTCGGTCGATTCCGATCCGAAAAACCGGAATTCGAAAATTCCAGAAATCCGAAACGGAAAATCGGAATTCCGGTTCCGAATTTAGTAAAGTTTGTACTTTTTTTCTTGTTTAAACTCTCAATATTGCACATAAAACTTGGACATTTTGTTGACAATTCCTACAACAAAGCAAGTCCTCAAATAGCTCCATAAATCCCATAATTCCACACATCAATATAATGCAATAAAAAATTAAAATGACAAGGCTAGAAAAGCCTAAATTTGCCATGCAAGGCTCAACAAGTAAAAAATTTTAAATAAGTTTAATATTACAATATAAACTTCAAAGGGGAAGGGAGAACAAATTACAACCATGTCAACAAAGGGAGGGGATAAAAATTACAACAAATCCATAAATGCAAACTTGATGATTCTTCAAAGTCCATCACAACATCATATCCATTATCTCGTCTATTATGATTTCCGGTTGCTCCAAAGTTAAATCCTTCAAACCTACAAAACAATGAAACATAACACATTCCATCAACAATTAACATCAAGTGGAGTTAACATTATTAAAAAAAACAAAGTTAAAACAATAAAAAGTGTAAACATAATAACCTTCTTCCATTTCTTCCAACATTTTCAAGTTCTCTTCAATCACTAGTGGCATAGAAGAAGTACGTAGCCAATCATTTGAACAAACTAATGCTTCAACCATTTTTGGAGTCAATGAAGTTCGGAAATCGTCTAGCACACGACCCCCCACACTAAAAGCCGACTCCGATGGTACGGTAGAAACAGGTATGGCAAGAACATCTTTAGCCATCTTGTGGAGAATAGGATACCTCTTTTGTTGATATTTCCACCATGTTAGGATATCAAAATTTTGACTCTTTGGCTCTTTTACTTCTTGGAGATACTTTTCTAACTCAGATTGTGTCTCACTAGTTTCCATACAACCCGTGTCCCTTTGAAATTTTGATGTCATCAATTCCTCAAGGTTAATTTTTCCCGCACCCCTCTAGTCCTAGTCTTAGCAACATCTTGAGTAAAGGTGGAAGTAGATGAAGTAGAAGGAGATGTGGATGCTTGAGTTTTCTTTGGTTGAGACATGGAAGCGGCATAATAGTGAAAAAAAGAGTCTAAAACAAGCTTAATCTTAGAGGTCAAAAGATTAGCTTTTTTTGCTTCATAATTATCATTCACTATCCACTCAACATAACTCATTTTATGAAGAGGATCTAAAATCATGGCCACAAACACTAAGATATTGATGTTTTCAACATTGCCATAGTATTTCTCATACTTTTCTTTCATGTTTTTAGCCATGTTTTTTATACATTCATCCTGATCTCCTAAGTTACTCTTAATCATCAAGTTAGTTCCATAAGTTTCATGCACATAAGAGTTGCAAGTGACATATTGAGAACCTGATAACCTCAATGTTGCATCATAGAAGATATTTAAGAAAGGTAGCAAACAGGCCACCCCTCTTCCAATCATCTTCACTTGGACCACCACCAATTTTTCTCAATTCTTTAAAACAATTAGAATCTTTCATGAGCAAGCAATCAAAAGCCTCTTTGAATTTTATAGCAGATTCAAGCATTAGAAATGTAGAATTCCACCTTGTTTCAACATCCAAACAAACAAAACTTTTACCCTCCAAATTTTCTTCCTTTATACATTCTTTAAATTTTAAAAGTCTAGCAGGCGAAGATCTAACATATCTAACAAGAGCACGAATTTTCATAATTGACAAGTCAAGTTCTTTCAAACCCTCTCTCACAATCAAGTTTAACACATGAGCTGCACATCGCACATGCAAATATTAACCATCCAACACACTAGACTCCCAAATATTAAGCCTTGTCCTTCAGTAATTAATTGCAAGATCATTAGAAGAGGCATTATCCACAGTCATACTCAAAATGTTCTTTAAACCTCATTCATTCAAACATTTCTCAACAGTTCTACCAATGAATGCCCCAGAATGGCCAGCAATAAGTCAAAAGTTAATAATTCTCTTATGCAACACCCAATTATCATCAATATAATGAGTTGTCAAACACATGTAACCTATGTTTTGACTAGAAGTCCAACAATTGGTAGTCAATCAAATCTTAGATTTTAGATTCTTAAACGCATCTTTCAACTCATTTCGTTTTTGAAGAAAAAGACCATAACAATCTCTAATGATTGTAGTGCTTGAAGGAGGAAGAAATTGAGGGTTTAGAGCTTTACAAAATGCACGAAAACCTTCACGCTCAACAAAAGCAAATGGTAACTCATCCACAATAATCATTTTAGCAATTTCTTGTCTACAAAAATCATGATCAAATTGCCAAAGTTTAGGAATCGTGTAAGTTTGAGTGGTTCCATTAGAATTCATTAATGTTTTTGTCTCTATGTCGACTCGTTTTTGGTTCATATCCATGTTGGGTTGATATTTTTTACATCTTCTAACATGATTTGATAAGGGAGCAATGCCATTGTTACTATCACATCTAACATGAGCATTGTAATACTTACATTCAGCAATAGGAGGATCATAAATGATTTTATCAAAGTGATTCCACCATGTGCACCGATTCTTCCTCTCAATCGTTGTGCTAGCTTTGCTCCCAGACGAGGTTGATTTTTTTACTTTTTTCTTGCACTTACGCTGCTTTGCTGATGGTACTTCCGCCGATGAACTAGATTATTGGACATCTTCATCCTCCGTATTTTGGTACTTGAGAAACTCATTAAGTTGAACATTATCATTGATTTTTGATGACACTAAAATATCAAACACAATTGATTTTAGTTATGGAAGAATAACAAATGAAAAAATGAACTAACAATACACAATTACAGAATGCAGAAATAAATGAAAAAAAAAAACGAAAAAAAAAAAAAAAAAAAAAAAAAAAAANAAAAAAAAAAACAGAATACAAAAATGCAGAATAAGAGAAATTAGAATATAATACAGGATACAGAATAACTAATTATTAATACACAATATTGTTAATTAGAAAAGTTGAATGTCGATAATGTTTATGTATAATATTGTAATTAAATTTTAACAAAATATTAATTTTAGTTTCTAATTGGTTACTTTGTTAAATGTTGCTTTATTTATTTAGTGCTTGATCAATTAATTTGGGATGTAGTAGTAAGGTACAGGTGTATTGCATACCATAATTGCTTTACAAATCATATCAATACACTTATTATTTCCTAATTAAGTATTTCAAAGGAGGTGTTTTGTCCACTATATCATCGAGTATAACAAATAAGTTAAATCAATAAAGACTATTAAGTTGAGAATAGGGGTTCCCAACTTCAATTCACAATCATAATAAATATGCTTGGTGTAGTACAATTTAGTAAGTTTCATTGCATCGCATGGATTGGTGCTTGATTTCGATGGGATTCGACTTTGCTTGATTTCGATGTATAAATCTGGTTTTTGATTAGGGTCGTTAATTTGGTTTTTGATGATAAAATTGAAATTGAAATTTTGTAGAAAGAGAAGAAAAGACCAATGGGGGATTGCATGCAAAGGATTCAGAAAGATGTGAGCACAAATATGAGAAGAACTTCGATTGATTGGTTAGTTGAATTAGCTGGAGAATTCAACTTTGCTTCTGACACACATTACATTCCACATTTTTACTTATGCTTGATTCATAATCTATATCTACAAGAATTACACATGTTTACCCATTTGAGTTTTATTAACCTTTGTTGGAGTGATCTTTGATAGTTTGATTCAATATAAAGGGAAAAAAAAAGGAAAAAGTGATTCTTTGATTGCTTATATTTGAAAGCTTGTAACTTGAAATGAATTAATGTACTATCTTTTGTTATTGCTGAAATTATTTCAAGGTGTGCTTGTATGATATGGGAAAGCTATGTTAGTTTTTAGTTTAAGAGTAGATCAATTAATTCAATAAAGATGAATTGTTTTTTACTTGTATCTTTGCATGATATTTACTTTACCTTATTTCTCTTTTATTATTGAAGCTTGAATAATGGGGTTTGCTGGTCTAATTGTCGCGTTAATCCAATCATTGTATTGTGCGGGAATTTCTACTTTGTATTATTACTTGATAATTGTGCATAATGTAAGTTTCTATTTCATTTTCATCTCTATAAACTGTGGTATCTTACACCTTATAATTAATTATTATATTTATTTCTTCTTTGTTTGCTTAATTTGATTACTTTTATTCAGTTGGCATATTTTTGTGTTGTTTTTTATTTGTGAATTAATCAATAGTTGGGAATTTGGATACATGCTCCCATTTTCTTTCACCTACACATAAATTGGAACACTTTTACATCCACCCCTTTGTTGTTGAGTTGCTTTCTTTTGCATCACTTTCAGTTTTTTAATTCTCGTCATTTTTGAGGTATACTTCTTTTGCGTCCTTTTTTTTTTTAGGTTTTGTTTTTCTTTTTGACTGAAAGATGTAAAAATGTTATATGTATGGTGTAATTGTTGATGGTGATGATATTGGTAAATTTGTTGGCTTGTCTAATACTTCTCTACTTTTTGTAATTTGATCAATGGATTGGTAGTAGGGCAAGGGATTGAGTTGCGGAGAATGGATAGCTGTCTTGCTCCGAAGGTTAGTTTTTCTAATAGACTCTACTTTTGTTCTACTGCTTTAAACATTTTTTAATGGTTATTCCATGCTTTCTAAAACTTTTCACCTTTTCTTCTCCTCTTTCTTATATTACAAGAAGTTAACCTTTTGTAATCCTGTTATTTCTTCGATTTAATTTTTGTTGTTTATTGCTGTCGTTTAGTTTAAGGTTGCAACTATATTTTTGATGTGAAGATTCTGTTAAATTAGGCTTTGAAGTATGAACATTGTAGTAAAAATTTGGTTGTTTGAAATTTCAAATTCACTGGTTTATTTTGATTGATAAAAGTTATTTGCGATGATATAGGGTGCAATCAATTTGAAATGTCTTGTAATTGTTGTTTTGAATGGAAATGTCCTTATTCAGTGCAAGTGTGTGTAACAATGCATTGAACTATTTCTTATGCATTGGTTGCAGTCTCTACATGGAGCTGTGAAGATGAATAAGATGTGGAATCTGATTTTGAAACCCCTGGTATTGCAATGAATGATAGTTATTTGAGGATTGGTCTTGAGCATAAGGTAAGAGTTCCTTTGATCACTTTAATTGATTTGGCTTTTCTACATTTGTGCTGTTTGGATCTTATTTTACTAAATTTGTCTTTGCCCAGTTACTATTTCTTTATTCTATTTTTTTTCGGTGTTCTGCTTCGAAACTGTTAGTTTTTCTAATAGACTTTACTTTTGTTTTAACATTTTTTATTAGTAATTCTGTGCTTTTAGCTTTGTTCTTTCATTGTTTTTGATGCATGCAGTGTAAAATAATGTAGTATTCTTATCTTTGCATTATTTTACATGCATGTACCTTTTCACTTATTTTGTAGTATGTAAGGTCTTATATTTGTAGTTGCTTGAATTTTTTTGCTTATGTTTTCTTAGGCTTGTTAGTTTTTCTAATAGACTTTACTTTTGTTTTAACATTTTTTATTAGTAATTCTGTGCTTTTAGATTTGTTCTTTCATTGTTTTTGATGCATGCAGTGTAAAATAATGTAGTATTGTTATCTTTGCTTTTTTTTTACATGCATGTACCTTTTCACTTATTTTGTAGTATGTAAGGTCTTATATTTGTAGTTGCTTGAATTTTTTTGCTTATTAGGCTGAATCAGGTCTTTATGGAATCATTAAAGACGCCACAAAGCATGAAGTGGTTTCAGGTCATCTTTGAGAGGTATAACAATCAAAATACTTCATTTTTCTTTTTAATGAAATTGTTTAAAAGTGTTGTCTATTCAAATATATAGGCATTCACTCTCTTGCTCCATATACTTGATAAATGGCTATCTTAGCCTTTTGCATTTTACTGAGAAATGAGTCGATCACTATCTAAGCTTTGGAGAAATTTTGAATAATTATCATTCTTAGCTGCTAAAACTTGATGATTGTTGTTGCTAGAATTCATTTCTTTATAGTCAAATTATTAATTTCAGTTCCAGCGATTGTTTGGTTGGGAAGATTGAACCTGGAATTATGAAACATTCAACTCGAAATACCAAATTCTAAACAATGGTGCATGCTTAAAGCTTATATATCACCGTGTATACCTTAATGGGATTTGAATCTTGATGATTTGGCCCATTTCAGTCCTTCTGCATTTTGAATTGGAGTAGGATTTTATTGCTACTGCCTTTTGTGTTTTAAGTGTTATTTTTGGCTTGTTATAAGGTTTGTTTTACTTTCCGGCAAGTGTGATACTTGAAAGGTTTATAATTTTCTTGCAAAAATTGAGATATTTTTGGTGATTACATTGACAATTGCATGATTTGAGCTATCTATGTGTTTGTATGGAGAATATGCTAGCTAATGAATAATGATTAGTCAAAGGATTGACTTTTTAATATGAAATTCTACGTGACTAATATTGATAAACCCAAGATGTATATCTATACATTTTTTTCCAGTTATAATAGTTAGTGTTAAAATCATAAAACTAATAATTTTCGTAATTTTATAAACCCTAATTTAATTTCATGAACAAATTTATAAACATGAATTTTAATTCTAAAACATGATTAAAACTATAAAACATAATTATAAAACATGAACTTATGCAAGATTGAATTAAAAAGAATAGAGGAGATTTTTTTATAGTGGGTTTCGAAAATGCCAAGAGGGAGGAGGAAGGGAAGGCGGCGAGGTGGCCGCCGATGGTTGTAGGGTGAGCGGGGGGCGCTGACGAGCAGGGGTGGCGACGAAGGGTGACCGATGAGTGTGGGGGCCAGCGAGGGAGCTTCGAAGAAGTTTTTTTATCGAAAATTTTTTCGGGATTTTATTTATTTAAAATCCTAAATCACAAAGCCTAGTTTTAAATCTGATAATTTTGGTTTAATGGGGTATTTATGGGCTCAAATTAGGTTTTGGTGAAATTATATAAATACCCTTAATGTTTGAAATTACTTTTGTGCCCTTGTTTAAAAACAATTAAGGAAACTTTGAAAATTCGTAAATTAGAAACTTCTTAAAATATTTTATAAAATTTAAAGTGACATAAAAATAACTTATAAACTTTAGAAAACATAAAAATAATTATTTTAAGTCTCAATTAATTAAATTTTCTTTCTTTAATTTATTTGTTTAACTTAATTTTTCAATAAAAACACTAAAAATACTCAAATAAAATATGATATTAAATTCTTAAAATATGTAAAAATATGGAGTATTGCATTTATGGTCTTCCAGTTTGTAGCCTTTGAGCATACCGCTTCAACACTGTTCAAATTCTTCTCGTGAAGTGCATCCAATTAAGCATTTGTTGAATGCTTGTTTGGAAATTGTGTCCTTTTTCAATGCACCAAACCTTGATACTGCATTCTTTATAAGATGCCAAATACACAATTTGTGTCTTGTATCAGGTAGTACCTATTATAAATGTGGTTACTTAACAGAAAAAATGAGGTTACAAATATTTATAATTTAACTTTGCTACAAAAAATTAGAGATGTATTACCTTTTTCTATTGCCTTGGCCATAGCAAAGTCTTGATCAGTGAATATTGTCTTTGGTGTCAAAGCATGCATTGATTTTTTGAAAGTGTTTAGCATCCACTCAAATGTTGGTGACTTCTCATCAGCAATAAAGGCACAACCAAACATTATTGCAGTGGTTGTTTATACCAATTATCGGGGCACACATTAGATTGTATTTGTTTGTTCTACATGTGGTGTCAAATATAGCTATATCTTTATAGACTGTAAAGTCTTCTAGCATCTGTGAATCTCTCCAAAAAAAATTGATGTTAGCTTGTTCCCGTTGTCATCAGCTCCAAGCTTAAATCTAAAGATGAAATCTGGTTGTTCATCTTGTGTTAGATACAATTTATCTATCAAATTTTGTGCATCACCAGCTTCAATTTCTTTCATCTTTTTCCTTGTTATGTAATTGTAATGATCTTCGGTGTATGTCCCACTGAATCTATTCCTCCAGCCTCAAGTTGAATGATTGTGTAGGGCATAGTCCACTCCTTAACATCAAGTCAATTGCATTTGCTTTTTCCTGTGTAATTTTTCTTTCGGATCGATGTAAATGCTACCAATGGCTCTTTGTGAGGGTGTGGTTATGTTTTGATTACGCGCTCTTCAATTTTAAACATTCCATCATCATTGATTCTTGTCTTTATTGAAGCTTTGCATCCTGTTCTTGTGATAGGATGTTGTCTTGGTTTTCGTTTCTTCTTTCCAAGTGGTGGTGGTGTATTTTTAGGTTTTGTTGAGCATCGAAATCCTTCTTTTGAACACACAATATGCTACTCTTTCTTGACTCTTTTGTTTCCTTGTGTGTGTATCTTGATGTTGATTTTCTTACTCCAAATCCTTCAACATTAACATATTTTTTTGTATATTTCATAAATATCATTAAGAGTTTTTCCTGCAAATCCTATTAAGCTGCTTCTTCTTCTTCTTCTTCTTCTTCTTCTTCTTCTTCTAGGTGTACCACTTTCTTTCTTAATGTTTAGTATGTAATTGTTTTTAATGTAACTATTTTTTTTGTTGAGGTTACGTTTTCGTTTCTTTGGGATTGCTAATCTGTTAGTTAAAAGGTTACTTAGCAGTTGTTTAATAGTGTATAACTTGTAAACTTTAATTAATGAAGTGTTTTTTTCTAAATTTTTTAGGGTTACTAATTAGTTAGTTAAGTAGTTACTAAGTAAATCCTTCGTTGTCAATGATATTAATTAATTATGGTTTAATAATAATTGGTTACTGTTTAATTTTGTTAAGGTTGCTAAATTATTCTTTAAGTGTTATTAGCTGTAGTATTCAATTTTATCACATATAAAACCCTAGAAAAAGTAATATAAGCCTTAATGTACGCCTTCTAAACATTTAATTTATTAAATCTTTCCAAATTTTTAAGTATGCGTGTAATTTATTATGAGTAATCTCCAAAATTAATAATCGTTAATTAGTTAAAAGTATACTTAGAAGAAAACAAAATTAAGAAGTATTGGTTTTACATGTCATTCAATGTAGCCTTGGATATGATCTTCTAAATCAGCTCTTAACTCTGAGTTCTGCATTGAATCTTCGATTTCATCAATCTCCATTGATTCTCGAGTAGATTGCACAATTTTGCAATTCCATTTTGATTCAATCTCAAATGATTCTAGAGAATTTTGTAAAATCTCTGAATTATTGCTTAAATTATTTGTATTTTCCATGAAAAAAGTCTTGTTTGGAGAGATGTGTTTTGGAATTGGATCGAAAATGAATTTTTCGTTTTGAAGGTTGTGATTTGGGGATTTCAGATATGAAAGAATTGGAGTTTGGGGAATTAATTGTGTTTGTGAGTGAAAAGCGGCGCATGCGATATATAATGCGTTTTTCAGTTAGTTGACGCCAATAAGGCCGCATATTGAATTGAGTGTGTGGCTGATCGTTTGGAAGATGCGTTGTTTAGCTAATGTTACCGAACACTAGGTTGCATGGAGTCGGGAACAGGGTCGAAAACGAATATGGATACGGGGACTAAAAACGGCTAATCTAAAAAATATTGTTAATAGGTACGGCCAATTATAACATGAAGAATCTGAAACGTCCTCAATATGAGGATGAATTAAGTTCTGGGACAACTAACCATCAAAAGTACCCATGCTACGTAGACCGAACATAACGTAAGCTAGCATCGCTAAAACGAACAAAAAAAAGTGACTTGGAACCGTTACAACCACAAGTGACTCACTATTTCAGCTTCAGAAAAACCCAGAAAAGGTCGTTCCTGTATTCCATTAATTTGCCCTCCGTTGTCCTTCCAAAACCCCCAAAACCCCCAAAATCCCAAATGAACACCAACAAGAAAACCTCTCCTTCATTCTCTCTCCTCCAAACCTAAACCAACCATTCAACCATGTCTTATTCATCTCCCTTCTTCCATGGCTACCTTCGCACAACCTCACAATTCGCCATGTCTCTCAAACCAACCACAATCATCTACACTTCTTCTGCTTCACGAACACCTTTTCATCTTCTCCATTTCGCCAAACAAAGGTCTTTCAGAACCCTAGCTCCCAGACCTCTTCTTCAATGGCGGACTATTAGGGCTTTCGCTATCGGTGCCTCGAAACGGTCTTCTGAATTGCTGCAGCGAAGGAATGAGTCGTCGAATTGGTTGCAGTTTCAGCAGTCTAAGGACTTTGGTAGGTTTGCGTACGATGATTATTTCTCTGAGGATGAGGATGATATGGAGATTGAGCCCGCGAAGCAGTCGGTGAGTTGTAGCGGTTTTGGTTCGATATTTGTTTTGATTGTTTTATTGTTTTTTCGTTTGCAATTTTTAATTTGTGTGTGTTTTTTTATACAGCTGTATGTAAATTGTTATAACTTATAAGTATTCACATTAGTTCCATTTTGTTAAGTTTTTAATTTTGATTTAATTGTTTAGACGTTATTTAATTGTATGTAGTCAATGCATAAATTACTCGGTTCGTATAGGAAGAACTGTAATGTGATGGAAATTTTTTTTGTGTGGGAGCGTCTCATAAAGTCATAACAATGAGGTTATAATCTCTCGGTTTCATGACCATATGGAATAATTAAATTTTGGTTCATGTAATCGACCCCAATTATTGGACTAAGGCTTATATTGATTGATTGAATCTCTCTCGGTTTTAGAAAAATGAAATGCAAAAGTCTAGGAAAGTATCAAATGGTTTACTTTGTTTTAATAATCTTCAAAAGAGTCTCTCAAATAAAAGTTTTATTTACACAATTAGTTCCAATATATTCAGATAGGTCTACAATAGTTCCAATAAGTTTTGATCAGTGGATTTAAGGTGAAAAGAACACAAATAAGTTATTGTTGGATAAGGTGACTCATGTTACTAGTATTTATTTGGAAACACATGGTAACCGTAAATTATTCTTTTTTATATATTGTTTATAATCATCACTTACATATGTCGTATATGCCACATCACTTCGATAACATAGTGCTCCTCCATCAATGGGACTATGTTTCTATTTTGCAAAAGTGTATATAATGAACTCTTGACAAGATAAGTTTGTTCCGAGGAAGTAATGTAATTCAAGATTATTTTCATTCCATTTAAAGAGTAATTATTATTCTTGTAGCATAACTTTGCTATATTTCAATATTTCATAAGGAACCTTTCTAAGTTGGTCTTATGTAAAGGGTTGTTTGGTTCATAGAACATGGGAGGGAAATAAAAGAGAAACTCACTAATTTCTTCTAACATTTTGTTATACGATTGGAAGGGTTTCATAATTTTAATTCCTTGTGTTATTTAATCATTCATCTCCTATGCAAGACCTAAAACCAATTTTCTTCATTTTTGGAGCACTAATTAGACAATTCTTCTTACTTTGCTAAGGTAAAACTAGATAAGGTAAAGGGAAGACGAGGCTTATTCCCGTTGTTTTTTGTTTGTACTTTTTAATGCCATTTTAATAAATCCATTTACCCTCTTCATTCTCCCAAAGCACTGTACTTTGATTTCCCATACCCCATGCTACATCCACTCTACACCATCAATACACCACCATTACCCACCGACGCCACAGATCCACCACCTCCACTCACCATCATTGCACGTTGACAGTCACCCTCCTTGGAACCATCCTACATTCCTACCACACAAATATGCTACACAACTTCTACCTCTAACCTTCCCTATAACCATTTTGGAAATAACCCTCCCACCCATCTAAAACCACCCCTCTTCCCCAAAAAATACCCACCACATGAATGCCACCCTCATCCTTCCCCTAAACCACCGTGGAAACCATACCCCACTCATTCGAAAGTCACCCTCACCCCCACCCCCACCCCCACCCTTCAAAAAGCCTAAACCATAAAAATTCAAAAGTCAATATCAAGAACTAGAATTTACCTTTTCATATCATAAATTATGGTTTTATATGATGAAATACGACTATGAAAACTTTAGGTCTAGAGCTTTTATTATCTAATTTGACTTTTAGAACCTCAAATACAACAATGATGGTAGTAAAATCAATAGAGTGTGATGTGGGGAAAGGGGTGGCACTATTTAAGGGGAAATTGTTGACTAGAGACGGTGGTTTGGGTTGAGTGCGGTAGTGAAAATGTGAAAGCGTTTGTGTGTGGTGAAACAAGGTGTTGGGAGAAGGAAGATAAAAAAAATTTCCAAGCATTGCTTCATGTGATAAAGAGGTACGTTCTATTCCTCTTTCTTCTTTTGAACTCATTCTTGTTCCCTTTGATGAACCCAACACCCCTTAATCATTTTCACTGTACTATCTTCTTCCATATTCTCTCTTTGCCTTCACCCACCATGTTCCACCATACTCTTTATAAATCTACTTTTATCTTCATAACCTATACTATTTTTGCCACTAGAACCATCGTGCCACACATCTATCTGCAATTGAACCGTTGCCTAACCTCAATTGAATGAAATTCTTTTTGGTCGGAATCTGCTTTGAAATTTCTAAAACTAAGGGTTCTATTGTCAATTTTAAGTTTTTAAACATGAAGAAGCTATGATAATTATTATGTTTCTAGTTTCTAGTCCATCTCAAGCTTCATTGAGTGTAGGGGTTCATGTTAAGTTATTTTGATGGATATTGAAGATGGCGAGTAAGTGGACTAGGGTGGTTATTATTATTCTTGTTACTCATGCTGGGGTATTAACACATTGTAATGGTGGATATTATAATGTTGGCCTTAAAGGTGCCTCTGCAAGGATATGGATATGGTTATTGTGTGAACTTAAGAGTGAAGAATGGAAGGTGGTTGATTGAGGCCAATGGTAGTGGTGGTGATGTTGCAATATGTGGTTCCATGGGTGGTGGAGACATCGCCTCAGCCCAATATCATTGAAGGTGATTGAGGCGGCTCTTCATCCACTTTTGCGTTGATGAGGGATTAAGGTTGGTTGAGTTTTTCGGAAATTCAAAATCCATGAACGGCTTGGTTTGCTTCAATCTTGAGGCTTTTGTGGGAACTTTGAAACTAAAAGATTGGAGGAGACAAAGCCAACATGCTTTTATTCGCAAATTTTGGTGCAAAGAATCACCTTATCGTGTTTGATTCTGCATTGTGGATTGTATTTTGTAGAGGTTGGTAGCAATGCTTTGTGTATCACCTTTTGTTTTGATTTGAGGTACAATAATGGATATTTTGAATATTGTCTATGGTGAATCAATTTTGATTGGATATGATAATAATACTAGATGCTACCATGGCCGAATCCCAGAATTCTAATTAAGGACAACATCAGCTCTCCATCTACGACATGATAAACACCTTTGGTCATTTATAGTTGCTACTAGTGAAAACTTGCACCCTTCATCTTATGTGTTTTGAATTTAATTTATGAAATATGTGCAAGGACAAGTATAATCAATGTGGATCTCATTTGATTCATCTCAATGTGTAGTTCCTAATATATGCTAGTAATTTTTATACAAATGCATTATTAAACTTATAAGTGAATAAAATGCCTTGACAAGTGTGAAAAGTGGTTTGTTGCAACCTTAGTTTTAAAAGGCGAGATGCACCCAGAAGCCCAAAAGGCAGATGCGCTTTGCGCTTCGTGTGCCTAGGCGCGCTTCTCATGGGTCCAGGCTCAATTTTTTTTTTTTTTTTTTTGAATGGCAATCAAGTTAAAAAAAAAACATATAATAACACAAATAAATCAATAAAAAGCTTAAACAAAGTAAAAATAAGTGAAGGAAATGAAACACAAGAAAATTAGAATAAGAAAAAAAAACAGAGAACAAATAAAATCAGAAAAAAATTATGCATAAAAAACAGAAAAAAATGATGTAAAAAAACAGAAGCAAAACCGTAAATTAAAAAAAAATAAAAAAAAAGAAGAAAAAAGCAAAAGGAAAAAAAAAGGAGAAAAAACAGAAAAAAAAAGAGTGAAAAAACCTGAAAAAAAATAGACGAAAAAAAGGAGAAAAAACAGAAAGAAAAACAAGAAAAAGGAGAAAAAACAAAAGAAAAAAACAGAAAAAAAAAATAACAGGAAAAAAAACAAAAATAAAAACAACTAACCTGCAAACAGCAATCTAGGGTTCTTGAGGTTTTCACTATTTTTCCCTCTTTCTCTCTTTCATAAATCAAATAATGTTGTCTACCTCCCTCTCTCTCCTAACTCTAAAGAAAAACCCTAAAAACTAACATGTGACTACTTTAGAATTTTTAAAACTTAAAAAACCCCCAAAAGCCCGCGCTTTTGCGCTTCTGGGTTTCACCTAAAAGCGCGTAGGCGACGCTTTTTTGCGCTTCACGTACTCCCTTGCGCTTCTTCCTTTCGAAGCGTTTTACCTAGGGCTTGGATGTGCTTAGCTTTTACAACTAAGGTTGCAACTAAAATTGACTAGAGGGATTACCTTGTTTTCTTGTAATTATGCAATTGAACCCGAAAAAGCTGTTATGATTAATTTGCATGGCATAGACTTTGATTAAATTGACTAGGTTTATGTATGCATGCTTTGGTTTTATTTAGTCTTATCTCTTTGGCATGTTCTTGGAGGAACACTTCCTTTTGGATAGTTTGAACTTTAAAGAGATATTAAAAGGAATAAACAAATATTTGATAGTAAATCTGGTTTCTTTCTATTGTCTATGTTTGGTGGACTCAAGAATCTCTCTAATCTATATCTGGGATTCCTTTTTATCAGAATTCTTCTTCACTTGACAATGTCAATGAGTGGAAATGGAAATTCACTATGCTGCTCCGAAACAAAGATGAACAAGAAGTGGTGTCAAGAGAGAGGAAGGATAGGCGTGACTTTGATCAACTTTCTGCTTTGGCTACCAGAATGGGTTTGCATGGGTACGATCATTTTGCTATGATTATATTAGGTACTTGTTGAATTGTAGCTTGGCCATCTCTTACAATGCCTTTGGCTTATGATGGCAAATGTTTGTTTTTTGCCAGCCGCCAATATTCCAAAGTGGTTGTATTTAGTAAGGCTCCCTTGGCAAATTATCGCCCTGATCTGGATGATAAGCGGCCACAACGGGAGGTAATTCGGCAATTTTGTATTCTCTGTTTCTTTTGTTTTCCCTATTTTTTCCCTTATGACTTAATTGTATAGTTATGTGTTGTGTATGATCATTAAGAAAGAACATCATTTGATGATTGTTTATGATACTTCAGGTTGTTATTAGATCTGACCTGCAAAGGCACGTTGATGGTCATCTCAAGAGGCATCTTTCGCAAAAACCTGTGAATGTTGGGACTCTTCAAAATCTAGCCACTTCAAGGAACAACTCCTTTTCAAGAAATCAGGAATCATTGTACAACATGCCCCAGCCCATGGAGCAGACAAGTCTTGCAAAGGAGAATATCCTTAAGCAGAGAAGTTTGCAAATTCGAAATCGGCAGAAAGTGTGGCAGGTTTTGTTTGAATCTTTAAAAACTTTTGTTTGTATATCTGCTAATTTGTGCCTGTTTCTTTTTTTTTTGTAAATGGATATTTAATGTCATTGAATTTCTCAAAAAACTTTATTTACACTATATGTGCTTTTGTTTTGGCAATGTAATATACCATGGGGTTGGGGCAAATGATAAATAGAAAGAAATTGGATTGAGTATTGGACATTGCACAATACTATTTACTATCCTTTGTCATTTTAGGACTAAGGCTTTGTTGTTGTTGTTGTTGTTGTCATTTTGACAAAAATCGAACTAAAATTTTCTAATGAAAACCAGAGTTTTATGGAACTGGGGAGCATTGTTAGGATTGTTATTTGAAGAAATGCTTCATGAATGGCATTTCACATAAGTATTCATATTTTAGTCTATGTTGCACTAGAATCAAGGTTATATGACAAACATTTTCGATCTTAACAATAAGGGATCAGTAAATTGAGGAGACATTCCAGAAGTTCCCCTCTGGTAATTTGCATGAACATCCCACATCAAAAGTAACCAAATTTGCTCACTCCCACCTAGTCAGGACTCTTTGGGTCATACTGATTAATGTGATGATATAAGCCCATCAACAATGCATTACTCTATTTTTAACTATTGATAACCTAATGCTAATTCTAACTCCTATCGATAAAAAGCAACCTGATCTAAATGCAAGGCTCAAGATGAGTCTAGGTGACCCAAACCCTGGTCAGGCAACCTTACAAAAGGCAAATGAAGGCGTGCGCTTTATGGCGCTTTTGCTCTGTTGCAAAATGCAGCTGTTTTTTTAATCTTTTAGGGCTGAGGCGACAAGTGAATAAAACCTATGTAAGAAACAACAATTTGATTTTTTACATGTTACTTGGCTTCTGGACTCAAATTCCACCCTATACACTCAATTATTTGAATGATTTTGTTTCATTTTTGACTCTAAATCAAAAGCCCTAATTTAGAAAACCTTGATTTTCAAGTGAATCAAAATGGTTGCCGGTCGCATTAATGTTACATAGATTGCCGGTGAGGGCTCATGCCTCATGGGTCTTTGTCGCCCATCATATTACATCCACTCCTCCAGTGGCTGTCTTCGATTAATTCTTAAGGAGTCCATCATATTACTTGGCAATTTTTTTTCTCTGCAATTGCTATGTTACATAGTATTTTCTACTGTTCTTGTTATCTCACTAGGTGGACAATAATGTTTTGGAGCTGTCAATTACTGTTTTTGCTTCTTTAACATTCTTGCTGTGCAAATGCTACAGTACTCTGCATCGTGTTATTCTTCTTTCTTATATATACTAATTTATTTAGACATTATTTTTCAGTGCTGAAATAAAATTTAGCTCCTACTATTGTTTTCTCTGTTTTCCATATTATTCAATAAACCCAGCCGTCATTTTACTAAAATACCAAACTGACTCAAGTATTAAGCTTTCATTTTTTGTTTTTTTTTTCTTTAGATATATATATATATATATATTGTTAATAATTTCGTGTTCAATTTCCTTTCTTATTTTTACTTTGCTGTTAATTTTTATTTGAATGATGACTAGAAATTATGAGCAAATAAATGGGCCTCCGGCCTCGTATACAAAAGATGCAAGTCTTCGCCTTATGCCCTAGGGTCCTTTGAGCTTTAGTGCGCATCAAACCTTTTGAAGCTAAGGAAGGAACATGCTATACGATACTGTTTATTTTGCAATTGAATATTTTTTATTCGGTTGTGATTATGGTAGCTGATCCTCTATATTTTCACAATTCTTAATTATCATGTCACTTTCTTATACGAAAGCTGTTTTATTTATTTAATTTTTTTTTATTTAAATTTTTGTTTAAAAATGAATCATATCATATAAGTTACTTTGACACCCTCACTTATCTCAGAAACCATATGGTATACAACTTGGATACTTCATTTTTCACTAAAAACTTGATTTTTCTGCAAAATGTTTGAGTGGCACCTGGACAAGTATGGGAAATATGCTTCAAATAATGATTTCAACATGAACATGCAAGCAATGTAAGTGTAAATATGTCTATCTCGTATTTACATTTTAATTTAAAAGCACTTATAGCCTAGGTTGCACGGAGTCGAGAACGGGGTCGAAAACGGATGCGGATACGGGGACTGAAAACGGCTACTCTGAAAAATATTGTTAATGGATACGGTAAATTATAACATGAAGAATCTGAATCGTCCCCAATAAGGGGACGAATCGGGTTCGGGGACAGCAACCCAATAGAAGTACCCATGCTACGTAGCTTATAGCAGTCTTTGAGATGTCGCATCCCGACACTATTGTTCTAATTTAGATCACAATTACTGTTGAATTCTTATTGGTTTTGAGTTGTTTGACACTTGGAAATGTATGTGCCTGCGGCTTATTAACATTCGTACCTTGTATAGCATAGTATAGAAGTGCAAAACATGATTATGCACTTTGTTCATTCAAGAGAAAAAGAATAGTACCATCTACAAATTGTAACAATCCCTTCTTTCTCCATCCCTACCTGATCACATTGAACATTAGCATAACACCCCATCAACACTATAAAAACAAATTACTTAGCATAACACCTCATCAACATTATGAGAACAATACTTAGCATAACACCTCATCAACACTATGAAAACAATACTTAGCATTTCTTAGCATAAGAACCCTTGTAAATCTTTAACAAGAATATTAATCACATCAATCGATAACAAAAGTGAGCCTTGTCACTAGGATGCCCCAAAGGCCCAAGCCATAGTATAGGTTATTCATAAATTATCTGGTAAAAGAGGGAAGACATCCATGGATTACCTTCTCTAATTTTGCTCCCTCGTTTGTAAATATTGAAGCTTCAAAGTTCTGTTAAGGAGGCCCGTTCTCACCATGTCATAGTTGTAGAAATTGAGTTTGAAAAACACATTTCTTTTTATTCTTCTCCCATCTCAGTCATGGAAACAAAAAATTTCGGCTTTTTTTTGCTGTTTTTCTTTCTTTTTTCCAGGAAAATAAGTGCGAGTTCTTTTCTCATATAGTAATACGCTCTATTTTTCCTCCATCATGTACCCGGTAACCTTTCTCTTTTACATCTTGTTATACAACAGTCACTTACTTGTATAATGTTATTATCTCTTTTTTTTTTAAAAAAATCTTGCACTCCGTTGTTAATTAATATTTTACAAATAGTAAATGATCTATTGTTTTTAAATTACGGTGATGCTTTTTACCTTTATAAATATGGTGTAAATAGTTCAAAAAATGAATAAACAAGCTGATGTTGACTTATGTGATTTTTTATATAAAATCAACACCTTGAAGGCCGTGATTCGTTTTATTTTGCCATTATAACCCCTGTGACCTTGTCCATGAACACAGTTTTTTTCCAATGATCATCAATGAATTATTGATAATCACCCTTTGCTCCGACAAATTGTTCTAGATTGCACTGCAATGATCAAAAGACCAGACATGAGTATTTTCAAAGTAATTGGACAAGCCTTTCATCGAGACTAAAGTGAAAAAAACAAAGGAATTCACGTGGTACCCACCATTCGTGAAAGCGTCATTAAACTTGTAAAAACCTTCCTTTCAGTAAAAACTAAAAACCTTCTCCAACGTATGGTTTAAAGCTAATGGTTGTGCTTCTAGTTAGCAGCATCTTCGCTCTTTTTTTAGCTTGACCATAATAGAGTCTTTATGGCATTAGGTCAATATTGATATGGTTAATGATGTTATGAAGCAATATTTCTTTAAGTGTTACTAATGTTTATACCAACATGGTGTCCTTGGCTGCATCGTAGGACCGAGTTGCTTCTCGCGTATGACTATTTGTTCTTAGTTAAATAGGGTGCTTCGTGGGTGAGGGCGCACATACACAATGACCTACTAGAGCACAGAGGACCTTGCCTAGGCAAGGTGGTGCGCATAGCGCTTTTCTATTATGTGTGTGTGGAGAAATGCAATCATTGGGAGCGGTGGCCGTGGTTGAACTAAAAAACAAAAAAGATCAGATGTGTTGACTAGGCTTTAAGGCCCCACTTAAAGTAAATGCACTCAATGGATTGCATCAAAATGCTTCAATTGAAATTTTTATCCAAAAACTAGTTGCAGGTGGGGTTGTAGTTGAGAAATTGGTGGTTAGTGTTAAGAGTTTTTCTACTGATTATATACACTATGTGTCTATGTTTCTTGGTTCCAAATTTCCAATAGCTCGTCAAGCTTTCTTTATCTCGCTAGTTCACTCCTTTTGTCTCTGAAGTTGTCTTCTGTATCTGTTATTAAAGTTATGTTCTCTGTAGTGGAATGATTCCAACCTTTAATATCTCTGTACTTATGTTCTCTTATTTTTCAGTTTAACATAATATATATTCTTTGGAATATCGATATGGTAGAAGCGACTTATTAAGATCTATAATTATGTGCATTGTTGCATCCTCAAATTGCTCGTAGCAGACTGAAAATGTTTTACCTGCCAGTGTGGTGCTTAAACTATTCATTTCTCATCAAACAATTGTTTCCTGATTTATCTATTTATTTGAGTTTATCTGGGATTTTATCATCTTTTAATGGCTGGCCTTGATTCTGAATATTTTTTCCCTTTTGTTTACTTCCTCATATACAAGTATTGCTTTGTTGGTCACTAATCTTTAAAGTCATGTTTAAGTTTGTAATGAAATAGGCCTCAAGTCTTCTCTTGATTTTCTTTGGTTGGCGTATTGAGAAGTCTTATAATTTGGCTTTGAATGGCTTCATGAGTTTTGTTTTGTTATGGTTTTTACTTTTGATAAAGTAATGACGATGATGTCATTTTGTGTTTAGGATTCACCAGAGGGTCAGAAGATGCTAGAATTACGGAGAAGTCTTCCTGCATACAAAGAAAGGGATAATTTGTTGAAGACGGTTTCAGAAAATCAGGTGATAATTTATCTTTAGTTGATGAACTTCAATGATGTAGACGTTTGGCTCAATGATGTAGATTTAAAGATAACAACAAGGCATTAAAGCCATTACTGCACTAATTCATGCTTTTCAATTCAATCTTAATACAGCATTAAACCAGTGTCCCCGAATGAAACTTATAAATGGTGCGTAGAACTACATATATGTAAATATGCCTAGTTATTTGCACAACTGCAAGGAAGCTCTTTATAACTACATCTTAGCAATATCAAAGAGGTATGTTTTTGCTCCTCCTCCCTAAAATGCAAGGAGGTTGTTTTAGACCTAGGCATGTCAGAGTTTGGGAGGAAGAATAGACTTATTTTGGGTGCAAAAAGAATAAGGAAAGGGACAACCTTTAGTAAGGAGATGCAAGTGGGCTGGGAGTGCTAATATGGAAGAATGCTTGATGTAAGGTCTTAGCTGATCATTAAAATTTGATAAAAGAATTTGCCTAAATTAAGTTAAATCATGTGGAACTAAGTTATTTAAGTTAAACCATTATTAAGATCATTTATGCTGTTTAAACATGATTTATATTGTCCTTAAATCATCTTAATGTGTAATGTGATAAGAACAAAGGTTATGTTCAAGATTGTGCCCCTGTTAAAGGGATGAAGCTCGTGAGCCACAGTATGAAACATTGGGACTGATTGATTGTGCAAATTTTAGAGAACCAATTTGGCTTATGGAGTGTCTTGATCAGGCTTATTTATAGGGAGAAGATTTTCATATGATTTTCTTTTATTTGAAGAAGGCTTATGATAAGGTATGGAGGGATTGCTTTGGTTATAACAAGAAAAAACATTTCTATGAAATATATTGACATTATTAAAGATATGTATGAGAGGGTTAGCATGAGTGTGCAAGCCATCACAATGTTGTACATCAAGGTTCTACACTCACCCTTTCCTTTTTTCCGACAATATACCTTGGTGCATGTTGTTTGTTTATGATGATGATATTATGTCGATTGATGAGACAACCGGAGTGGAAAGTAATTTAAGGTTGTGAGGAATGACCTTGGAATTGTGTGGTTTCAAGTTGAGTAGAATTAAGACAAAATTTGGGGTGAAAATTTAGTGGGAAAGGATAACAAGCTTGATCAAGTTGAAGTGGATGGCACCTTTTGATTTTTTGTGTGATCATGGTATGCCCTATAAATTAAAGGGACAATTGTACCGTATGACATAGGACGACACTGCTGTGGGAGACCGAATGTTTGGCTTTGAAATATGTCACCTACATAAGTTGAGTGTGGTAAAGATGTGTACGTTGCATTGAATGTGTAGGCATACAAGAAAAAGTAAATTAAGGAATAAGGCTATTAAGAATGTACGTGTTTCACTATTCAGAATAAAATGAGGGAAAATCATTTGAGATGGTTGAGGCATATAAGGCGAAGACTGAGTGATGCATTGGCAAGGCGGCTGGAACAATGACTAAAGGATGGCCGATGGAGTGTTAGAGCAAGACATAGATAAATTGGATGAGCTTGGTTGAGGCAATATCTTACTTTTTACAAAATATTGCATCATCGTACCCTATTTCTGGTGTACTTATCAAGTGCGCATTACTAGCGTTATTGGCAGATTTGACCGCAATACCACTCGTCAAATATTGATATACATAAAGTTACACGAGTATGTGAAATGTAATCTCAAGATATTATCTGTTAATAAGTTATGATTCTAAAGTATGGAGTGCTGAGTAGAATATTCAGCCATAAATCAATAGATTTTGGTTGCTTTGCTCCTATTATTAATCATAAACAAACAAGGGATTTCATAATTATGCATCAAATTGCTTAGACAACAAAATTAATAATAGTGGCAAAGGACAGTCCTTAATTATGTAAGCACAACTCAACTAGTGTCACTGAATAGTAGGGATTTGGCCACTTTTTCTGGAACTATGGACATGGTATTAGCAAGTCAAATGAGTAGTTGGGGACTGGTTATATCATAAACCATTTTTTAGTGAATCGCTTAACATTGCTCATAATTACTTACAATCACTTATGTCGGTTAGAACTTGATCGATGTGATGATTTGTTTTCTCTTCTCTAGAAATTTGAATTATTGTAACATTATCTTATGTACTAAAGCTTATTCCACAAATCCCAAATAAACAATTAATGTGTACTAAGCTATACATTGGTAAGAGCCAAACCTATGACCTATTGACCCCTCACAAGTATAATCATCATTATAAATGTTGAATAGGCAAAGCGCGACAACCTACAAGAAGCACTGAAAGGCAAGTCTTAGTCGGTTGCCGTACTTTTAAGGAAAATGCTCACATATGAGCTGCAAAGTAAAATGTAATCAAAATTTTCTCAAATCACTACTTATAGAGGCTTCCTAAATTAAGTTCAAAGAAAAACCCCTGATAAAATTGCATTGAATTTTAATGATAGAGACCAATTTTAAAACCTTATTAACAGAATTCTAAGTAGCAATTCGAACAGTTGTCGGCGACTGCAAAGACTTTGATGAACTACTTCCTACATATCGATGGTAGTTGGTACTCACTTGATAGTATGGTAAGTGTTTTCTCTGTATGTGTGATCTTCAATCTAATATGCTTTATTATTCTTTCCATTCTTTGACTTTTACTCTTATTACACTTATACATATATTTTTTAACTGGTGTGGATCATGCCTCTTGGACATACCAAAAAGACCGGACATTTGCAAATTTTGAACAAAAGAGACGTTCTTGGATCGATAATAACGTTTTCTTGATTTTAAGGTTGATTTGGTTTCAGTTTCTTGAATATAGTTTGCTTGAAAACTAACTTTCTTGATTGGACAAACACAATCTTTAAACCTTTGCTTGGCTGGAAAGAAATGGAGGGAAAGAAAGGAAAGAAAAAGGATAGGGGACAAAACCCCATATTTGGATACATGATTGGGGGGAGGAAGGGGAGGGAGAAGGAGGGGTCCATTTTGCCTCATTCTTTAGTAAACACTATCCCTCCAAAAATGAATAGATCTGGAACTCCACACTCTCCCCATTCCCTTCCTCCCATTTCCCTCCCCTCCTCTTCCCCCACTATGTTGTTATCCAAACATCGTGTAAAGGATTGTGACTCAATTAAGGGACTCACTGATCAGTCTATTTAGGGAAGCAAGGGATGAACACTCAAGCCTCACAAGGTTTCTTTGGACTAACAAAATGGTATTGGTCAATCATGAGCGTAAATCTTGATTATTGGAAAAAAAACTGCAAATTGCTATATCGAAACTGTAAGCTATTTAAAAATCCATGATTAGGATAATCATCTATATCTTTAGTGAACTAGATAACTAACTAAATATCTAACCAAGATAGAATCCTAACTAATTCTACCTTAAACAAGGGAAAAATATGCACACATGTAAATCCTGACAACCTAATTTTATTCGTGTTNTTAATGTGTACTAAGCTATACATTGGTAAGAGCCAAACCTATGACCTATTGACCCCTCACAAGTATAATCATCATTATAAATGTTGAATAGGCAAAGCGCGACAACCTACAAGAAGCACTGAAAGGCAAGTCTTAGTCGGTTGCCGTACTTTTAAGGAAAATGCTCACATATGAGCTGCAAAGTAAAATGTAATCAAAATTTTCTCAAATCACTACTTATAGAGGCTTCCTAAATTAAGTTCAAAGAAAAACCCCTGATAAAATTGCATTGAATTTTAATGATAGAGACCAATTTTAAAACCTTATTAACAGAATTCTAAGTAGCAATTCGAACAGTTGTCGGCGACTGCAAAGACTTTGATGAACTACTTCCTACATATCGATGGTAGTTGGTACTCACTTGATAGTATGGTAAGTGTTTTCTCTGTATGTGTGATCTTCAATCTAATATGCTTTATTATTCTTTCCATTCTTTGACTTTTACTCTTATTACACTTATACATATATTTTTTAACTGGTGTGGATCATGCCTCTTGGACATACCAAAAAGACCGGACATTTGCAAATTTTGAACAAAAGAGACGTTCTTGGATCGATAATAACGTTTTCTTGATTTTAAGGTTGATTTGGTTTCAGTTTCTTGAATATAGTTTGCTTGAAAACTAACTTTCTTGATTGGACAAACACAATCTTTAAACCTTTGCTTGGCTGGAAAGAAATGGAGGGAAAGAAAGGAAAGAAAAAGGATAGGGGACAAAACCCCATATTTGGATACATGATTGGGGGGAGGAAGGGGAGGGAGAAGGAGGGGTCCATTTTGCCTCATTCTTTAGTAAACACTATCCCTCCAAAAATGAATAGATCTGGAACTCCACACTCTCCCCATTCCCTTCCTCCCATTTCCCTCCCCTCCTCTTCCCCCACTATGTTGTTATCCAAACATCGTGTAAAGGATTGTGACTCAATTAAGGGACTCACTGATCAGTCTATTTAGGGAAGCAAGGGATGAACACTCAAGCCTCACAAGGTTTCTTTGGACTAACAAAATGGTATTGGTCAATCATGAGCGTAAATCTTGATTATTGGAAAAAAAACTGCAAATTGCTATATCGAAACTGTAAGCTATTTAAAAATCCATGATTAGGATAATCATCTATATCTTTAGTGAACTAGATAACTAACTAAATATCTAACCAAGATAGAATCCTAACTAATTCTACCTTAAACAAGGGAAAAATATGCACACATGTAAATCCTGACAACCTAATTTTATTCGTGTTCGTGTGCTTGGATCACACATTTTTTGATGAAAACATGTTTTCTAACAACCCAACAAAATGAAAATATATCCTAACAGCTTAAGTAACTTTTTATGAAGGCAACTAAATCGGAAACAGAAGCAACAACTAACGAGTTTACCTTAATCTCCTAAAAAACAAACCAAATTCACGCCATGAGCATGACTTTCAAATCCATTCTTTGGTTTTCCATCACTTATTGTAATTCTTGTTCTTTGCTTATCCGATTCCTTCCAGCTTGCAAATTAATGTTGGCTTGGCTTTAAACCCTCCATAATCGTTGTGAATGTTAATTGGAACAAATACCTTTGAATCCTCATTAGGAACACCTTTTCCCCTTTCCTTTTCTATTGTACAACAACTGTTTCGTCATTTGATCATGAAGTTTTAAATTTTTGGGTGGACCAATGCCTAGAAAAATCACATGCTACCCATTCTCTTATACTTTGTTTTTCTACAACCATTTATCTACTGTGTATTGTACGTTATGTCGTCATATCTACATTGAGTATTCTCATGGAATCATGGATCTTTTCCACCTTTCTTATGTAGAAAAATAAATAAGTACCTTGTGCCTAGGCTCTAAGGACGATTTTCACCAATGTGCGCCTTCCACCTTCTAAAATAAAGGGCAATTTGAGGTTGTAGGGGCTTGAGGAGAAGTTGGTGTTAAGTAGGGGTAAGGGGTTTTTGCAGTTGACTTCTGCAATTTCTATGGTTGTTTAATGTCTAGCCAATCCTGAATTATTTTGGGACTGAAGCTTTTGTTAATGTTATCGTTGTAATGTGATAAGCAACTTAATGTTAGTCATTTAAATAAAATGTTTTTTAGATAACTGTAACATGAAAATAATTGAACAGTATTTCAATCTAAAACAACCTCTACAATGAACCTTTGGTAGAGCTTGTGATTGCTTCTTATGAAGAAATAAATTCAATTTAGATCTGCAGTTATAGAATTTACGAATGTACCCTTGAAGGGAGTTTATTTTTTTTTTTAATTTATTATGTGATCATGATAGCACTACTATATGGGACCAAATGTGGTTCTTTAAAATATAGTTTCCATCGATGATCGATGTATTAGTGATGCTATGTTACGTTGGATGTGTGCAACGTTCTAGGGTTGTGCAATTTGTAATGTGAGTAATTTGGGGATAATTAAGGATATTGATGATCAATGTATTAGTGATGCTATGTTACGTTGGATGTGTGCAAGGTTCTAGGGTGGTGCAATTTGTAATGTGAGTAATTAGGGGATAGTTAAGGATATTGATTGATTGATTAATCAGCGAAGTTTCCATTGTAAGTTCTGGATACCTTTCTTCTGTTGCATTCTACTACTTATACTACTATTGGTACATTAGTACCATTAATAGCAGCCTCTATTAGTCTGGCTGTTTGCTAAGACACACACAAAAGCAATTTTCTGAGAGTAAATTAATAAGTTCAGAGGCAAACTCAATGGTGCCAAAATGACAGGTGTAGCTTTAAGGTTTGGTGGATCAACTGTTTTTTGTTGTTTTATTCCTTTTGCTGTAAGTGTGAACAATTGGTGGTTTAGGTTGGTTCATTACTATGTGTTGGTGTATGAGAAAGGATAAAATAAGTAATGAGTTTGTTAGGAATTAGGTAGTGGTTGCTTATATTGAAGATATGATGGGGAAAAGATTGTTTGTGATGTTTTGGGTGTGTAATACGAAGATCGACGCTTAAAGAGTAACAAAAGGATGAAGGTGAGGGAAGGGAAGACCTAATTGAACTTAGATGAGAGTGGTCGTTTGACGGTATGAGATTTTGGCATTAAATAGGGAAGAATTGAGGGAAAAGATTTTTGTTGATGACTTTTGTGATTCCTCTTATTTATTCATTTTAGCCAGCACCAAATTATGTTGGGATCATGGCTTTGCTGTACATTTGAAGATAAGTATGATGAAAATGTGTCTTGGCAAGTTTTATTGTAATAAGGCCCTGTTTTTAGAGCTGAAATTTACTGAACTGATCCGTATTGAAATGAATATATTATGTTGACTCAAGTATCACTGAAATGTACTGAACTTCTCATAAGCTAGAAAGAACAAGCCTAAGTCAGTTCAATTTAGCCTTTTTCTGTTGTTTAGCTTAAATTAATTCTATCTAAAAAGGCCCTAATGGAGTGGGACATTGTTATCTTGAAGTTGAGCTCTGATAATATGAAATTTGATGATTAACCCAAACCTCTAAAACAAAGCAGAAGTAGAAAATATACATTCCGATTGCCTTTGGTGTCCTTGATTGTAGTATATTTTGCTAAATTATCTTATATGTTTTGAGAAAGGATCATGTGAGGAACTGACCCCTTTACCTGTGTGACAACAAATCTTAGTTGATGTATTAGTAGGTCTAACCATTCTCAAATTACAGTTCATCAGATTTCCAAAAAGTTAGGTTCATTGGTAGAAATCTGTTGAACCTATTATGAACTATTATACCATCGAACTGAACTGTTCTGATTATATTGTGTTTGCAGTTAAATGTGTTTGGGAAAAGATTGTTTAGGCTATGTGGATAGAACACTGAGAAAAGCCAAAGGGAGTTACCAAAATTTAACAAGTGGACCTGCTTGTTTATTTCTTCTGCAGAATTTGTCAACTGATGGTGATTTTCTTACTTTTGCAAACTACAACCTAGTCCAATTGCACAAAAAAGTTGGAAAGGCTGTAAAACTCAAAATGGTGTTGGTAAAAGGTGGTAAAAACAACATTCAAACTTTTTGGCAAGTGAAATCAAAATATCACAACTTTTTTGCTACAGTAAATAAGTAATCAATATCTTTCACTTGGCTATGGCTTTTGTCTAGGATTCTTGAAAATAAGCACTATATAAACAAACGGAAACAACATGGAAACCTGTGATTCTATCTGTTTGTAGTTTATGAATTGCTTGTTCACGTCTGCTATTACTCATGTAGACGTTATTCCATTGGTGCTCCCATCTTCCTAATTTGGTCTGGATACGGTTTAAAACTTTGCTCGTACATATTTGCAGGTAGTAGTCGTCTCTGGTGAGACTGGCTGTGGTAAGACTACTCAACTTCCTCAGTACATTTTAGAGTCTGAAATTGAAGCTGTCCGTGGAGCTAGTTGTAGCATTATTTGTACACAGCCAAGAAGAATATCAGCTATGGCTGTTTCAGAGAGGGTTGCTGCTGAAAGAGGAGAACAGCTTGGAGAATCAGTAAGCGTTTATTTTATAATTAATTGCCTATCCATCTGGTATTTAGAGCTCTATAAGAATGTGCTTAGAAATCCTAATATGTAATTTATCCTCACTTTGCTGATAGGTTGGCTACAAAATTAGGTTGGAGGGGATGAGAGGAAGGGATACACGCCTTCTCTTCTGCACTACTGGTATACTACTGAGGAGACTGCTTCTTGATAGAAATTTAAAGGGTATAACACATGTCATTGTCGATGAAATTCATGAACGTGGAATGAATGAAGGTAATGTTAGTGTTATTACTTGGGAATGAAGGCACTGTTACTGCTTTTACCTTTACTTGTCTATAGTTGGACAATGAAAGTCTTAATGTGTGCTGGATCTGTGCCAGATTTTCTGCTGATTGTCTTGAAAGATCTCCTCCCTCGTCGACCAGATTTGAGGCTGATATTGATGAGCGCAACGCTGAATGCTGATTTATTTTCATCTTACTTTGCTGGTGCTCCGATGCTGCATATTCCTGTGAGTTTATGGCATTTAGGAAGTGCTGTGTATATTATTATGTCTTTCAAATAAAGTTGACTTATGGAATTTTCTATTTTTTATTCAATCAATCAATCAAAGCCTTAGTCCCATAATTGGGGTCGGCTACATGAACCGAAATTAGTCATTTCATGTGGTCATCCGCTTAAATTTTCCTCCATCCAGTGCGATCCAAAACCTCTTGTTAATCCAAAAGTTCCATATCTTTTCTACCTTCCAACCAAGTCATTTTCGGTCTCCCCCTTGTTTGAGATCTCCCTGATCCCACTCTTCTACTCTCCGTACCGGTGCTCTCTAGGTCTGTCTCACACGTCTAAACCAATGTCGGCGGTTTTCCCATAGTTTGCTTGCGCATTTCTGATTTCATCCGTTAGAGTGTTCCCGCACATCCATCATTCCATCTCAACATCCACATATGCGTCACCTGAACTTGCACCTTATAAGCCCAACATTCTATACCATAGAGCAACAATGGCCATCCTCTAGAATTATCCCTTCAACTTTAAAGGAATGCTTCGGTCACACAATACTCTTGTAGCTCTTTGCTCTCCAATTAAGCCATCTTCACTTAATCTTTTGAGCCACATCTTGGTCAATATCACCATTCTTTTGAATAAATGACCCCAGAAATTTAAAGCATTGCTTCATATTTAGAACTTTTTAGTCCAACCTCACCATAGTATCACTTGGCCCCCTTTGTCTCCCAAATCAACATTCGATATACTCTTTCTATTCCGACTTGGCTTAAACCCTCTAAACTCCAACCTAATGTTACGCTCTAACCTTTGCCTCTATTGCTCTAATTTGACATTAACTTCGTCTTTAGTTTCATCCATCAATACGATATCATTCGCAAACAACATGCACCATGGTATTTCATCTTAAACTGACCTTGTTACTTCATCTATAACCATTGCTCTAATTTGGCATTAACTTCGTCTTTAGTTTCATCCATCAATACGATATCATTCGCAAACAACATGCACCATGGTATTTCATCTTAAACTGACCTTGTTACTTCATCTATAACCATTGCTCTAATTTGGCATTAACTTCGTCTTTAGTTTCATCCATCAATACGATATCATTCGCAAACAACATGCACCATGGTATTTCATCTTAAACTGACCTTGTTACTTCATCTATAACCATTGCTCTAATTTGGCATTAACTTCGTCTTTAGTTTCATCCATCAATACGATATCATTCGCAAACAACATGCACCATGGTATTTCATCTTAAACTGACCTTGTTACTTCATCTATAACCATTGCTCTAATTTGGCATTAACTTCGTCTTTAGTTTCATCCATCAATACGATATCATTCGCAAACAACATGCACCATGGTATTTCATCTTAAACTGACCTTGTTACTTCATCTATAACCATTGCATAAAGTAAGGGCTTAATGCTGACCCTTGATGCAACCCAATTGTTATAGGGAAATCTTTTGTCGATTCACCACAAGTCCTCACATTTGTGAACACATCCCCATACATATACTTGACGGGGTCGATATACCTTTGTGGGATACTTATCTTCATCATTGCCCAGCAAATTACATCTCTTGTAACCTTGTTATACACCTTCTCCAGATTAATGAAAACCATATGGAGGTCCTTCTTTTGTGCTCTATAAAACTCCATCATTTGATGTGCTTCCATAGACGATCTCCCGGGCATAAAACCGAACTGGTTTTATGAGATGCTTGTGCATGCTCTTAACTTGTGTTCTATCAATCTTTTACATTACTTCATAGTGTGGCTCATAAGCTTGATCCCTAGATAGTTGGAATAATTTTGAGCATCTCCTTTGTTCTTATAGATTGGAATCAAGGTGCTTTTTCGCCAATCCTATTTGATCTTCGCAATCTTCCAAACCTAGTTAAACAAATCTGATTAACTAATCAATACCAACCTTACCTGTACACCTCCACGCCTCCACCGGTATACCATGAGACCCAACTGCTTTCTTAGGTTTCATCTTATTCAATGCGGTCTCTACCTCTACCCTCCTAATTAGGGGTGTACACAGGTACGGGACCAGAAAACCGGGATTTATACGGGCCGGATATTGGACTTAAAAAATTTAGGTTTGGACCTGATTGGACCTGATTGTTTAGGTTCGGTCTATTCTTGGACCGGTTCTTTTAATTTGATAGTTTTTATTTGTAAAAATGCAACTAAAGACCTGTTGGACCTGTTTCTTGGACCTGTTGGGCCTGATTCTGGACCCAGTGGACGTGTTGGATATGTCATACGTGTTTTTGGACCTATTAGACATGTTTTTTGGATCTGTTTAACTAGTTTTTCCAAATTTCTATTCAAGTTTATAAATAATCCAGTATGAACCTAATAATCCAGGTCCAAGACCGGAAACCTGGAACCAATATTTTTCCTACACCGAAGACCGGACCGGAATCTCATGTCCGACCTGGTCTAGATTTACGTCCAGCCAGATTTTGCACAGCCGTACTCCTAATCCTCCGCACATATTCCATGTCAACTTCCTTCGCACCCACAAACATGTCTCTCATGACAATCCCTTGATTGCCATTATCAATTCATCGAAGTACCGTGCTACCTATCTTTCATGTCTTCTCAATTTCCTTCCTCACCTCTTGTCTTCGCTTCGCCATTCTATAAATTTCTTTTTCTTCTTCTTTAGAGTCTGGCCTTTTATAAACCTGTTGATAAGCCTTTTCTTTTGCTTGCCGAACAACTACCTTTGCCTTAGATTTAGCAACCTTATACGCTGCAAAAGTTTCATCAGTCTTACATTTTCCAAGTCCAGATTACATTATCTTTTGTTTTGAATTACCACTTTCACCTATTCATTTCACTACGAAGTATCCTTAGGCATCATAGTTTTCCCCCTTGATCCCCTAAGACCTCTTTTGTAACACCGAGGAATTTCCTACCTTTTTCCGGAATACAATATAAATATTGATAACTACTAATTTAGGAAAAATCAAAGTTTCACCGCTACCGTGGTAACAGCTAAGACATTTATCAAATTACTATAGTGGAGGTCTTCTACTTTCAAAACAACTAAAGTCAACATTTAAAATCACAAGTCAAATAATTTGAAAATACTTTATTACAACTTGGAACAAAATCAATGGCCCATCAAAACCAACTTAGTTTGCAAACTAAAAGTAATCATTAGTCCCACAATAATTGTAATAACAATTGCCATGAATGAGTAATAAATAACACATGTCCAAAACAAAAGAACTAAGAAAGACAAGGAACTCTCATCGCTCAATCTCGTCATGAAACTGCAATGCTGCCTGTACTTGTAGCTTTCTATCTTCTCTTTATTCTAAGACTTTTATTCGCCATCGAAATGGATCATCAAAGGGCCAAAACAAAGACAAGACCATGCACTTAATTCACATAATCAGCAAAGTTAAGTACATAAATACAAAAAGACAGTGCAACACATTAACATGAACGATCTTAGGCAAGAGCATGAAAATAAGCACCTAATCTTAACTTTCACCAATCAATACGCGCAACAATTGACTCATTTTACTTTAATTAATTACTTAATTATAATTAATTTGGATTTCGCATCGAACGGGTTTCCTTCCTATAATAATTGTTCAAAGGGCAGCATCTTAGGAGCAACTCCAAGAAGGTATTACCTATGTCACTTAAAGTGACGGAATTCTAACGCATTTATAATAGATAAGAATTACAACGTCTTGTACTCCGATTAAAAGTCATAGAATACAAGGTCTTACAACTGCCTTCATTGTTGATACTTAAAGTATATACGTTCCTAGAGTTTTGGTGTGAATCTTCTTTCATTTTATGTGATTAATGGTTCAATTTTACTTGTGAAGACACACACAACATCAAACATAGACAGCAATACAAATCGAATAATAATGAATCACCATATTAATTAATATTTATTAATTAGTGATCAGATTCTTTGTTTCCTTTAACTTTCCTTACTATCCTTTCTTGTCCACAAATAAACTGTATGTAGATCCATTTCCTTTCTTGTCCACACATTAAATTGTGAATGGATACTTTATTTGCTCATTAAAAACTTTGACTACTACTCATGTGAATAAAATTCACAATACAAATAACTTCTTGCTCATTGTTGCAAAAGAACTTGTTATTACTCCTTTCCTTCTACTTTTGACTACTATTTAACCTTTTTCAATAATAGGATAATTCAACTCCAACATGTATAAAACTTTGATGACATATGGAATATTTAGATGCAGCCATAACAAAACTTTATGCTTAAACATATTTTTCAAATCATCATAAAACTTTTAACATGAAATCTCATGCACTTTAGCAACTTCTAAACATGATTCCAAGCTCATGAAAACATCTTTGTTACTTACGTACCTTGTATAGTAACGATGACTTGCCCACTACTACTAGAAATCGCTTACGTTGAAACTTCCTTCAAAACACAATATGAAACTTATCAAAACCTTCCTTGTTTAAATTTTTACAGCAACTATAAACCACTTCTAAGTGTCCAAAAATCATACAAAACAACCACTAAACCACCTCTAATCAATTCCATACGATACCCATTAATTTCCTTTTCGAAAACCACTTAAAACCTTTCTAAAATCATTTAAACTTCATGTTTTGAACATAAAACATCATAACTATATCATATGATCATTATACACTAGGTTCATGCATTAAAAACATAAACTCATTATTCTTTACATGATAATGAACCCTAACATTAAACTTATCATGATTTTTAATAAAATTAAAGCATTATTTAATTATGTAAGAACCCTTTTAAAAACATCTAAACTACATAATTTGATCATAAATCATTATACCAACAGTCCATATATAATATGACAATTTAGAGTATTAAAAACATAAAACTTATGAACTCATACAACCTTCAAAAATCCTAAAAATAATCTATGATCATACTTGGGGCCTGTTTACTTCAGCTGAAAACAACTGAGCTAAACTGAACTGAAAGTTTTTTTTATGTAGGATTAATGAATAGCAAAATAAGAGAAAAGCTGAGCTGAATTGAACGGATTTTAAGTTGAAGTAAACAGACCCTTGTTCAAAACACAATTCTAATTATTAAAACATGATTATAAACAATAAAACATGCTTAATTATAATTATAAAACATAATTTCAACTCATAAATTATAAAATAAAAGAGGAGAAAAAGTTTTTTTTTCTTTCTGTTTTTTTTGGTACTATACCGAAAATCGAACAAGGGGAAGCGAGAGGGCGGGGGTGATGGTTGGTGGTCACTGGGTGCTATGAGGAGAGAAGCCAGGCGGACAAGGAGAGAGGAAGGGTTAGGGTTTTAGGATTTGTAATTTTTCTTGAGGCTCAAAGTAAATTGAATGAGTGATTAAAAGGTTAATTTTCATGACTAAAGGGGTATTTATAGGCCCCAAAAATCAGCATTTTTGGAAAATTATCAAAATGCCATTAATGATGGAATTATCCTTGCCCTTGTTAAAAACAACTAAGGAAACCTTTGTAAAACCTGATTTGAAAACTTTAAAAGCTCTTCAATAAATATTAAAATGCCATAAAATAATATTATAAATCCTTGAAATAAATATTTAAAGTGTTAAATTACTAAGTAATTAAATCCTTTCAAAGTATTTAATTAATAAAACCTTTATTCCTCCTTTAAAAATTCTAAATATATAATTTATAAGTATTATTATAATTATAAAGTTCCTAAAAATACAGGGTATTACATCTTTGGCGAAGGAAACAATTCTTCATCCATAACCAAGTTACAACTCGATCCGCCCCTCTTTGATCACTTTCTTTGTGAAAACATTAGCATGCATCTCTCAAGGTCCACCATTTTATCCTTGGCTCCCCTTAGCAACGCTTCTTTTTCCACTTTCTTTCAAACGAATAGTCATCACCAAAAATTGGTTTTGGGTAACCACACTTTCTTGAGATGACCTTGCAATCTATGCAACTTCATCTATTCTCCCTCCTTGTGAGCCAGAAAGTCTATTTGAGTTGCATTTCCTCCGTTACGGAAAGTTATCAAGTGGGAATTTCGCTTCTTAAACCACGTATTATCTAGAATTAAGTCATACAATTGGGCAAAATCAGATATGATCTTTCCGTGAGCGTCTCTCTGCCCATAATTAAAACCCCCCTAAACACTCTCAAAGCTGTCGCAACGGTCCCCAACATGCCGTTCAAGCCGCCTCCATTATATAGCTTCTATGTGTGAGAGAAACCTCGGACCACCTCATCAAGATTCTCCCCAAATTGTCGTTTCACCCCTGCACCCAGACCAATTTGTGTTACATAAGCGCTAATAACATTACTCCTTACCATATAACGACTTCTCCTTTATCAACCCGTCACTCTTCCAATAGGTCTTGATTACTTCTTTCGAAAGCCGCTCATCAAGGACCACACTTACTCCATTCCTGACTCCATCTCCATTATTCTTGTCTTGTCCAGCGTACAACACCTTATATCATAGTCCTTGAATTCTAGCTCATATCATTATATAATATCAAGAAAATTTACAAGCAATTAAAAAAATACAATTGTTTATTTGACTCTTTAAACTAGAGAATATGAGCCATAGTCCCTTAATTAGCTTTTCTTCCTGAACTGTGAATGTGAAGTCTGTAATCTTACTCACAGGGTTTCACTCATCCGGTACGAGCCCACTTTTTGGAAAATATATTGGAAACTACTGGATACAGGCTATCATCCTATAATCAGATTGATGATTATGGTCACGAGAAATGGAAAATGCAAAAACAAACTCAAAGAAAGAGAAAGACACAGATTGCTTCAGCGGTAGAGGTATGAAAGTTTGTTTTTTTTTTTTTTTTTTTTTTTTTTTTTTTTTTTA
>PYUH01000131.1:58171-100497 GCA_016808085.1 Suaeda aralocaspica
AAAAGAAAAAAAAAAAAAAAATTTTTTTTTTTTTTTTTTTTTTTTTTTTTTTTTTTAACGACAATTTTTACCAAGTTCTTTTTTGGCTGAAGTATCTATACTGAACATGGGGCAGGGTGCTCTAGAATCTGCTGATTTTTATGGGTATAATCGATGGACTCAAGATTCCTTGTCCTGCTGGAATCCGGATTCAATTGGATTTAATCTCATTGAGCATGTGCTATGTCATATATGTAAGAATGAAAGACCTGGTGCAGTTTTGGTTTTTATGATTGGTTGGGATGATATTAATTCGTTGAAGGGCCAGCTGCAAGCTCACCCTTTACTTGGAGATCCTAGTAGGGTTTTGCTACTTGCTTGTCACGGTTCCATGGCTAGTGCTGAACAGGTAATTGTATCGGGCACTCTCCTAAATACTTCTGAAGTTCTGTGAAACGTGTACTCCCTCTGTCCCAAATTACATGCTACATTATATGGATGTCCCTATTTACTTGCTACATTTCTTTTTTAAGCTTGTTACAACCTAGCCATAATTTATGTCATCTTTTAACCTATTTTTTTCCTACTTTACCCTTACTTTTGTCATCTTAGCAGCATAGTTTTGTGAAGTATTGCTACTTCCTAGTTTCTTTGTTCCTATGTATAGAAAACAATTGAAAACATTTGGTTTAGTTATTTTTATATTCCATGCTTCAATGACCCGTTGACAGAAAAAAATATTATGATGTACCAAAATGCAACATGAATGCAACATAACTAGTGAGTAACAATTTCCTAACTTTCTGATCATGTTGCATTCAATTTCATTTAAATAAAATAAATTTGTTAGAAAAGTAACATCCAAAACTTTATTACTGGAGAAGCATTTTAACTATCACCTAATTGTCATATAATACCCGTATTAGAAAATTCGGTCATATTCCTTTACTGTAGCTCTATGGGTTTGTTTGGTTGCCTTTTTTTGTTTGGTGCAAATTTTTCAAAAATTAATCAATGATTTCAGTTTGTGTTTGTCTTTCCAAAACTAATTTTCATACAAGACATTGCTCGTGACAACATTTAAAGTTAATGACCAAACCTCGTACAATCTGATACTCTTCATTCCATTTTTTCTCATTATTTTATTTTATATTCTTTTTCTCTTGTGATTACTATATATACCACAGGCATTTGTTTGTGTGATAAAGGGTGAAGGAGAAAAGATAATGTGATGGGTGGATTAAAAACCTAGACAAAAGAACCACTAGCACAAGCGAGGTAGGTTGCTAACCATGATCATTATTGGCTGCCCACCCTAGATGACCCTTTAGGGATGACCAAGAAAAGGGCTGGAAAATCCTTCGTATTACTATGATGAAGCTCTTGCTCCAAGATATATATAAAAGGACCAATTGGGCCTCTACAACCGATAGAATGACCGTCTAGATGGTGAAACATGCTTCTTTGAGATATAGAAGCCTAAAAAGAACAATTATTTAAAAAGAACATTTATTTAGAAAATAAGCCAAAGTTGAAAATTGGAGAAATTTTGACACACGTTTCCCAAAAAGTTCTCCTGTGGTCTTTAAGTTTAAACCAATTGAATTCACCTGATCCATATATATATATTCAATGTTGCAAATCACTTTGGGTTATGTAGATTGAATTTTAACTTTCATCACATATTATGTACAGTTTAGATTTGGCTTATACATTGTGGTCATGCTAATCCAACGAAAATTTGGATGAGGGCGGTTGCTGTCACTATGAGGCTATTGGGGCTGGAGGAGGATTATTGTTAAATAAGGAAGAATGGAGAGCGAGGATTTATATAGATGACTATTGCAATTCCTCTGATTGAATTATGTTTAGCCACAACAAACTATGTTGAGACTTGGGCTTTGTTGTTATATTGTGGTCACGCTAACAGCTGTTTTTTTTTCCCCTTTCAGAAGCTAATTTTTGATAGAGCTCCAGAAGGGGTTAGGAAAATAGTACTTGCGACAAATATGGCAGAGACTAGTATCACCATTAATGATGTGGTGTTTGTTGTTGATTGCGGCAAAGCCAAAGAGACATCTTATGATGCATTAAATAACACTCCCTGCTTGCTACCTACCTGGATCTCGAAAGCTTCCGCTCGGCAGGTAAATGATACTTTGCCCATTGTTTATATGCTAGCTATGTTGTCTATTGATTTGGATTCTTTCCATAGCTATTAACAGTGTGTTTGGTAACTTAACATTAACAAGGAAAAACAAGCAGTAGTGTGGAAATGTATTAAATCCTCAATTTTACCTTGTTTGATTAATGGGAGTAAAAGTAGTGGATATATAAATCTGTGTGAATGCGTGGAAATCCTTATAGTTATGATTGTATCATTCTGTTTTCCATAGTTTTTCCTTCAAAATTGATGGAAAAAGTGTGAAAACTAAAAAAAAAAAAATCTAAATTAAACCTTTTAATTCCAATAATTTTCACTAAATCCTTATGTTAATTTTGTTATGTAGTTCATCGATATCTTCTCTTTCAATAGTTGTGTTATCATTGTTGAATGATTGGTACGCACTTGGAGTTGTTGAGAAAATGAAATCATTCTTTGATGTCGAGATAGTTTTCATTAACATCCTCTGATGATTTTAGATGGCTTTAATTAAGTGGAAGATGTTGCATTATCCTCATAGATCAATTGGTACAATTGGGGGTGTTATGAGGAATCTACTCAAGCAACATTGCAAAGCAGGGGAACGGAATCTATGTTTAATGTCGTAAATACATGGAACAAAAAAAATTTGAGCATTGTAATAATAGGGAAGATGACTAGATTTTACTTTGCTGTCCCTCTTATAATGTAGATTTTCTAAGGTAATACTTGTTCAAGGAAAAACCGTGGATGTGGTCGTATCATTCATATCATCGTGGAAGTTGCTTGTGATGGATGGATGGAATGGATGACTCACGTAGGATTTTTTCTAAAAAAAAAAGAAATAAAGATTTCACATCAAGGTGATCTTCGCGGTGTCCATGTGTGTTCAAGAATTCAACGTTTAAATTTATTTTTGGTTTTTTTACCTAGTGTCCGTGTGTTCAACATGTTTAAACGTTTAAATGTAAAAAATATGTTAGATATCATGACAAATATGTACTTTATAAACATATTCTAACATTGAAGAAATCTTTTTTCTTTGTTAAAAAAATTTAAAAATGTTTATGGTGAGTGGTGGCTGTTGGAGAATTTGTGGCATAAACTACTTGTTAAAAAAGCATGTCAAAAATGATTTATGAAACTTAGATCTTAGTCTATGTTTTGATGTAAATTATTTTATACAAGAGGTATTATAATGCTAGCTTGTGTGTGCTGATTTTAAAATTTTCGACACGTTGAACTTTGGATCTCTCACACTTACCAGGAATAATTTTATATTTTTGATGCTGATTCTCTTTAATGTTTGCAGAGAAGGGGTAGAGCTGGTCGTGTTCAACCAGGGGAGTGCTACCATCTTTACCCGAAATGTGTCTACGATGCTTTTAGTGATTATCAGTTGCCAGAACTTTTGAGGACGCCCTTGCAGTCCCTCTGTCTTCAGATAAAAAGCTTACAGCTTGGTGGTGTTACTGAGTTTCTGTCGAAGGCTCTGCAGCCACCAGAACCATTATCGGTATTTAGTGCTTTATGTCTTTTCAAAATAGTGCTTATATTTATACTAGTATGAGAAATTATTCTTAAGTAACTGCTTCAGTGCTTTGTAGTTTCTATTAAGTAATTGTTTTGTATCTGCAATTGAAGGCTATTAATTGATTTATGTGGTTTACTTTTTTGGTTTGTAGGTTCAAAATGCTATTGATTATTTGAAGATCACAGGAGCTCTTGATGAGAATGAAAACCTTACTGTGCTTGGTAAGGACTTGGTGAATAGTCTTTGTTACTTTGTTTGTAGACTGTTTAATGAAATTGTTTTACCTTTTGCTATCATGCAGGTCAGAACTTGGCCATGCTTCCTGTGGAGCCAAAACTAGGAAAGATGCTCATATTGGGTGCTATTTTTAAATGCCTAGACCCAATGATGACTATTGTTGCTGGCTTAAGTGTTAGAGACCCCTTCCTGACGCCATTTGACAAGAAGGATGTAAGTACTTATCAATATATATGTTGCTGTTACTTAAAATTACCACTATTTTCTTCTATATTCTATAGTATGTATTGTCTTTGTCTGTGGTCATCATTTTAGTGGCTTCTTAGAATTAATCATAGAGACTTATAGTCATGACTCATGCATGTTTGGCTTAGTTGGTAAAAAGCTGTTTAATCCATCTTATACTCTTAGATCATGAATGATTGAAAGTTGAAACTATGCCTTTTTCCCTTGTTATGATGGCTGATATAGTGATATGTTAAAGTTTATAATGCTACAGTATTACTTGCAAGTATGTAGTAATTAGTTGATGCAAAGGAAAATTGTTGTAATGTTTGTAAAAATTGTTTTGTGTATGTGTTTTTATATAGAATTGAAACTTGCATCTTATTAATGTTGATATTCCACCATTCTCTATACAATAGCTCAGTTTTTGGAAACCAAATTGGTTAAATCATTTTCACTGGCTATGGCCATTCTAAATTTCCAACTACAATAGCTCAATCTATGGGAATCAAAATGGTCAAATCATTTTCACAGGCTATAGTCATTCCAATTTTCCAACTACATCTTATATGTTGTAACTGAAACTTTAGCCTGCACTCGATAGACTACATCTTATGTTTTGTAAATGAAACTTTGGTCTGCACTCGAAAGTCGTTTGAGACCTTCATCCATTGCAAACTGTAAATCTTTGATAGATTTGTGCTCATTTTCTAGTAGCAATGAATTAATATTTTATTTTTGGGTGATATTGTCATCCTTGCTACATTGTCTAAAATGAAATTGTTCTCACTATTTTCTGAAACATTAAATTACCCTAACATTTTTATCCACTTTCTTCGAAATTCCATTGTTTTTTTACCCTCAGTTTAATTCAGAAAAGTTATACCCTTCTTTCCTAGATTTCCCTCACTTTCTCTATGTTGATATATTTTAAAACAGAGGAATAATATGGGTAAAGTTAGTTTGAGGAATAATTGTGATTTTCTCTACACCACAGTATAAAGATCTGCAATTAGAATCATTAGTTGATGGTATTCATTGTAAAGGTGATTAGGGGAAGCAGATTCCCTATTTGCAACATAAATAATACAAATCTTTTATTTTTGGCCTTTCAGTTGCATTTTCCACCTAAAAGAGGAAAGTCTCATTGCTTGAGATGAAATGAGCAAAACTAAGAACTTTTGCTTTTGTAAGTTCTGGTTTGAAGAAATCTAGGAGTGTGAATAACATCACCAAGATATCTGTACAGATAATATTGCTTTTGCGATTAATTAGAGAGTTGGTCCCAATTGATACCTTAAGTAGATTAGGAGTACAAAAGATAATTACTTATCTTCTGGAAGACAACTAGCAGCTGTGATTCTGTGGGGTATGTGATTCAGGTGTTTTTGAATGGATCATAAAATCCTTTCCCTTTAATGAGAGTAAGATTTTGGTTGGCTAAGAAATCCATTACAGTAGTACAAGTAAGGCACAAATGCACATGAGTGCATGGGGTCCTCCAAAGCCTGACATGATCACTGGAATAAAAGTGTGCTACAAATGCTTATCATCGTTGCTACAAATCTTGAAGGGTAGCATCAAAACGGAGCACTCTTCATTTGAAATTATTTTCAAATATTTCGAGTGGTGCAGTGGGATGAACCTCAGAACTCAGTGGTGTTATATTATATTTGGGCTAGGTTGTTGGGGATAGAAGCTTATCACTGACATTTATTATTCCTTATGTATCTTAATCGTTGAATTTTTAATTGGTCTTTGTGCAATAGACTAGCTTTCTCCAGAATAGCTTTTTTACTCTGCACAGGATTGAGATATTTTTTAAATTTGTTTGCAGCTTGCAGAGGCAGCAAAGGCTCAGTTCTCTGCTCGTGAGTTCAGTGACCATCTTTCCTTAGTTCGAGCTTATGAAGGATGGAAAGATGCTGAAAGAACACATTCTGGTCACGAGTACTGTTGGAAGAATTTTTTGTCCGTCCAGACATTTAAAGCTATCGATTCGTTGCGTAAGCAATTCTCCTCATTAATTAAAGATACCGGTCTTATTGAGGCTGACAAAGAAAGCTGTAATAAGTGGAGCCATGATGAGAATCTTCTTCGAGCTATTATATGCGCGGGTCTGTTCCCTGGTGTTTGCTCAGTTGTGGTAAGTCACTTGTCAATTGTTTATAGCATTTTCTATTACAGTTCTCTTATTATATTTTGGAATGTGCTAGCTCTAGATCTGCTTATTGAGCGGATTGGTGCGTGTCGGGTCTTAACAGTGTCGACTTATACTAGACCAGTAGTTGGGCCGGGCCAACAGGTAGAGGGGTCAAGAATGGGCAGGTTGGTGGAAAAAATAAACGAAGAGAGCCAAAAAAAAAAAGTATAAATGAACACGAATTTGTAAATGTAATTTTCTTTATGATGTCAATTTCATCTCTCAAAATTATTGGGTTTTTGGTTGGCCCTAAAATGGACCCTAACCATTTAGCCATTGGGCTACTTTGTCCAATAACCAAATCTAGCTAGTTCTTTTTTTGTGGATTGTAATGGTCTTTTCTTGCATACTATTTCAGATCAACATTCTATGTAGAAATTAATTTAATTTATTTTCTTGTGAATTGGGTACCATTCAGCTTCTTAGTGCAGTTACAATAGATTTTTTTTTTTTTTTTTTTGGTTTTTTGTAAACAATGAAAGTATTTGAAAACGGAACAGTAGTATATATTGCAATATAGTTGAACATTGATAGCTTAACTGTTGTATTGATGTACAGAATAAAAAGAAGTCAATAATGTTAAAAACAATGGAAGATGGGGAGGTTCTTCTGTCTATGGTAAGATTCTAACATCAAGTTACAGATGAAGTACTGCATTCAATGCAAGTTACTAAAACCAATCTTTTTGTTTTCTTTGCAGAATTCTGTGAATGCACAACAACCTAAAATACCGTATCCATGGTTAGTCTTCAATGAGAAAATAAAAGTCAATACTGTCTCCCTGAGGGATTCAACAGCAGTGTCAGATTCTGTGTTGTTACTGTTTGGAGGAGGTATTACAAGGGGTGGACTGGTAAGATCCTGTTTATATTTTTCTCCTTTCTGAGACTGCAGATATTGTTGAGTCTAATCTGTCTTTTTCTTTCCTTCAGGATGGACACCTGAAAATGTTGGGAGGGTACTTAGAGTTCTTCATGAATCCTGCCTTAGCAAACACCTACATATCCTTGAAAAACGAACTAGAGGAACTAATTCATTGCAAGGTGAGGATTATTAGTGTATAATAGATTTTCTTCCATCCTGCTATTTGTTTATTTTCTTTATAGCATTTTTTATTTTTAATTTTGAAGCTGAAAATCAGGTTTAATGTACAACTTCATATTTTGCTATAACGTGCTTTCATATTTTCATTATGGCCTTTTTATTCCCATAAATTCTACTATCCTGTTACTTATGTCTATTCTTGTATCATCAACAGCTTATGGATCCAAAGTTGGACATCCACAGTTACACAGACCTTCTATATGCAGTAAGAATGCTGATATCAGAAGACCAATGTGAGGGTAGATTTGTATATGGTCGTGAATTGACCAAACCATCAAAAAAGGCAGTTAAAGCAACAAGCACACAGGCTGGTACAGCAAGCGGTGATGATAATTCGAAAAATCAATTACAAACTTTGTTGGCAAGGGCAGGGCATGAAACACCTACGTACAAGACTAGACAACTGAAAAACCAGCAGTTTCGTGCTACTGTAAATTTCAACGGCTTAGAGTTTGTCAGTCAACCATGTAGCAATAAGAAGAAGGCAGAAAAGGATGCTGCTTCAGAAGCTTTAAAATGGTTGATGGGTGACACACCTTCATTTGGGGGCAATATAGACCAATTGTCGATGTTCATGAGGAAAGGCAATAGGAAAAGTGGCAAAAGAACATAGATGTTTGTGATGTGTCGGTTGTGTACTACTGCGTTCTCACTCTGGAGAAGAGAGCTGCACCAACCTTTGCCTCAGGTGAAGCTCTATTGTGAACAGCTTGCTTATCGGAATCTTATTTTTCCTGATATAGGTATTGCCTCATGCTCTTTTCATCTGGTTGTTGACTGCAATATGAGTCCAGAAGGTTGATTTTATGATAAGACTGATAAATGCAACACATTTCATAGATGTGCAAGTCAAATCATAAAGATGAAGCTCTAATGGGCGATGATATGTTTGTAGATAAATATAATATTCAGACCATAACAGTTCTTGTTAAGGAAAATACGGTTCATTTTTTGGTGCGGTCAATGGTCATGTTCAATGTTCATCTAGTGTGTATCTGTTATCCTTGTTCAGCAGCCATTGTAATGTATTGGTCTTTGGCGGCGAGAGAAATGCCAGGGTTTTGGTTTGGACAGCCATTAGTATTAATCATTGAATGATTGTTTGACGAGGAAAGTCATTGAGGGCTAACTATCATCGAGGATTTTGAACTCATTTCATTATTTTTGGGTGCTGCTGAATCAAGACGTATATGGGAGCACTAAATCCATGCTATTAGTTTCAGTGTTCCTTGGAACTCAGCACTGAGTCAGATTGTCAATTTTGGGAAATTGCGTACTATGATAATTATTAGTTTGTAATTTCATATACGAAGTAGTTTACTATAAGACTCCTTGAAAAATAAAAGCTTAATAGAGAGCTCTACTGTATGAATGTTTAGAGGATTTTTTATTTTTTATTATTATTTATTATTTTGTTTGAAACAGCTAAGAGTTGATTTTTGAATGACAAGTCGATGTAAACAGTGACACAGGAAGTTGAAATTCTTCCTTTACTTAAAATCCATAAGCCCATGACCAACTATTAAGTTTGCATCTTAAAATTGTGAGCGTGACCAGAATTGTCTATTTAATTTCCTCTAGCCCTTTTTCGTTGAGCTCTTTCCCTACAAAACGTTGGGAAAAAGAATAATTCCATTAATACATCAACTCTTTTTATATTCTCATTTTTCCAAATTACCGTCCACATCATCAAATAATTAGATAATTTTTTTCTTCTTTAATTTTTGATTTTACTACTAGTCCATTAATGAGTTCATGGATTCCTTAAACCCTAGAAAATAAATTACTCACTCATAACTATAGAAAATTAAAACGATAAACAAAGTTAAATTCATGATCATAAACAAATAAGAACAATAATTAACAAATTATTAATCAAGAATTAATTAAGAAACTAAACCTAATCAACATAAACAAAACAATAATCAAAACTAAGAAACAAAATTAAAATAATGAAACTAGAAAGAATAGAGAAAGGAAAGAAATTACCAAATAAAATCTTGAATTGAATTGATTGAAAGTGTTTAACAAACTAATCTAATTTAATCTAGAGAGAGAAAGTGATTAAGGAGCTAATTAGGATATTCAAATGTAAAAAGTGCTAAAAAAAATAGTTAAGACCGTCCTTAAGCATAGCCCCTATTTATATTAACATTGGGCTTAATTTAACAAGGCTCACGCGTGAAATCACAAAACTAAGCATCGGAGCGCAAACCGGGCTTCTTGCGCCCGCAACCCACAAAATGGGTTTGTTCCTTGCGCCCGCATTATGAAACAATAGCTTCTAAAATTTCAAGGTCATTTGAAATTGCTATAACTTTTGATACAGGACGTTCCACGAGGCGTGTGACCTACCATTAGAAAGCTATTTGATTCTAATTTCCAATGCCACAAGAATCAGGTCAATCCAATGTATAGATTGTGATATATGATCAAAATAGTGGACAGTGGTAAAAAACTTCACTTCTAAATTCTTAACTTTTCACTTTTATTTCTAATATTTCTCCAACTTGTCATGTAAGACGTAAAATTTGTTCCAATGAGTTCTAAAATGTCTCTAATAATTCTCTAAATGCTCATAAGTGATCTTCATCTCTCAAGTGCCAAAATTATGTAGTAAAATCAACCGAAAATTGGTTGTTTCCTACAAAACTTTACAAAACACACAAACACTAAAACAACACTATTAGCATGAAAATTGGCTCCAATGAGTCCAGTTAGTCCATAAATCATTAGGGAATCAGGGAAAAAAATAACATAAATATTCGACACATCAACTCCCCTAAACCAAACCTTTGCTTGTCCCGAGCAAACACAATCAATAAATTGACTATACCCCATAAAAACAAAATAACCATTATAACTCAAGAGAACATCCGAAGACACATGGATCAAAGCCAACCAATCAAGCACCCAATTATCATCCTTCCTACATACGAGTCAAACAAAACCAACCAAGCAAGTTTAATAGATCGATGACTAGAGTAGCTCACGGGTGGTCACTTTGCACATTCAAGGATGAGCTTATATTAATGAAGCTCTAACCCTTACCTCCCAACCAAATAGGGAATGCAAATGCAAAATGTGTTTAAATGCAAATTTTAGGAGCCCAAATCCCACAACTCACACCCTCATGCAAGTGTTTAAGGATATCCACTCATCCTAAATATCGACTCAAGATGCAATTAATACTCTATGACCTTGACAAAAGATTCATTTCACAATAACCATAGCATGTGCACGAAGATCAAAAAGGACTTTAATAAGCTTGTAATGTGGCTAGGGTGATGGGTAGGATAAATTTGGGATAATGTGGTGGAATGCGGGGTATATGCATATAAAACCGAAGAAAATCGCCAACAACTCCAAAGCATATCAACAACTTCTCCAAAAACCAATTCCAACCAAATTAAACCCAACTTCTTTTCAATTCACATCAACTCCATAATTCTCATAAAACAACAAAACAACCAACTATATCACAAACTTTAAATATCTTTCTTTCTTTTGAATTACTTTTGAACTTTGAAACGCATTTACTCCACTTCTTTCATACTTTTCAAATTGTTATGCTTTTATTGTTTTTCACTTTATTTTTCATGCATAATAAAATTCTAGATTCACGACTCTTAATGATTTGTCTTTGTTTAAGTTCAATAAACAATAAACAATAAACAAAATCATCACACATACATAACTAGGCCATGAATAAAATATAACTTTTCAATTAACTTGCAACGGCCTAGACATTGGTATGCACAGCCTTAATGTGAAACATGTTCATAAACCTCACTAAACAGCAATTCCAACAATTTTTACCAACAATCCTCCAAAACAACCATCAAAAGTACATCCACAGCATCACAACCACTCCAACTCCCCCAAACCAAGTTTGGGTATATAATGAATCATGAAGCACGGTTAATGGGTTGTAATGTGGCTAAAAATACAAATAAAAGGTAAAAAGCTCAAACAAGGGATTAAGGGAAAAATATATATGGAAATGATTAGAATATAAAACTCTGGAGGCTCTAAAGAAATGAAGGTCTTTTATCATGCACAACATACACAAAACCACAACTAAAGCTATTAGAATCCGATGTCAAACCCAAGATCATAATTGCATCAGGAACTAAGCACACTTGAAAGAAAAATATGAATAATATTATATGCAAAAGTGGCTCAAATCCTCCCATTAACAAAGTTCAATTCCAAGACCCAAGCAAGGTTGAGAAGAGTTGACCAATACAAGGAATTCAAGCTGGGACAAGAATTACACATGTGGATTCATCCGCAGTCAAGAGTCATAAAGTTTTCAAAATAAGCACAAGGGGTACAGAAGTAGTCAATTTCACAAAATAAAACTCAAGTTGGGGCAACAATTATTCATTAATCAATATTCTCTCTAGAATTAATCCTAAGAAAAACAGTACAAACTTTTTGGTCACATGTAAACTCTCACTCCTAACGAATGGTACAAATTATGCAACAGTCCTAACAAAGCAATAAAACTAAGCTAAGAAAGCAATAAAAACTAACTAAAATAGGAAAGCAATAAAATAGTTACCTCCCCCAAGCCGCACTCAGCAATGTCCTCATTGCTATAGGGAGAAAGAAAACTACTAACCTACGGGTTGCCTCCCGCAAAGCGCTTGTTTAAGGTCATTAGCTTGACCATAATTACCTTAGAAATCAAGGGGGGTCAAAGAGTGAACGTGAGCCCCATGTAGTTAAACACCCAAAGCAATTTGGGGTTACTGTTTGTTTAAATACCCCATGTTCTTTGCTAGGAACCTCATAATTTGTTTTCTTCACTTTACAAGCATGTGGGGATGAATTTCGAGGTTTCCGACACTTCTTAGGACGTGATTTATTTTTCTTTGGATCCTAACGCGACTCATTATTATCACTATCGATCTTCGTCACATGCAACAGAATCCAAACACAGAAAAGCCTCCAGAAGATCCTTATTAGGGGACCGGGGCAAGTCATTATGAACAATCTCATTAAAAGTGTAAACTGCATTGCATGATTGTTCTAACATAGGACTCTTTAGAGCAATATTAAGGTTAAAAGTAATCTTATCATCCCCTACAACAAGAGTTAGACTACCATTTTTAACATTAATAATGGCACTTGCAGCGTGTAAGAAAGGTCTACCAAGTATTATAGGAATATGAGCATCCTCATCCATGTCTAATACAATAAAATCAAGGGGAATAAAAAACTTCCCGACTCTTATTAGAACATCCTCCAAGATACCCTTAGGGTGTTTAACCGTCCTGTATAGTCTGCCATCTGCAAAATAATGTTAGTAAATTTTAAAGGACCTATATCTAACTTCTTGCATATAGATAATGGCATAACACTAACACTAGCCCCTAAATCAAATAAAGCTTTATCAATAAATAATGGGCCAATGTTACAAGGGATGGAAAAACTTCCAGGATCAAGCAACAGTATCTACCATAGTTAGCTCATATTTCCTACTCAAAATATCTTTTATGAATTTAGAATAAGTAGGTACATGTGTGACAAGATTAGTAAATGGTACAATTACCTACAGATTTTTGACAATTTTGTGAAACTTACTGAAGTAGTCATCCTTCTTACTCCTATTTACCCTATTAGGAATGAGTAGTGGCACCTTGCTTGTTGGTATTGTGTCTGAAGATTTGTCCGCTATAGTGGCCTTCTCCGTTGGTGCTTTCTTTTCCTTTTCAATAATCAGCTCTGAATGGATATCTTCAATTACCACATTATCAGTCTTGTTGGCTCCAACCACAACATAAGAATTAATATCATCGGTGGGTTTCCATGGAGTATCATATGTAGTATCATTCCCCAAGAATATTGCATTAAGTGTTTCTTTAGGAGGGTCTTGTGGTGATGGCTGTGAGGGCAGTTGGCCCGGCGACCTTTGAGCTGTACATTGAGCAATATGAGCAATTCGTGTCTCAATTAACTTATTGTAGGCCATTTACTGATTGAACTGAGCCTGCATTGCCTCTATATTCTTCTGCATCTGCATTACCACATTCTTCAATTCTGAAAACTCATTATTACTAACTTGTGGAGGTGGTTCAGGTTGAAATTGTTCGCCTAACAAAACCAGGTTGTTGAGGTGGCCCTTGATATTGAGACCTTTGTAATTGTTGTTGTGGTGGTAATTGCTCCATTGTATTGTAACAATTTTGGAAATTGAGACCCAAGGAACTATATGAAGTTAAGTATGGTTCATTGTATCCACATACGGCAGCTAAAGTTATCGGTTGAGTAGCAGGTCCTTGTAGTTTATCAAGCTTTTGACTGGTTGTATTAACCTGTGAAGCAAAACTCTCATACTTGTCATCGACATGTTTTTCACCCTTCTTTGTATGTTCTCTAGAATTGCCAAATTGCGAATTATGAATAGCAATTTCCTCAATTAAATCATATGCAGCATAGACTTCCTGATTCATGAATTAACCATTCGCAGCAGAATCTAATAATGTCCAACTCCCATTCCCTAAACCGTTATAAAAAGATTGGACTAGGAACCACTTTTCAAGACCACGATGAGGACATAAACGTAGAACCTCCTTAAACCTTTCCCATGCATCATAAAGTGACTCATTAGTTTCTTGGTTAAAGATTTTAATCTGGCTCCTAAGTTTTGCAGTTCTCTCTATAGGATAATACTTCTTGTAAAATGCAAGGCCTAAATCATCCTAACTAGTGATATTAGTTCTATTGAGACTATTTAGCCATTGTCGCGCTTTGTCTTTTAACGAGAATGGAAACATCATCTGTCGGTCACCCGCTTGTTTGATAGTATTGCAGTATTGTAGGAAATTCGATATGTGAAGATTAGGATCTTCAAGTGTAGTACCTACAAACTGATTCCGTTCCACCATATTCACTAGAGATGGCATCAACTGAAAATTATCAACCTCAATTTGTGGTATAGGAGGGCCATTCGATACTTGTGTAGAGCTAGGTTGGGAACAATCCCTCAAAGAACATCGCGAAGGATTTGCCATACCTATTACCTACACAAAGCTAAAACTTCACACAAATATGAGAATCGACCTCACTTAGTTCTTTGTGATCAATAAAATATTAAAAAAATAAAGTAAATAAAATAAAACAGTTCAAACCCAACTAATAGAATTAAAAATTACCTCCCCGGCAACGGTGCCAAAATTTGATGCAGGCTATCGCACACCTCTAAAAAATAAACCAAACAACACTAACTAATATAGCTAGGGAAGTAAGGATCGAATCCACAGGGAAGCTATTAAATTCTATTAGTTCTAAAAATTAAAAACTGTGTAATGGGCCTTGGTTGAATTTCTGAGCTAATTGACTAACAACTAAAAGCAACAACGAAAAATACGAATTTAAACTAAGTTATAAAAACCTAGGGCAATCGGTTCACCGTGAATAATCAATAAATTCATAAAATAAAAATCAATTAATTCACTAACGTTCATTAAGTTAGGGCACACTAATTCTCTCGAACTTAGAATCTCTCAAAACTCCTTTACCGGGTCTCGCTCGCATAAACTCGTTTTGCCTATTATTCAGTGATCTTATTGTGGTAATCTTACCTCTCGACCTCGATTTCGACAATTATCTCACAACTAAATTTGGCCACAATTTAATTGCATCAATAGAAATCAATAATTGGAATTTGATTACTAATCAGGAACTAATCGATTAATATTAAGCTAGTCCATTAATGAGTTCATGGATCCCCTAAACCCTAGAAAATAAATTACTCACTCATAACTATAGAAAACTAAAACGATAAACAAAGTTAAATTCATGATCACAAACAAATAAGAACAATAATTAACAAATTATTAATCAAGAATTAATTAAGAAACTAAAACTAATCAACATAAACAAGACAATAATCAAAACTAAGAAACAAAACTAAAATAATGAAACTAGAAAGAAAAGAGAAAGGAAAGAAATTACCAAATAAAAGCTTGAATCGAATTGATTGAAAGTGTTTAACAAACTAGTCTAATCTAATCTAGAGAGAGAAAGTGATTAAGGAGCTAATTAGGATTATCAAATGTAAAGAGTGCTAAAAAAACTAGTTAAGACCGTTCTTAAGCATAGCCCCTATTTATATTCACATTGGGCTTAAATTAACAAGGCCCATGCGTGAAATGACAAAACTAAGCATCGGAAAGCAAACCGGGCTTCATGCGCCCGCAGCCCACAAAATGGGTTTGTTCCCTGCGCCCGCATTATGAAACAATAGCTTCTGAAATTTCAAGGTCATTTGAAATCGCTATAACTTTTGATACAGGACGTTCCACGGGGCGTGTGACCTATCGTTGGAAAGCTCTTTGAGTCTATTTTCCATTGCAACAAGAATCAGATCAGTTCAATGTATATATTGTGAGATATGATCAACATAGTGGTCAGTGTTCAAGAAGTTCACGTCTAAATTCTTAATTCTTCACTTTTATTTCTAATATTTCTCGAACTTGTTATGTAAGATGTCAAATTTGTTCCAATGAGTTGTAAAATGTCTCTAATCATTCTCCAAATGCTTATAAGTGATCTTCATCTCTCAAGTTCCAAAATTATGTAGTGAACTCAACCGAAAATTGGCCATTTTCTACAAAACCACACAAAACACTAAAGGTACACTATTAGCATGAAAATTGGCTCCAATGATTCCAGTTAGTCCATAAATCATTAGGGAATTAGGGAGAAAAATAATATAAATATTCGACACATCAAAATGCTTAAATGCGTTCCTCCTAATTATGCTCAATCACTTTATGGGTACTCAATGGGGCGTCTGAATCAAGCACAATATGCCCTTACAGCGGTAATTCCTATTCTCCCTAATTGTGACCTTTTCTAATTATACTAATGTTTTGTCATTGATCTATATTTTCGTGNGACAATAATCAAAACTAAGAAACAAAACTAAAATAATGAAACTAGAAAGAAAAGAGAAAGGAAAGAAATTACCAAATAAAAGCTTGAATCGAATTGATTGAAAGTGTTTAACAAACTAGTCTAATCTAATCTAGAGAGAGAAAGTGATTAAGGAGCTAATTAGGATTATCAAATGTAAAGAGTGCTAAAAAAACTAGTTAAGACCGTTCTTAAGCATAGCCCCTATTTATATTCACATTGGGCTTAAATTAACAAGGCCCATGCGTGAAATGACAAAACTAAGCATCGGAAAGCAAACCGGGCTTCATGCGCCCGCAGCCCACAAAATGGGTTTGTTCCCTGCGCCCGCATTATGAAACAATAGCTTCTGAAATTTCAAGGTCATTTGAAATCGCTATAACTTTTGATACAGGACGTTCCACGGGGCGTGTGACCTATCGTTGGAAAGCTCTTTGAGTCTATTTTCCATTGCAACAAGAATCAGATCAGTTCAATGTATATATTGTGAGATATGATCAACATAGTGGTCAGTGTTCAAGAAGTTCACGTCTAAATTCTTAATTCTTCACTTTTATTTCTAATATTTCTCGAACTTGTTATGTAAGATGTCAAATTTGTTCCAATGAGTTGTAAAATGTCTCTAATCATTCTCCAAATGCTTATAAGTGATCTTCATCTCTCAAGTTCCAAAATTATGTAGTGAACTCAACCGAAAATTGGCCATTTTCTACAAAACCACACAAAACACTAAAGGTACACTATTAGCATGAAAATTGGCTCCAATGATTCCAGTTAGTCCATAAATCATTAGGGAATTAGGGAGAAAAATAATATAAATATTCGACACATCAAAATGCTTAAATGCGTTCCTCCTAATTATGCTCAATCACTTTATGGGTACTCAATGGGGCGTCTGAATCAAGCACAATATGCCCTTACAGCGGTAATTCCTATTCTCCCTAATTGTGACCTTTTCTAATTATACTAATGTTTTGTCATTGATCTATATTTTCGTGAATTGCAGGCTTTCATCTGGTTAGAGGGGTTTAAAGAATATCATAATGAAATGGAGAACAAACTTAAAAAGGCTCAAGAAGAGGTAACCATGGTGATCACGGTGATCAATACTACCATGTATGCTACCGTGAAAAATGAGAAACTAACTCGGGCCACTGTGACTGCACAGGTGGCTCAAATTGTTAATCTTCAGGTAGATTATGCTCAGATGAAGACACGGTGCTGTCAACTTACCCTAGAGAGAGAGACTGCTGCAAAATAAATGGAAGAGGCTCAGAATTTAGCGAGAGAGATGAAGGATAAGGCAAGCAATGCTATCCAGTTAGAAGAGGAACGTGATCTCCTCCAAGAAAAGGATCAGCTTATTGTTGCTCTTTTAGAAAAAGAGAAAGAAGCATCTCTTTTCCATGGCCGTCTGAAGGTTGCTGTTACACAAGGAAAAATAACATGCGGGAGCGGGTGCAAGAGCCCTGGAACAAAGCCTTCAAAGGTGAAAACTTCCCATGATTTGAGAAATACCTTGACTAGGCAGACCTCAAAGCTATTGCTGAGGCTCAAGGAAAGCATGTTCCTGAAATCTCTGAACCTGAAGATGAGGATGATGATGCTGGCGAGTCTGGGGATGATGCTGGCGAGTAGATTTTATTTATTGCATTTGAACAATCATTATGAAATTTGGAATTTGTATTTTGAACCTTATTTCTTTTAAGCTTTGAATATGTGACTCTAGGTTAACTCGAGCAAGTGAACCACTTATGAATTCATAATTCAGCCTTTAAAATTTTTTGTGTTGCCTTTGGTTATTTGCCCCTTGAAACTGACTAAGTGTTTTGTGAGATTTAGCAACTAAATGTTTGGGTTGGTTTTATATTGAGAAAGTGATTGCATAAATCAGTACTAGATTTGTCCTATCTTTTACTGAGTTAAGCAATGAATTACTATGATAATTGCCCCTAAAACCAACCCCTATCATTTTAGTTCTAACCAAACACTTAGTCTTTTCAACAGGTATGTGAATAAAAAATTTTCACATTTTTCAAATAGACAAAATGTGAGTTTTATAGTTGTTTATCCGAGGTAATGTCACCTTAACTCATTCATGTAATTTCCGCGGATGGGTATGTTGATGTCAGTATCAAAAATTATCAAGCATGCAGAACTAAGCCGCGAATGAGAATTTAACTTAATGACATTTCGTGACATTCGTTACAGAATGAATTTGAATTTATTCAAGTACCATATAGCCTCTACATGACTATATCAGATCTTTGTCGACTTTTGGAATGAGGAGGCATGGGTGGCCAACCTCTTCTCCTATATCAAAGTTTGGAGTCGTTGGAGCGGGCCCTGTCCCTACTCTCTTTGTTATCGAAGGGAGTGCTTATTGTGTTCTTATTGCGCACTCTGGGTAATAATAATTAAAGCGAAACGTTAAGTTCCAATTTTATAGCGCTTATAACACATAAATTGAAGATAATACCATTGCTATTCATCTTAGCCACATAACAAAGATCTCTTCATTTTTATTACATAGATCAAATTACATGGCCTGCCTGCTTGTTTAAAACAACGCCTAAGGCATTCATTACTACATGCTACAAAACGAAACAAATTCTACAAATTTAAAAATGGAACTTCTTGAGATTGTCAGCATTCCAAGTTCTAGGTATTGGCTTACCATCGGCAATCTGTAGACAAAATGTTCCGTGTCTCACTTCTACAGCAATGAGATATGGGCCTTCCCAGTTAGGCATGAGCTTACCTTCTTCCTTAGCTCTTCCTACTGCCTCCATCTTCCTTAGAACGAAATCCCCCACTTGCAAAGGTCGTTCTTTGACTCTCTTGTTGTATTCTCTTGTCATTCTCAGCCTAAAGATCTCATTGTGCAATGATGCATCGCCCCTTGTCTCTGGCAAGAAGTCTAGTGCTAGCTTCATCGCTTCCCAATTAGAATCTTCTGCATATAACATCACTCGTAGCATCAGCTCGCACAATTCAATTGGTAGCACCGCCTCTGCCCCACATGCTATCATGAAAGGGGTTTCTCCCGTGGAATTCTTTGTTGTAGTTATGATGGACCACAAAACATTATGGAGCTCATCAGCCCACAAACCCTTCGCCTTCTTTAATTTCTTTTTGATTCCTTCAGTGATGATCTTGTTAAATGATTCTACCTGACCATTGGCTTGAGGGCGTCCAACCAAAGCAAAATTACTAGAAATCCCTTGCTTTGCCAACCAACTTGTTAGCTTGTCAGTATCAAATTGCTTGCCATTATTAAACACCATCGACCGCGGCATACCATATCATGTCAGAATGAATTTCCAAATGAAATTCTTTACATCACGTATCTTTATTCCTATCACAGCTTCAGCCTCTACCCACTTAGTGAAGTAGTCAACGGCGATAAACACATTTCGTCTTTGCCTCGACGCCGGTGGATAAGGTCCTAATATATCGATTCCCCATTTGGCGGGGGCTGCTAACTGCCAAAAGCTCTTGTGCTAGTAGATGAATCAGAGGCAAATTTTTTTGACATTGCTCACATGTCCTAGCCATCTTCATTGTATCCTCTTTCAATGTTGGCCAGTAATATCCTAGCCTCATTGTCTTTTCTGTCAGAGCTCTTCCACCAACATGATTGTTGCATACTCCACGATGGAGATCCTCCATGACTTCTCTTCCTACATCTAGAGTGACACATTTCAAATAAGGCTTCATAAAGGCCTTCTTATACAGTGACCCATTGAACATCTCAAACCATGACGCCTTTTTTACCAATTTCATAGCTTTAAGCTTATTATTTGGAAGAACTCCATTGACTTTGTATCCAATTATCTCATCCATCCAAGTATTCGTCCAGTCCAAAGTCTTGACCTCCACCCTATCAATACTCCGTTCAGCTTTTACCTCCCAAAACACTGACCGAGGAGTATCTGATAACGCAGAAGACGCAAGCTTTGACAATGCATCAGCTTGACTATTTTCAGAGCGAGGCACCTGTATAAGGGAAAATTTTATGAGATCACCTACTTCATCTTTCACCATCCTCAAATACTTAGCTATATTCACATCTCTTGCCTCATACTCCCCATTCACCTGGCTGACTACCAACTGGGAATCTGAGACAATTTCTATCTCTTTAGCTCTAGCCGCTTTACACATTCTTATCCCGGCAAGTAAGGCCTCGTACTCCACCTCATTATTGGAGTCATGGAACTTGAACCTCAATGCATATTCATATTTATCGCCCTCTAGGGAAGTACACATTATGTCTGCTCCGCAACCATTTTGTGTTGAGGATCCATCCACAAACACTGTCCAGCTATTAGTATTGTTTTTTGGAAAAACCGGCATAGTGAGGTCGGCTATAAAATCCGCTAAAGCTTGCCCCTTAATAGCTTTCCTGGGCTCAAAAACCAAATCATAAGCCCTCAAAGCTATGGCCCACTTTAGCATTCTTTCGGCTGAATCTAATTTTGAGAAAGGTAACTTCAATGGCTGATCAGTGTAAACAAGGATTCGATGGGCAGTGAAATACGGTCTCAGCTTCTTGGAAGCCAAAAATAATGCCAATCCAAACTTCTCCACTTGGGGATAACGTAAATCTGAATTTCGTAGCACATGACTGATGAAGTAGATGGGCATCTGAACAGTTTCTCTTTCAGCTAATAGAACTGCACTAACCGCCCAAGTTGACACTGCCAAATACATAAACAGGGTCTCCTTGGGTAAAGGGCTTACCAAACGAGGCAAGGTGTGTAGGTGTTCTTTCAACCGAATGAACGCTTCCTCAGCTTCTTTGGTCCACTCAAATTTAGCCTTTTTCTTGATTGTATCGAAGAAAAAAATGACACTTATCTCCAGATTTTGAAAGAAACCGTCCCAAAGCAGCTAAGCATCCCGTGAGTCTTTGCATTTCTTTAACGGACCCTGGTGAGATCATGTTTGAGATTGATTGCACTTTTTCGGGATTTGCTTCTATTCCACGCTGATCGATAAGGAACCCCAAAAACTTTCCGCTTTTAACACCAAACACACACTTTTTTGGATTTAACTTAAGGTTATACCTTCTCAGATTAGCGAACGCCTCCTTTAGATCCCCAACATTCTCTTTCCTTTCTTTGCTCTTTACAATGATATCATTAATGTATACTTCTACATTCCGACTAAGTTGTTCCTTAAAGACCTTGTTTACCATGCGCTGAAAGGTGGCTGGCACGTTCTTCGAGCCAAACGACATTACCTTATAACAATACAAACCATACTCAGTGACGAATGTTGTCTTTTCTTGGTCATCCGGCCAGAGGGGAATTTGATAAAAACCAGAGTTGGTGTCTATAAAGCTCATCAACGCATGCCCTGCCGTTGAATCCGCCAAGTGATCAATCTTTGGCAAGGGAAAACTATCCTTAGGACAGGCCTTTTTGAGGTATGTGTAATAATCTACACACATCCTCCACGTATCGTTGGGCTTTGGAACCAACACAACATTCGCCAACCATTCTGGATAACAACAAGACCTGATAAACCCGACCTCCATCAATTTCTGAACCTCTTCCGCTGCTGCCTTATTGCGCACCTCACCATGGTTTCTCTTTTTCTGTCTCATAGGTTGAGCATTCGGATGGACTTCAAGCTTATGAACTTCCACTCCCGGATCAATTCCGGGCATCTCATTTACATGGACTGCAAACATATCCTAATACTCCTCTATAAGAGACACCATTCTTTGTCTTTCTTCACCCTCTAGCACCTTCCCAATTCTAACGGAACGTGTTGGGTCTTCTCTGCTCAAGAATATCTCTACAAACTCTCTCGAACGAAGATTGTGGTCTCAACTCTTCTGCTAAAGCCATATCCCGTATTGTCATTACTTCCTGTTCATCATCCAACTTCTTCCTCTTCCTACTCTGTACCACCTTAGAACTTCGAGCCATTAAGGTTTTTAAAGTAGTCAGATAGCATTCTCGTGTTGTCTGTTGATCTCCATATACTATTCCAAGTGATCCATCATTGCAAACAAACTTCATAAGCATCAGATGGGGCACAACCACTGCTTTAATAGCATTCAAAGTGGGTCTTCCAAGGATGATATTGTAGGCCATCATCTCATGCACTACCAAGAACTTCACAAAGATGTTCTTTGCCTTCTCTTTCGTGCCCACCCGTAGTGGTAATGCTATCGTCCCAACCGGATGGATGATTCCTCCCCCAAAGCCTATGATAGGGTGAGTCACCAGTTGAAGAGCCTCATCATGAAACTGCAGCTTTTCAAGACAAGCCATACTTATGATATCAGTAGAACTTCCCGTATCAATGAGAATTCTTCTAACCCTTAGATTTGGCACCTTCAACTCTACCACCAAGGGATCATCATGAGGTGTTATGATATCTTCTCGATCCTTTTGGCAGATCATAACCTCGGGAAACTCCTCCTTGACTTTCTTTTCAGGCACCATCACTTGGGATAGACTCCTAAGGTACAGTTTTGCACCCTTAATGGTTGGTCCCCCCCGAATCGAATCCCCCTAAGATCACTGCTACTACCTCAGTATCAGTGTCGGGATCGTCCGGCTTCTTGACCGTCTTGTCCGTTCGTTGAAACTTATACATTGATTTCACCACATATGGCTCTAGCATTCCCTTTTTAGCCAGCTTGTCTAACAACCGCTTCAAACGTATGCACTCATTGGTGTCATGACCTATATCATTATGATATTGGCAGAACTTGTTTCAATTCCGAAACCGGAATGGTCCTCGCAAAGGCTGAGGTGCTTCAAACTCATACATATCTTTGAGTTCCATGAGGATGGAGTAGGAATCTTTATTAAATTCATAAGAAGGCTCATACGACCGAGCCCGCTTTTAGGGGTCGGATGACTGGCTTCTTGTACTACCTACGGTCCAGACACCCATCTTCTTCTCTTCCTTCTTCTTAACCGAAGAGGCCTCTACCTGTTTAGATGAATCTCGTTTGTCCACCTTTTCTACCTTGGTGGTTGAGCATATCTCATTAGCATGTATGTAAGCCTTAGCTTCCCGTAGAATCTCTGGAAGGGTACGAATTCCCTTCTTCATAACATCAAACTTGAATATAGACGAGTGCAATCCCTTGATAAAGTTATCAAAGGCCACCCCTTCTGATAGATCCGAGATTTGTAGCATCTCTAGGTTGAACCTCTTCACATACGACCTTAAAGTCTCATTAGATCCTTGTACTATTTTACCCAAATGCATACTAGTCTTTCACTCATGCTTATTCACCATGAAATGATGGGAGAACAGCATACTTAACTCCGTAAAGTTATGTATGCCCCCTTCAAGCAAAGTACTGAACCACCACTGCTCTACTCCCTTGAGTGTGGCTGGAAAGTACTTACACCACGTAGCATCATCAGCAGATTGAGCATACATCAGATGTTTATAGGTGGCAAGACGGTCATCAGGGTTCGTCGTCCCATTATATGGATCCATATTAAGAACCTTTACCTTGGTTGTTTTAGGTGGCAAGAGAATGGCAATCGAAAACGGGGACTTCCAACCCACACTCATTTTAGCAAATTGATCATTCATCCTGTAGACTTAAGGTGCCGCTCCCTCTTGACCATGCGGGATGGAAACTATTGATCTACTTCCTCCTCCCCCTTTGGTATAGGAGCGCCTGACTCTTATGAGCTCTTCTAGTCTCATACACTTGGTCTTCAGGCTCAATGATAGGGTCAGACATAACAGTGGTTGACCCATTGCTGGAATGTTCTTCCTCTCTAGGTTGTCTTTCTATACTCTTGGCTTGTAGATAGTCTCAAGCATCCAGATAAGTCTGAGAGACTTCTCTACGTGGTAGGAGGGGTAAGTTGTTCTCTCTAGTATTAGCTACTACCTTCTTCCATTCTACCCCAGTGGATTTTTTTGGAGTTTTCTTCTTGGGAGTTTTAGACCCCTTCTTTCTAGTACCCTCTCCCAAGCCCTGAGTTGATTGTTTGACTAACTTGGTTACTTGAGTGACTAAAGATTGTCTAAACTCCGTTATTAAACCCTGACGTTGAGAAAGAGAGATGGTTGTATTCAGTTGGGGAGAATGGTCTGATGGCTGAGCTCCTTCTTTTGGATCCTTCTCCCTACGTTGATGCCTCTCCTCCTCATCTCCCGGGGAAGCATGCTCATCCTCGTCTCGAAGATCACTTCCCCGATGGATCACTGGTTCCCCAAACGGTATTGTGTTGCCATTGTTTAGAGTTTTCCCCACAGATAGCGCCAATGTTTTAGGTTCTTTTCCAAATGACTAATTCAAGTTACTTTAGGAAAACAATGCTACAACACAATGAACAGAGTAATTTCTTCTATTACTGATTTCATAAGTTTTTTCATGCCCTATTTCGAGCTACAAAGTGCCCTATTTATAGGGGCTTTACAATAGGGTCATCCTAATTCCACTCTTTAGATTGTGACACTTGTCCTAAATCTACATTATTACATGCTAATGGGCTTTCTTATCTATGGGCCGTACTAATTATTTAATAGGGTACAAATCCATACATTAATAGATAAATGCCATAGGCCTGATCTAAGCAATTATGCTCCTCATTGGTCCACGTGTCACCTTTTAATTCGCCCGTGTGTAATCCCTTTATTGGTCCACGTGTCACCTTTTAACTCGCCCACATGTTATCCCTTCATTGGTCCACGTGTTGGCTTCCTATTCGTCCACGTGTACCGTTAATATGCAAATGAGGTAGTTTATGGGCACACAACAAGTACTACTCCAAAATCACAAAAAACAACCAAAACCAAACGAGTTTATCAGGTGACGCCAGCCCGCCGCTGGGATAGCGACAAGAACCAACATCAATTTAACATCCACAAAAAAAAACAGTTCTCAAAGTTAATTATGCATGCCCAAATTAAATTTAAATAATCCGCCTATCTAAGCTAAATTTAAGGATGTGAATTCTTGTTCTTTATACGTACAGAGAGGATGAGCAATAGAGTGGTTTGATCTATCTTCTTCATTGAAATGATGAGAGAGAAGGGAGATAAAGGGTTTTTTTTTCCCTAATATATTTGATGGAAATAGCTACTTAGAATAACGTTTTTGGAGGAAATCAGGAAAAAAACTTATCATGAAAGGCTAATGTGGATGGTAGATTGAGAATTGTAAAAAATATGGCAGTATATATGGATTTGTAAACTTTCCCAACATTATTGTGGGAAAAAGTTCTTTTTCTTTGCACTATGAATCAAAATCTTGCAACACTAAAGGAAAAGGAATTGAAATAATGTTAAGCTAGTGTTTAAACACTTGCGTGAGGGTTAGGGCTTCATTGATATAAGCTCATCATTAAATGTGTGGAGTGACAACCCGTGAGATACTCTAGTCATCGATCCATTAAACTTGCTTGGTTGGTTTTGTTTGACTCGTATTTAGGAAGGATGGTAATTGGGTGCTTGATTGGTTGGCCTTGACCCATGTGTCTTCAGATGTTCTCTTGAGTTATAATGGCTATTTTGTTTTATGGGGTGTAGTCATTTCATATGTTTGCTTAGGACGAGCAATTGTTTGGTTTGGGGGAATTTGATATACATGTTTAATATAATGTTTCCCCTTGTTTTTAGCTGATTTTGAGCTTAATAGATGAATTTGTGGCTTTATTTCGGTTAAATATATGTTCCTTGGTGTTAACTTGTGATTTGGATGAGTTTAAGTAGTTTTAGTTGGATTTTAGTACTTTTAACGTTAATTTTATGTTCAATACTTATTACGCGTGGTTTTCGGTTTGATTTATGTGTTTTAGGTGCGTAAATATGGAGTTATAAAGTAAACATGAGCTTAAACAAGTCAATTTGGCCTTGCATCGAGATGCATGCCAAGGAATGAGAAGCAACGGGCATTAAGTAAAGGAATCGAGCTTCAAAGATTAAAAATCGCAAAATAGCTGCTTTAGAGCTGAGGTGCGGGCGCATAGGCAAAATGGCCCATTGAGCTATGCGGGCGCATCATAGAACAGACCCTCTCCCACAAGCCTCCAGACCACTCATGCGGGCACAGGGTGGAAGCGCATTTTGATCCATGTGGGCGCAACAAGGCACGTCTTGGGCTTTTGCTGATTTTTCGATTTTTCCTGTGGGCTTAATTATTTTAAGGCCTAATGTTTCATATAAATAGACCCTTGCTTAGGAAAGCTAATACACTTCTTTTTGCATTTCTTTATAATTAATCCTAGTCTAGAATCCTAATTACTCCTTAATCACTTTCTTGATCTCTCTAGATTAGATTAGATTAGATTAGTTTGTTTAACACTTTGAATCAATTCAATTCAAGTTTATTTTCTTTGGCATTATCTTTCTCTTTCTCTTTTCTTTCTAGTTTTATTATTTTAGTTTTGTTTATAATAATTAGTTTTTCAATTAATTCTTGTTTAGTAATTTGTTAATTGTTGTTGATTTATGCTTATGAATCATGAATTATTATTTGATTTTTGCTTTAGTTCTTATAACTGTGTTTGAGTAATAAGTTTTCTAGGGCTAGGGGATCCATGAACATGTTTATAAATTAGTTTAGTATTAATAGTTCTTAATTAGTAATTAAATTCCTATTATTTATTAGTATTGATTTCAAATAAACTGTGGCCAGATTTAGTTGTAAGTTTGGTAATTGTTGCAATCGAGGCCGAGAGATAAGATTACCTCAATAAGACCACTGAATAATAAGCAAAACGAGTTTATGCGAGCGAGAGCCGGTAAAGGAGTTTTGAGGGAGTCTAAGGCCCTGTTCTCCTCGTCTTATTTTTACTTATTTTCAGCAAAAAATAAGTTCAGTTCAGCAAAAATAAGTTCAGATCAGCAAAAATAAGACGAGGAGAACAGGGCCTAAGTTCGAGAGAATTAGTGTGCTATTTAATGAACGTTAGTGAATTAATTGTTTTATATTTTACGAATTTGTTGATTGTTCATGGTGAACTAATTGCCCCAGGTTTTTATAAATTGAGTTCAAATTCGTATTTTTTCTTGCTTCTTTTAGTTGTTAGTCAATTAGCTAAGGAATTCAACCAAGGCCTATTACATAGTTTTTTACTTTTTAGAACTAATAGAATTTAATAATTTCCCTGTGGATTTGATCCCTACTCCCCTAACTATATTAGCTAGTATTGTTTAGTTTATTTTTGTGAGGTGTGCGATAGATTGTTTCAATAATTAAAACTAAAACCTTAATCAAATTCATGAAACTAATTAACATGGAAATTAGACCATAAACAAATTAATCTAAAATAAAAACTAAAACTAATAACAAAAACTAAACTAAACAATAAAACTGAAGTAACAAGAATAATAAAAAGCATTGAATAAACCTCAATTGTATTGAACGATTGAATGGATAACACGAGAGTATTTTTCTAGAGAGAAGAACTATGTAAAACTAAGCTCTAAAAATTATGAAAAATTCTTCCATAGGCCTAGGATAGAAACCCTATATATGCAAAGCCATAAAAAGTTGGAAAATCTAGAAAAACGCATAAAAGTCAATTCGCCCGAGTACTCGGGAACAGTGCACTCGAGCCGAGCGTACTGCACCCAACCCGGGCGGATTGCTCCTTGGCTCTAGGGGTGAAAGTAATTCGGATTAAAACCGAACACCGAACCAAACCAAACCATTTTGGAAATTTGGATCGGACATTTTTGTAATTTGGACCGGTTTGGATTGTAAATTTTTTTTATTTTTCGGTTTGGACTCGGACAGGACCCCTCGGTAGACCGTACACTGAACTTTAGACCGAATAGTAATAAACCTTTAAGTCCTTAATGGCCTTAAGCCTACTACTTGTTAAGTAGTTATGTCTAAAACACCAAAAGCTAGCAAAATCCTAAAATTCTCTATAATCCTTTTTCAAAGTGTGTGTAGTATTTGATTTAGTGAGTTATTGGATAGTACTACAGATTATTGCTACAAATATATTAAGCAGGAATTGTTCTACAAAAAAAATATCTTTAAAATTCGGATTGGATTGAATCCAAAATCGTAAGACCGAATTTAGGTGGATTGGATTGGATTGAAATGAAATTCAATATGGATTAGATTGGTCTCAAATTTCAAAGACCGAAAATATATGGTTTGGATTTGGGTTTGGATTGGGCAATAATCCAAACCATAGACCGAACTATCACTCCTACTTGGCTCCCGGGGCCTTCTTGCTCGCTCATTTGCTTTGAAACTCGACTTCTTTGTTTCCCAAAGGCTTCTAACTCTCATCCTAGCTCTCTTATGGCTTCTCAAAATGGTCAAGACTTTTGTAGTATCTCTATTTGTACAAGATGCAAAAGTTCGTTGAGTTCATTAACAACACTTGAATTGAATATTATGACTTTACATGTGAGTGATATTAACGATATCTTGTCTAGTGCTGTCAAACTCACTTCGCTAACATTGGATAGGTGTGTGATCACACACTACCATGAACAGCAAATTAACATTCATCTTCCTCATTTGAAGAACCTGGTCATAAGAGATTCTCGAGCTATAACATGTCTCTTACCTTATCATAAATTAAAAATAAGGTAAAATGGAAAATATCATAAATTAAAAAAAACATGTTCACAAAAATCATCTTTCTCTTTGAAGAAACAGGGAAATAAGCAGCAAAATAAACACAAACCAGGCACATAGTCCAAGACTCCAAAATAAGGTAAAATTAGCAAACGTGACCCCTCTTATTCATCTCATCCTTTACCCAACTATCCAAGGAGTATCAAGCTTTATATGCCACATAGTAATCCATAAAAACATGTTTAGATTGCCCAATTAAACTTGAATTCCAGCCCTCTTATATTATAGGTTACTTCCACCCAATTAAACTTGGTTTATTTGTCATAAACTCTCACAAGTAACCCATAAAAATACAAAACACCCCAAGAACAACGACAAAAAGAAATTAAAGAATTCTCAAATTAATTAAACTCCAAAAATAAAATTGCAATTTTAGAAGGAATAAAAATGTCAGGTTGATTCTCAAATTAAAGTTTATTTGCAAAGGATTGGTAAATATTGTAGTGGACTATGAGGAAAAGAAAGAAGAAGAAGAAGAAAGATGGGCGATGGAGCTATCGATTATAATGCGTGGAAGGAATTGAAAGGGGAGAAAAGAATGCATGGTAATGGTTGAACGCTATTATTGACAATTGAACGCTAAAAAATTGAACGTTTTGTAAACAACTATCCAATCTCTACTACAATCTCTAGTCTCTACTTATTAACTACCATGCTAAACACTTTAATATTTTTACCTAGAGATTTGACTTGTTCCAATCTCTAACAGCTAACTCAAAAATTGTTCCCAAACACCCCCTAAAATGCATGTGTAAACTCAAACTAAACAACAGTAGCATACAATACTCCATAATAAACCAAAATCTGATAGATTAATCCTTAAACTTGTTTAAACCTCATGATTATAAAACACATGGGAAAAAATTCCCTTCCACTTAAATTTCCTTACAAACATATCTCACCTAAAGGGCTACAGGATCATGAAATACTCTTCTTCAATTATTGCTCATTATTAGATGGACTAATATACTAGCAAGCTAGTAGCTCTTAAACAATTATGATATCAAGTGCATGAATTAGTAATTGACATGCTACCAATAATTCATATATATATTGTATTATATCATCTAAAAGTATAGTTAAAAACTATTCCATCAATGAAATAGCAGACTAAGAGTCACGCATACACTTTAAGTAAAAGTACATTCTTAATTATTAATGTCAATAATAACATTAATAAAAACTAGATCATCACACACAACTACCAAAAACATCATGCTAAAAGAACGACGGAATATACACAGTTTTCAACTATTCAAGTAAGCCTGAATCAATTTCAATGCAATTAGGGATATAAGAGTTACATATCAACATAATCCCATGTGAATTCAATTCGACTATACATCATAATGAAGTAACTAACATTTTAGATCAACCAATTCAAAAATTAAAATCATTATCTCAAGTTATAGAGAACTTACCTAGTTACCTAGAACTCCAATTCCAAAGAGGTGAAGAGTAGCAACTGCGATCGATTTTCACAAAATCTAACAAGTTGAGGTGGATTGAGTGATTTTTTTTTTTTTTTTTTTTTTTTGAATTAATTTGGTGAAGCGGGGTTGAATTTGAAAGACTGTTTCTTTTGTAATGAAATTAGGCAAAATTGATGAACTTGAGTGAGTTTATGATGAATTTAGGCAGAAAAAAAATTTATGATTAGTATAATAATATTAGCTATAGTTTTGGTGAAATAAATTGAACTGATGATTTGATTAAATTGGTGATGATAATAATGTCCTCAATAAGTCAATATTGTACAAGCTCATTCGACTGAGGTTTTGTGTTGATAAAGTGTTGTAGAAAGAAAAGAGTTTTGTAAAGAATATTAGGAGAGAATATAATGTGTATTATTCACATATTAAGGGATATATATATATATAATTTACTTTATCCGTTTTTTTTTACTTACTACATATACTCGAAATGGAAGTATCGATTTATTGGGTACATACCTCTATTGGGAAGTGGAGCCCATGGTATATTTACCATATTATGCTCACTTCTGAATAAATTATTTGATTTAATTACAAATTAAGGTGTAATTTACCCTCAACATCCCAACAAACCCTTCCCTCCCAAATATAACTCATTTTCACCCTCTCTCTCCTATGCCTTTCTTCTAACGTTCTGGGTTCTTCCTCCTTTTCTATATTTTCCTCTCATCGCTTTCTCCTTATTCAGATCTAGGAAAATATAGACTGTAAAAATACTCAACAACATTTTAATAATCTCCATCTTTTTCTCTACATTTTGATACCAATTTTATTTCATTTTAATTTCATTCGATTTTCTATTTGCTTTCATCACTTCCACTTTCATGGATCATAATAATCCATGGACTGATGATTCTTCGACTCATTCTGTTCAATATTCCTTTTATGAGGAAAATCCGGTGAGTGAAAGCGAGTTGCAAGACCTTTGGGCTCATTTGAAGTGGTGACATGAAGGTGGTAAAAAAACCATTGAATCTACTCAAAACCTAGTGTTGTTTGCCTTGAAAATTGGTACACCCAAAAAACTAGCACCGGATCTTCGACTTTCAGGTCAACCTTAGCTCTAAAAACCCCCAAAAATGATGGACCATGGCCCGGAGGAGAAGATTTGGTTGTGCTCGATACTCTGGAACGCCCTAGATATGTCGAATCTGTTCTTATTCCTAATTCGGCCAAGCGAGCAGCTAGATGGCAGCGAAGTTGTATGCATGAGCAACCCAAAATTCCCTCGTCCTTCATATTAAACGAAGTGGCTCTTATTATGATTCTCAACCTTCTAATAAAACGAAACAGTTGCAATTTTACCACCCACATTTGTTTCCCAAAAAATCTTCCTCTTCTCATCTTCATTTATTCATTAATCAGTGATTTTGATTGTGATTCAATTGTGTGATTATGATTGTGAATTCGTGTGATTTATTTCATGGTTATGAGTGTCTTAACGATTCATTCAAATATGATTCTGATTTGTTGTGAATGTTATTTTGATTATAATTGTGATTTTTTGTGATTCGTTTCACAGTTATGACTGTGATAAAGATTCATTCAACTGCAATTCTGATTTGTTGTGATTGTTATTGTGATTATGATTATAATTGTGCGATTCAATTATTCTGATTTATCTTCATTTGTTATCCATTTGCGATTATGATTGTGATATTTTGTGATTTAATCCATGGTTATGACTTTGAGCTGATTTGTTCTGATTTATCTTCATTTATTATCCACTTATTACTCTGATTTTGTGTTCTATGATATTATGTTTTCTATGTTCAGTTTCTATGTTCTATGTTTTTTGCTTATTACTCTGATTTTGTGTTCTATGATATTATGTTTTCTGTGTTCAGTTTATATGTTCTATTTTTTTTGGTTCTGTTTGCTATGTTCTGTTTTCAGTGTGGTGTGTTGTGTTATGTTTTTTTTTGGTGCTAAGGAGCCACAAGGGCGGGGTGAGAATCAATCCCAGGATCTCCTGGAACCGGGAGGGAAGCTTTAACCACTTGAGCAACCCCTCACTCTCGGTGTGTTGTGTTATGTGATTATGTGTTTTATGATCTTACTCTGTTTCGAGAATATGATCATAACCTTAATTTGATCTTAATCTGATTTATTTATGATGATGCAATAACAATGGTGTTATAATAATAGTGTGTCCACTTTGTTGTGCATTATGCGTTTTGTGTTCTCATTGTGTATTATGGACTTGACAAGTGGGAGTTTGGGTTAGTTCTTGACTTGCTACAAAACCCAAGTTATTGAGCAAAGCAATAAATAAAGAGGTACCCCCCTCCTTATAAATGCAATCTAAATGCATTTAATAGTCACTCTAACTTTTGGTAATTGTTGATGAGACATTGGATATAATGCATACAAGGATGAATAACCTTGTATTTGTTGAGACACCATCAGTAATAACACTTGATGGTGAGGTAGGCAGCGATAAATTAGTAGTTGTTGCCCCCATTAACAAGTGTTGGTTTTGATCTGGAGGCACTCAATACCTAGTTATTGCCTCTCTAACAACTCTATGATGACAATTTCCTAAGAGATAAGTTAGACAAAATATATATTCTTCTTACAAAATGGTTGCACCAACATTACTACACATATTGTCTTACATCAAGTTTCAAGTTTCAACATGTACCCTTACATTACACTTAAACTAAGCCACTTACTTGCAAAAAGTAGACACCATGTTTTCCATCCTTACTTATGATGACTACTTAATTACACCATGTATATTTATGAATTTAAGCTCTACATAATTAATTACAAAAGGTAGTCCAAATATCTCATGTGATTCCTATCTTAAATTTGATGACTTTACTTTTAGTTGTGCTACTAATTGACCATATATACTACCAAAAAATTACTTGTCACTTGATCTTTGTTGCATGCAACCATGTAATTACTTATGCTTCCCTTTCATCATCACTAAGGCCTGCATCACTGTTTGTGTCTAAGTCCTAATCTTGTTGTTCCATGTACTCATCGAGTGTTCCATGTTGTAGCCAACACTCACTCTGGTTCACTAATTCTTTATCTATTGTTAGCCTTACGGGTAGTTCACTTTGCTTGGCTAAAGCTTCTTTGTCCATATGCTCTTGTTTGTAGCTGTTGTTTCCCTTGCATTTTAGTATTTGAATCATGCAACTTTGTTAGCTTAAGAAAATATAGTTGATTCTAATTGGAACATAGTTGTTCTATGCTTCCTGAACAGCTTCAACTAACTTGTCTTCATTCTTATAACTCAATTGCTCCTTAATGAAATGAATTGCTCGTAAAAACCCTAAATCGAGTAAATTTTCATTTGGAATTTGAGTTGGTTGGTTGATTAAATTAATGCATGTGAAATCCATCTTTTGAGGCTTCTACCATAAAGTCTGGGTCATTACTGCTAATGTATGGATGAGCGTTATCTTGATGTATCCAAATTGTTTTAGTAGCATGTTCTTGCCACTTTTCTCTAATTGCTGGAATTAAATCTAGCTTGTATTAGCTCTCTCTTTATTACCTCCTTTATGATGCTCATTGTTGCCTTCGTTTCAATTGTTCCCTTATCTCAGTTTTTACTTTTTTTTCTTTGCTGGAACTATGTCAACCAAAGGCCATATTCCTATTTTTTCATCCTATGCTATTTGCTGTGTGCCTGGTACTATGTGTGGTCTCGTTGCTACTGCCGAGAACATGATCTTCTTAATGAATCTTTTGCATTTTCTGTCAGGCCCTACCTCACCAGGGGCTAAATAATATCTTCGATTAATTTTTGAGAAACAAAACCACATCTCATCTATATGTATGATAGATGTTATACATCCTGTTGGACTGTAGAACAGTCTCTATGGGTCTTGTTATGTGCTTTAATATCCACTTAACCCTTGCTATTCTGTGAGCTTCAGTTAAATAAGGCTTGACTATGCTGCTGTGTTTCTTAATTTTTCCTCTTTTCACCTATAACACCCTAGAATTTCTTAACTTCCTTCTCTAGGTTTTCCGAAAAACATATTATAAATAATAGAAAATAGTAATTATTAAAACTCCTAAACAACTAGGAAAAACCAAAGCATTACCGCCATCGTGATAACGGCAAAGGCATCTATCAAAGTACTACAACGAAAGTCTTTAAAATCAAAACCAATTTAAAACTCAACCTCAAAAATTATCTCAAAAACTAATATCAAACAAAAACCAAAAGGAAATCAACTTAAGATTTTATTACACTTTGGAACCATATTAATGGCCCTTCAAAACCAAAAACTTTAAACTTCAAATAATAATTAACTGAATCCAAAAGCAATTAAACTAAGAAGCTATGAAGACTATAATGCAAGCACTCTCAGTCCAGCCCAGCATGAATGACTTATGCCCGCTTGTACCTGTAGCTTTCTCTTATTCTAGAGACTACTCGCCAACAAGTGGGTCATTGTAGGGCCAGGTCCAAGACAAAGCCATGCACACAAACACACAGTCAGCAAAGTGTAGGGGCCCCGGATTTTAGGGTCCCAAATTTTTTGGTCACCTTTCTTAAACCGTCCATAGGCCAAGTTAGACCTAAGAAATTGGCTTAAGGAAAGGTGAAATGGACTTTTTTAGAAGTATTTTGCAAAAAAACAGGAGAGCAAGAATTTCAGTCGCGCTAGCGTGGTAGCGTGACAGAGTTTGTCACGCTGACTGTGCAGCGCTACAAAGTTTGTCACGCTGCAGGCGTAGCACGGCAAGCTTTGTCACGCTGCGACGTTAGCGTGACAAAGTCTGTCGCTCTACGCTATTTTGGTGTTTTTTTTATTTAATTATCTTTTTTCGAGTGAGATAATAATATACGAATACAGACGATGCTAGTAAAGAGTCGTCAATGAGTTTTAGGAATCAAACTCATAAACCGTGTATTTAGATTGATTACGAATGGGACACGAATACGGGACGATAATCTAAATTGCACGAATAACCCTTTCGATCCCATGGGGATGACTCCAAGTTATGATCTTACGAACTAAAGGTTGGATTCGGGGGTGAAGGTACTAATATGGCGAAGTGCGTCATATTAGCCCGTAGGCGGCCATTACTAGTTTTCTCTCAATTATACACAAATTATATAAAGAACCACAAAATAATAATTTACAACCTAACACAAAATTACTATTATTAAGGTGAAATCACATAAAACCTAATAATTTAGTCAAATCGTCGTTAAGATTAATTCAAGGTTCCTAGCATGATACAATTTGTCCAAAAATTATCTTAGTTTAATGTGATAAATTAATTCAAATTAAGCCATTTAACAAAAACAAAATGATAAAAGCGGTATATGATTCGGAAAACCAACAACAACAAATCCACAAGTTTGATTTTTAGGGCTCTCAGGAAACGTACCACTTCCCGTATGAAGATTGGAGTCGTCGAGTGTTAATTTGGGCACAGTCGAATTATTGTTTCAATATTATCAAAATTTGTAGCAACTTTTTTTAAAATAAATAGCAAATAAATAACAAATAATTATTATAAAAACATAAAGTTGTTTAAAAGCAATAATCGAATTAATTAAGTATGAGGAGAGAATAAGTAAAAAAAGTTTTTTTTTTTTTTTTTGAGAAATGAAGGAAATGAAGGTTTTTATAACAGCGTGGGAACCCTAATCGCGCTGGGCTGCTAGCGCGGTACGCCGAATCGCGCTGGTCCAGTAGCGCAGGAAAACCTACAACGCTACTAGGGTAGCGCTGCTAACTTAGTCACGTTGAGCTGTCAGCGTGACTAAATTAAGCGCGCTACGTTTTTTTTTGAAAGATCTTTTTTTTTTAATTTAATTTATTTATTTAAAATAATAAAAGAGGCATTGGGATAAAAGGTCCATTAAATAAGAATGGAAATTTTATAATATCCGAGATTTATTTTTATGCCCAAGTATACTCGATTATCCAATCTTCTAGAGAAATGAGTTTTTTAATCATCATAGAGTCCTGCCGCGGGACAGGGGGGACTAAATTAGTTGTCTACAGTTAGCCCCCACTTTGATTGAGTTTGAGCAAGACGACAATCAAAGTATGCTCGAATCGTTTTTCGAGGCTTTCATATCCAGAGCCATGAGCTCCTCATTAATCAATGGGCATAGCAAATTTTAGAGAGCAAAGGCTCTCGAAACTGAAATCGAAAATAGATTTTAATAAATTCGCTTATTTATCAAAACACTTAGCAAATAAATTAGTATTAGTATTTTGAATAAGTTTTCTTTTGACTGGAAATAAGGCAATAAATTTGCTCATTATTACTATTTTGACTAAATTCGCTTATTTACTGAAATTATTGAAAAAATGTAATAAATTTGCTTATTTATTACTATTTTGAGTAAATTCGCTTATTTACTGAAATTATTGAAAAAATGTAATAAATTCGCTTATTTATTACTATTTTGAGTAAATTCGTTTATTTACTGACATTATTGAAAAAATGTAATAAATTCGGTTATTTATTACTATTTTGAGTAAATTCGCTTATTTACTGAGATTATTGAAAAAATGTATAAATTCGCTTATTTATTACTATTTTGAGTAAATTCGCTTATTTACTCAAATTATTGAAAAAAATGTAATAAATTCGCTTATTTATTACTATTTTGAGTAAATTCGCTTATATACTGAAATTATTGTAATAAATTCGCTTATTTTTTACTATTAGAAATGAAATAAAAAGATAATTTGATGGAGAAAAGTTTAAGTGTAAAGAGAAGAGGAGAAAAAAAAGAGAGAAAGTAGGTTTAGGAGAATAAGAGAATCGGTTTTGGAAGTGTAAGAATGGGTAGAAAAAATCAAGAAAGTCAAGAGGATCGTTTTAGAGGAGAAAAAAGGGTATTTATAAGAAAAATGTGTAGCGCGACAGGTTTTATCACGCTGGCCAGGTAGCGTTACAAGTTTAATAACGCTGACCAGCCAGCGTGACACAAGCTGTCACGCTGCGCAGCTAGCGCTGGTTTACTTGTCATGCTGCTGCGTCAGCGCGACTTGCTGAGTCGCGCTACGCTAAAACTCATTTTTTTTTCATTTTTTAAATCAAATATTGAGCTTATATAAAATTAAGTCCAATAATCTAGAGAAGTGGGTTTTATTGTTCATCATGGAGTCTTACCACGGGACCGGGGACTAAATTAGATGTCTACAGTTAGCCCCCACTTTGATTGAGTCTGAGTAAGACGAAAATCAAAGTATGCTCGAATCGCTTTTCGAGACATCCATATTCGGAACCGAGGGCTTCTTATTAACCAATAGGTGTATCAAGATCTTAGAAAGCAATGGTATCTAGAATATAAAAAACCTTTTTGTTTTCGAAAATTGGAATAGTTATTTTCTAATTAATCGACTTTCTTACTTTGAAATCGAAATATAGAAAATGAGTTTTAATAAATTCGTTTATTTATTAAAACATTGTAAATTCAATTTTATAAGCAAAAGTAATATATTAGTCTATTTATTACTAATCTAGTAAATTCGCTTATTTACTAAAATATCTGAACACAAAAGGGTAATAAATTCGCTTATTTATTACTATTTTAGTAAATTCGTTTATTTACTAAGAATATTTGAAAAAAAGGTAATAAATTTGCTTATTTATTACTATTTTAGTAAATTCGCTTATTTACTAAAGAGGTGTTTGAAGGAAAGATAATAAATTCGCTTATTTATTACTATTTTTGTAAATTCGCTTATTTACTAAAAAAATGTTTGAAGAAAATGTAATAAATTCGCTTATTTATTAATATTTTTAGTAAATTCGATTATTTACCAGAATTGTTGACAAAGAGTAATAAATTCGCTCATTTATTAGTTTTTTGAGTAAATTCGCTCATTTATTAGTTTTTTGAGTAAACTCGCTTATTTACCGGCATTATTGAAAAATGTAATAAATTCGCTTATTTATTACTATTTTTAGTAAATTCGCTTATATACTAAGAATATTTGAAGAAAAGGTAATAAATTCGCCCATTTATTACGTTTTGAGTAAATTCGCTTATTTACCGAAACTATTGAAAAAAATGTAATAAATTCGCTCATNTCGAAACTATTAAAAAAATGTAATAAATTCGCTCATTTATTACTATTTTGAGTAAATTCGTTTATTTACCAAAATTATTGAAAAAGTGTAAGAAATTCGCTCATTATTACTTTTTTTGGAGTACATTCGCTATTTATAGAATTGTTGACAAAAGCTAATGACGTGTCATAAAATCACAAACTTAACTCAATGTATTTTTCCTTTTGAGTATTTTGGATAAAGGAGTGAGAAAGGGATTTGGGTTTAACACCAAAAACAAAGTCAAAGCATTTGAAAATACAACAAATCACAGTCAAGAGCGCTAGCATTGTAGCGTCACAAAGCCAACCACGCGGATGCGTCAACGTGACAGTAGAAACAACGCTAAGACCTTCAGCGCGGTTGCTGCTATCACGCTCCCAAGTGAGCGTTTCTTCATTTGTTGTGTTTGAAAGGTTGCTCAAATTATAAAAGTTGATGTTGAATTGATAATACATGGTAGTGTTGTGTAGGGACATTGGCGTGGTTTCATTGCTGGGCTTGAGTGATGGCGCTGTAGAATTAGTCGCGCTACATGTTGTAGCGTGGTAGAGTTAGTCGCGCTACTGAGGCAGCGTGTTTGGGTTTGTGACGCTGAGGTGTAAGCGTAGCACATTGTCTTGCGCTACTCTGCTTTTTCCTTTAAGTGCTTCTTCTTTTGTAATGTAAGTGCTTCTATCTCAAACATTCTTTAATTAAGATAATTTTGAGAAATATGAGATGAACTTGTGCTTACATGTTGATTTAGAGAATTATTTGTTATAACTTATTTAAATGTAGTCATACAAATGTTCAAGCATATGAAAAAAAAAAGTTAGTTTTATAACAGGTTATTGAAGAATGCTCCAAGCATTGTAAGAGTAGTATGCTTTTATTTTATTAAACAAAAGTGCTTTGGCAAATGATTCTCTAAATGATGTTATAGAATGAAGTATAATGCTCCATGAACTATTGAGAAGTGCTCTTGATTAGTTTATTATAAGAGTAATGGGCTCTTAATTAATAATCAAAAAGTGAAAATGCTCTTGATTAATTTATTTTAATTATAAGAGTAATGAGCTCTTAATTTATAACCAAAAATGAAAATGCTCTTAATATTTATGATGCAACGTGCTCCAAGAATAAGAAATCAATTATCCCATCATTTGGTATGATAAAAGTAAAAATGCTCTTAATTTTACCTCAAATAACATAGCGCAAGAAAATTAGTTGCGCTGCTGCTGTAGCGTGACAAACTTTGTTGCGCTACACTATGGAACGCTGAAAATTTTGTGGCGCTCTTCATTTAGCGCTACAAAGTCTGTGATGCTACGCCTTTTTCATTTTCTAGCTCTTTTTTTTTTTGTGTGAAAGCTTTTCAAGTTTAACTTCATTAATTGTTCTTGTATCATTGATTAGACCTTGAGCCTTTTACCTTTGACATATAACTAATGAGCTATATTTTGAGACCGAGGGTTCGAGTAGGGGGGATGGCAATAGTTTGTGGATGTTATCCGACATAACTCCACAAAAATAACTCGCCAAATGAGTTTCAAGTGAGACAACTTCCAATGTTTTTTTTTTCATAAGGGAAACAAGCAAATGTCACTAAGTTAATGAGATTTGAAGCAAGTCGCTCTAATACTAATTTGTGAAAAGAAAGTAGCCCCCAGGGTTATAAGGTGGTGTAAGTATGGAGACTTGTTATCCCACACACACAAGGTCACCAAATATGTATGCAAAGCTAGCTAGAAGGGAAGTTTATTGTCAGTTAGTTATATTCTCAAATTAGCTACAATATTAGCACGGGAAAACACAAAAAAATATGCACAAATGAACACGGAGGTGCCATAGCATGAGTTAGTAGAGGAGCAAGGGATGGGGGTGTCTCAACTTCCCTAAATCAATTTTTTTTTATGAAAAAAAACATGATATTTTTTTGTACGAGGAGATTGGAAGAAAGATAGACGAAGTATAGGATCAAAATTGATTACAGTTTTGTGTTAATATGCTTGACAACATTAGTGATCAAAGGGCAATGATTTAGCTTGCCATATTGTGTTCTTAGATTATGAGCCATGCACTTACTACTTGTTCTGATTGTCTTGTTTAGAAGTTTGTTCAAACTCAACTATGCTATTAGTAATGGAATCTCTTTAGAGAATAAGAAATCAATATTATAAATGCTTCTTAAGTTTTGAAGTGTGAATAGATAATGCCTTGACAGTAGACAGTGTGCAAGTTTATGAAGACCAAAACAGAAGAGATAGGTAAAGATTTTGGTTAGTGAGAGATATGGAGTCAAGTATGCTCATGCTGCCTGGATAGCACTAGATAGCTATGAAATTCATGTATTTAGAGAAAAATGAAGAAGTTTGGTGATTTTGTTTCGGAATTAAAAAGGAATGAGTAAAGGAAGTTATGTGAGTGCTTTGAGTAAAAGATGACACTACAGAGTTGATGATGATGATGCGATGAGAAACGGAAAGAAAGCTTGATGAAGAAGAGTATGTGTGAAACAAAGAAAGAAGGATGATATGGGTAGAAGAACATGACTTCCAGTATGTGGACATAGACAATTTTCTTTTAGATGTGCGGTTGTGCTTCACTAAATAAATAGTAATCCCAGACTTAGCAGTCTTGTGGTTCAAAGGACCATTTTTTTTTTATGGGCCCTTTAAAATTTTACTATGTACCTATCATTAAGATGAGGCTATTAAGGACCCAACCTTATGAATGTTGCATACGTATCCAATTCTAGTTGGAATGAGAGTCTTACGACTCTTGCTTGAGTTAATTGAGTGGTTTAAAGTAAAGACCAAGGGTTTTTGCAATGTTGTTGTACAAACACCTTCAAGAGGATTTTTCAAGTGTTATCTGTGGCTAAGCTTAGGGTGTAAGAAAGGAATGAAAAGAGGCTCAACTACCCAATATTAACCCACTATGCCTACAATTGTTCTTAACTTGAGCAACTCTATTATTTAAAATTTTACTTGTGACAATTTCATATGCATTTCTATTTGTTTGAATGAAAATCAGGGTAGCTGCTTTAACATTATATATTTGCTTTATGGAGTTATCTTTTTAATTTATTCCTCGTAGCATTCCCATCCCCATTGGCTAAGTTTGATGGTAGGTTGAAAAGAAAACAAGCTATGTGGTTTAGGCGCAAACGGCTACCAGAAAGTGGATCACAATAAGGTTTTAAGATAGGGAGACATTTTTCAGGGTTCTACAGGTGCCTCTTATTTGGTGTTATGCTTTTATAACATATAAGTGGATTGGAGTGAGCCCCACAATTGTTGGTTAGACTTAATATGAGGCCTAAATTAACTTTAGCTCTGACGACTGAGTCCGTGGTGTAATAAGTAAAGTTTTTGTTTCCCAAAAGAGAACTTATTTGAAACCACTTTGGCTTTAAAAACTTAATTAGTAAGTGACACATTTATTTAAGGATGTAAATATAGAGTAAGTTGTTCAAGGTTGATTGCGTCAAATTGAGGGTGCATTGGATATGAACACACGATCGATTTATGCCAATTAATGCTTTAACTTGTTTTGAGTGCCAATGTTTGAGTTAACTCAACTTGAGTTAGTTCATTCATTGTATATTGTTTTAAGCAGATGATGAAACAGAGTAGAATGACAATTTTGGAAGATGAAAAATATTTTTTTATTGATAGTTGAAATTAGTACATAAAATGATACTTGGCAGCAAAAGTCTCAAACTCTAACCATGACAGAAGGGAAAAGAAAAGAGAGAATTAACTAGGAAAGTGAAGTGAGTCTGTTTTGGTCCAAATCAGTTTTTTTCTTGTATGTACACGCGTCTAATCATCGTT
>PYUH01001376.1:6345-18845 GCA_016808085.1 Suaeda aralocaspica
AAGTTGCCTGGTTAGAGTTGTAACCCATTTAGAGCAAGATGGTGATTTGGACCAAATAAATGGCGCACTTACAGGGGTCTATGAGTTCTATGTGCGCCGTGGGTTTTTTGTTTAAGGGTAATCTCTTATGCATACCTAAGTGTTTCTATACGTGAGTTTTCGTAAGGGGAGGATCATGGGAGGGAGGTATGCTGGACATTTGGCTTACAAAGACACTAACCATGTTACAAGAACATTTCTATTGGCCAAAAAGTGAGTGGAGTTGAGCCATAAGTGCTAATGTGCTACTTGTCAAAAGGCAAAGCAGCCTTCATCAAGGTTTGTATACTCCATTGTCAGTACAAGGGACCTTGGGAAGATGTTTCTATGGATTTTATGAGGGTACCCAAGGACAACAAGAGGAAAAAAGATACCTATTATGTAGTAGTTGATAGATCGATTCAAAGATGGCTCATTTCTACACATGTCAAAAGAAAGATGATGCTATGAATGTGGCTGATTTATATTTATTTAAAGCATATAAGGTTGCACGGCGTCCAAAGAATATTGTAAGTGAAGAAAACAAAAATCATGAGTTACTTTTGGAAGTCACTTTGGGGAGGCTAATGGGACACGAAACGTTTTGTTTAGCACAATTTATCATCCTCAAAAAGATGGGCAAAACAGAAAGTCACTAATCGAACATAGGGGGGTGTTGTTGTTGCGTGGTTTGCGTGAGTTAAAACACACAACGATGGGATTGAAGCTTGCTCAGCTGAATGTCTTATAATAGGTCACCCCTATGCTACTAAGCACTCACTTTCGAGATTGTTATGGAATCACTCCCAGTTACCAATTGATTTTGTAAGTATTTCATAAAGGGAGTTGGTACAAAGGATGCAAAGGACTAAGGTTGAGTACATGCAAAAACTTAATGCAGACGTAGGGCGCCGAATGAGAAGGTTAATGATATTTACAAGGCACGAGCAAACAAACATAAATCGCAACATGTCTACAAAGAGAAGGGATTGGTTTGTACATTGAGGAGGAAAGATTTCACAAATAAAGGAAAGAATAAACTTATGTGCATCGTTGGGATGGACGTTCAAGATAATAAGTAAAGTGGGGGATAAGTTACTAACTGGAATTAACAGGGATATGGAGTCAAGATACTTCAACATTGGTGAGTAGTACTTTGTTCCGATGACCAACTTTGAGGTTTGAGGACCAACTCTTTGAAGAAGAGGGAGGAGATAAGCATATATGAGAAACTTAGAGGGTTTGGGTTTGTGATGAAGGTGGAAACAAGACGCAACTTGGGGGAGTTAGTGGCTTATGGAGAAACAAGGTTTCTGGGTGGATAGGGTCTGGATTTATGTGTGCATGGTGTATGCATGCACAAGCTTAATCACGTAAATGTAATAAAGCAAGTATAGGTGTAGTTAGAAGGTTGAGCTATATTGGGTTTTCTTCCCACGTCATTTGTAGGGGTTTTACCATATGGTGTTTTGTAGTTTCTTGATAGTTTATGAGTTCAGGTGATTGATGGAATCAAGCATGAGAAATACAAAAAGAGGTTTCTTGAAAATTAAGATTGAATCTTGAGGTTTCTGAAGAGTTCTGAAATCGCAGTCAACAAAAAATCACGAGAAATCAAGCAAAGGCATTATGGCGGGATTTTGGAGATTTTTGAAGTTTGGGAACGTTTGTCAGCGGGATTTTTGTTGTTTGACTTTGTCAACCTGGGTGGTATTAGGATATATGGTGGTTTAGATGTTGAAATTGCAAATATCTAAGATTTAGACTAGAAATCAGATTACAAAATAATGGGCAAGATATTGTATCGGTTTTGTTAGGATTTTCGTTTTATCCTAATCTAGTTGTTATTGGCCAATATATCTCAGGTAGTTAGGATTGTCTAGATTGAATATGTGTGATAATGTTAGAGCTTGATAAATAGGATGTATAAATTACATCAATAAAATCCAGATTAAGAGATAAACACAAAAGTCGTTACGGTGTTCTTTTGTTTCACGAAGAGTAAACAAATTTTTGAGGTTTCATCTGTGAGGAAATCCGAATTGAGGTGAGTGGTGCATTGGCTTATCTCAATCGAGGATAGTCTTGGATTGAGGGGTGCTTTGCTTTAATCACAATTCTACAATTATTCGCTTAGAAGTTCGATTGTGGGTGGCGTAGCTTTATCAAATTATAGTCTAGTTTCTTTTTGTGGTGGCGTTGTTCTATAACACATTCACATCAATGTTGCTGTTGCTGTTCGTTGTTGATGTTGTTTGTTGTTGTTGTTTTGTTGGTGTTGTTGTTGTTATCTGTTGTTGTTCTTGTGGTTGATTGTTGGTGTTTGTGTTGTACGTTGTTATTGTAGTTGTTGTTGTTGGTATTGCTATTGTTGTGGTTTCTAATGTTGTTGGCTGTTGCTGCTTGTGTTGTTGTTGTTGCTGCTTGTTGTTGTGGTTGTTGTTGTTATTGTTTTTGTTGTGTGGTTGTGTGGTTGTTGTTGTGTTATGCTATGTTGGTGTGGTGTTGCTGTTGTGGTTGTGGTGTTGTGTTGTTGTTGCTGTGTGCTGTATGTGTTGTGTTGTGTTTGGTGTTGTTGTTATTGTTTTTGTTGTTGTTGTGGTTGTTGTCGTTGTTGTTGTGTTATGCTACGTTGTTGTGTTGTTGTTGTTGTTGTTCTTGTTGTGCTGGCGTTCGTATTTTGTTGTTGTTGGTGTTGTTGTTGTTGTTGTTGTGGTTTTGTTTGTAGTTCTTGTGTTGTTGTGTGGCGCTTTTCGTATTTCTGTGTTGTGTTGTGTGGGTGTTGTTGTTATTGTTGGTGTTGTAGTTTCTGTTGTTGCTGTTGCTGTTGTTGTTGTTGTTATGGTTGTGTTGTTGTTGTGTTGCTGTTTGTGGTTTTATTGCTGTTGTTGTTGGATGTTGTTGTTGCTATTGTTGTTGATGTTGTGGTTGTATGCTTGTTGGTTGTTATTGGTGCTATTGTGTGTGCTGTTTCTTTCTATGTTGCTGTGGTTGATGTTGTTGTTGTTTGGTGTTGTGTGTGTGTTGAGGGTGTGTGTTGTTGATGTTGATGTTGTTGTTGTTGTGTGTTGTTGCTATGTTGTGGTTTCTAGTTGTGCTGTTGTTGTTGTTGTTGTTGGCGCTGTTCGTATTTCGTTGTTGTTGTTGTGGGTGTTGTGTTGGTGTTGTTTGTGGTTTTGTGTTGCTGTTCTGTTGTTGTTGTTGTTGTTGATGCTGTTGGTGTTGTTGTTGTTGCTATTGTGTTTCATTGCTGTTGTTGTTGATGTTTCATTGCTTGTTGTGTTGTTGTTGTTGTTGCTGTTGGTGTTTATTTAGTGCTTTGTTGTAGGTGTTGGTGTTGTTGCTGTTGGTGCTGTTGTAGGTGTTGTGTTTGTATTTCTGTGTTGTATTGTGTTGTGGTTGTTATTGTGGTTGTTGTGGTTGTTGTTGTGTTGTGGTTGTTGTGGTTGTTGTTGCTATTGTGTGTTTGTTGTTGTCGTTGTTGCTGTTGTTGATGTTGCTGTGTGTTGTTGTGTGTGTTGTTGTGTGTTTTTGTTGTTGTGTTGTTGTTGTTGTGTTGTTGTGTTGTTTTGTTGTTGTGTGTTGTTGTTGTTGTGTTTCGTTGTGGTGGTTGTTGTTTGGTGGTGGTTGTTGTTGTTGGTTGTTGTGCTGTGTTGTTGGTGGTGGTGCTTGTTGTTGTTGTGTTGTTGTTGTTGCTGCTATGTTGTTGGCTGTTGTTGTTATGTTTTTGTTGTTGTTGTTGTTGTTGTGGTTGTGGTCGTTGTTGTTGTATTGCTACTGTTGTTGATGTTGGTGTTTCTGTTGTTGTTGTGGTTGTTGTGTGTTCGTGTTGTTGCTGCTGTTCGTATTTCTGTTGTGTGTTGTTTATGTTGTTGTTGCTGTTGTTGTGGTTTGTTGTAGCGGTTGTTTTTGTTGTGTTGGCAGGTTTCGTATTTCTGTTGTTGTTGTGTGGGTGTTGTTGTTGTTGTTGTTGTTGTAGTTTCTATTGTTGCTGTTGTGATGTTGTGGTTGTTGTTGCTATTGGTGTTTCTGTTGTTGTCGTGTTGTGTGTTGATGTTGCTGTTCTGTTGTTGTTGTTGTTGTTGTTGTTGTTGTTGTGGTTTTTGTTGTTGTTGTTGTTGCTTGTTGGTGCGTTGTAGTTGTTGTGTTGCTGTGTTTCGTATTTCGTTGTTGTGTTTTGGTTGTTGCTGTGTTGTTGTAGTTGTGTGGGTGTTGTTGCTGTGCTGTTGTGCTATTGGTGTTTTGTTGTTATTGTTGTTGCGTGCTGATGTTTGTGTTGTTGTTGTTGTTGTTGTTGTTGTTTTTGTGTTAGTGTTGTGTTGTTAGTTGTTCTTGTTTTTTTTGTTGCTGTTGTTGTTGTGGTTGCTGTTGTTGTTGTTGTATTGTTGCTCTTGGTGGTTTCTGTTGTTGTTTGTGGTTGTTGTTATTGTAGTGTTGTTGTTGATGTTGTGGTTGTTGTTGTTGTTGTTATTGTTGATGTTGTTGTTGTGTGGGTGTTGTTGTTATTCTGTTAGTGTTGCTGTTTGGGTTTCTATTGGTTGTTGTGATGTGGTGTTGATGTTGTTGTGATGTTGTTGTTGTTGTTGTGTTGGTGGGTGTATTGTTGTTGTTGCTGTTCTTTTATTGTTGTTGTGGTTGATGTTGTGTTTGTTGTGGTTGTTGCTTTTGTTGTTGTTGTTGTTGTTGTCGTTGTTGTTTGTGGGGGGGTGTTTCTGTTGTTGTGTTGCTGTGTGTTGTGTTGCTGTTGTTGTTGTTGTTGCGTTATGGTTGATTGTTGTTGTGTTGTGTTTTGCTGTTGCTTGTTGCTGTTGCTGTGTGTTGTTGTTGATGTTATTGTTGTTGCTGTGTTGTGGTGGTGTTGTTGTATGTTGTTCTTGTTGTGGTTGTGTTGGTGTTCTGTTGTCGTTGTTATTGTAGTTGTTGTTGTTGGGTATTGCTATTGCTGTGGTTTGTTGCTGTTGCTGTTGTGTTGCTGTTGTGTTGTGTTGTTGTTGTTGTTGCTGCTACTGTTGTTGTGGTTTTGTTGTTGTTGTTGGTGGTGGTGGGCTATGTTGTGTGTGTTCTTTCTATTGTTGTTGTGGTTGTTGCTATTGTGTTCGTATTTGTTGTTGTGGTGGTTGTTGTTGCTGTTAGTTGTTGTTGTTGGTTGGGTGTTGTGCTATTGGTGTTTCTGTTGTTATTGTTGTTGCTGTTGCTGATGTTGCTGTTGTTGTTGTTTGTTGTTGTTGTTGTTGTTGTTGTTGTGTTATTGTTGTGTTAGTGTGGTGTATTGTTCTGGTTTTTGTTGCTTGTTGTTTGTGGTTTTGTGTTGTGTTGTTGGTGTTGTTGTTATTGTGCTCTTGGTGTTTGTTGTTGTTGTTGTGGTTGTTGTTATTGTAGGGTTGTTGTTGATGTTGTGGTTGTTGTTGTTGTTGTTATTGTTGATGTTGTTGTTGTTTTTCTTTGTTGCTGTTGCTGTTGCTGTTGTGTGGTTGTTGCTGTTGTGTTTTCAATTTGTTGTTGTTGTAGATGTTGATGTTGATGGTGTTGTGATGTTGTTGTTGTTGTTGTGGTGGTGGTTGCTATTGTTGTTGTTGCTGTTCTTTCTATTGTTGTTGTGGTTGATGTAGTTGTGTGTGGTTGTTGCTTTTGTTGTAGTGTGTTGGTGTTGTTGTCGTTGTTGTTGTGGTTTCTGTTGTGCTGTTGCTTGTTGTGTTGTGTTGTTGTTGTTGTTGTTGTTGTTGTTGTTGTTGTGTTGTTGTGGTTGTTGTTGTTGTGTTTGTTCTTGTTCTGTTGTTGCTGTTGACTGTTGTGTTGCGGTTTGCTTGATGTTGTTGTGTTGTTGTTGTTTGCGTGTTGTTGTTGTGTTGTTGTTGTTGTTGTTGTTGTTGTTGTTTGTTGTTGTTATGTTGTGTTGTTGGGTTGCTGTTGGTGTTTCTGTTGTCGTTGTTATTGTAGTGTTGTTGTTGGTATGATTGCTGTGGTTCTGTTGTTGTTGCTGTTTGTGTTGTGTTGTTGTTTGCTGTTGTTGTTTGTGTTAATTGTTGTTGTGGTTTTGTGTTGTTTTGTTTTTGTTGTTGTGGTTGTTGTTGTTGTTGTTGTGTGTTGTTTGTGCGTTGTGTTGTTTGTTATACTCGTGTTGTTGTATTGTTGTGTGTTGTTGTTGTTGTTTTTGTTTGTTGTTTGTTGTTGTGGTTTTGTTGTGTTGTTGTTGTTGTTTGGGCTGTTCGTTGTTGTTGTTGTTGGGTGTTGTTGTTGTTGTTGTTGTGGTTTCTATTGTTGCTGTTGTTGTTGTTGTTGTTGGCGCTGTTCGTATTTCTGTTGTTGTTGTTGTGGGTGTTGTTGTTATTGTTGTTGTGGTTTCTGTTGTTGGTGTTGCTGATGTTGTTGTTGCTATGGTTGTTATGGTTGTTGTTGTTGATGCTGTTGGTGTTGTAGTTGTTGCCATTTGTGTTTCTATTGCTGTTGTTGTTGATGTTGCTGTTGCTGTTGTTGTTGATGTGGTGGTTGTTGCTATTGTTGTTGTTGTTATTGGTGCTATTGTTGTTGTTGCTGCTCTTTCTATTGTTGTTGTGGTTGATGTTGTTGTTGTTGTGGTTGATGCTGTTGTTGTTTTTGATGTTGTTGTTGTTGTGGTTGATGCTGTTGTTGTTTTTGATGTTGTTGTTGAGGTTGTTGTTGTTGATGTTGTTGTTGTTGTTGTTGTTGTTGCTGTTGGTGCTGTTGTAGGTGTTGTTGTTGTTGCTGTTCGTATTTCTGTTGTTGTTGTTGTGGTTGTTGTTGTTATTGTGGTTGTTGTGGTTGTTGTTGTTGTTGTTGTCGTTGTTGTGGTTGTTGCTGCTATTGGTGTTTCTGTTGTTGTCGTTGTTGCTGTTGTTGCAGTTGTTGTTGTTGTTGTTGTTGTTGTGGTTTTTGTTGTTGCTGTTGTTGTTGTTGTTGTTGTTGTTGTGCTTGTTGTTGTTGTTGTTGTTGTTGTTATTGTTGCTGTTGGTGTTTCTGTTGTTGTTTTAGTGGTAGTTGTTATTGTAGTTGTTGTTGTTGTTGTGGTTGTTGTTGTTGTTGTTATTGTTCATGTTGTTGTTGTTGTTGTTGTTATTGTGGTTGTTGTTTTGGTTTTTGTTGTTGTTGTTGTTGCTGTTTGTGTTTCTATTGTTGTTGTTGTTGTTGAAGTTGTTGTGGTTGTTATTGTTGTTGCTGCTGTTATTGTTGTTCTTGTTGTTGTTGTTGCTGTTGGTGTTTCTGTTGTCGTTGTTATTGTAGTTGTTGTTGTGGTAGTTGTTGTTGTTGCTATTGTTGTGGTATCTGTTGTTCATGTTGCTGTTGATGTTGTTGTTGCTGTTGTTGTCGTCGTTGTGGTTGTTGTTGTTGTTGTTGCTGTTGTTGTAGTGGTTGTTGTTGTTGCTGTAGTTACTGATGGTGTTTCTGTTGTTGTTGTTGTGGTTGTTGTCGTTGTGGTTGTTGTTGTTAATTTTGCTGGTTTTGTGGTTTCCGTTGTTGCTGTTGCTGTTGTTGTTGTTGTTGTTGTTGTTGTTGTTGTTGTTGTTGTGGTTTTTGTTGTTGTTGTTGTTGCTGTTGGTGCTGTTGTAGTTGTTGTTGTTGTTGCTGTTCGTATTTCTGTTGTTGCTGTTGTTGTTGTCGTTGTTTGACCCAAATGGTCAAGAGCCTAACATTGATCAAGTCCAAAGTTCGAATGATAAGGAGTTGTTGTTGTCTAAGGTAAGCTTCGATGGAGTCCTTTTGGAGTATGGTTTACATGGTCCTTTTAATTCTCCTAATGGTTACACTTTACTTAGTGTTACTAATTATCTAAATAAGGGTTAAAAGGGACANTTATCTAAATGAGGGTTAAAAGGGACGTGTATGGAGCTTAGAATAAACGGTTACACAAGAGCAAATGCAATCAGAAATGAGTTGCAAATACTAGCCGTTTTGAAGCATGAATTTAGGCGTGAATTAAAGAGGTTGTTTGCTGGTTTTTAATCTCTTTTAAGGGGCTTTATTTAGCTGTTTCTTTCAGTTGTGTGTGGTGAATAAAAGAGCTTGAAAAAGGAGTTAATAGGGCTGTTACAAAGGGCGTGAATCAAGGGCTGAATTGATGGGGTTTTGAAGTAGATTTTAAGTCCATAATGCTGCATTATTGTGGACGTTTTCTGGTAGTTTTTTTTTTCAGAATAATAAGGTTTGAATGTGGAGTTAAAATGGCAGTTACGAAGGCTGGAATCTAGGGCGTAATTCAAGAGGAGGTATGATGAGCATTTGGGCAGTTTTGGAGCGTTAAATGAGGCCGTTTCTTGCAGCCTTGTTACAGCCAAATATTCCTAATTCTAAGCTGGTTTTAATTAGTTAATTTTCAGTTTGTAATGATAATTAATTGGGGCCGTTTTCCTAGTTAATTATTTAGCTATTTTCTGTTTTATTTTTAGTTGTAAGCCTAGTTATTTTGGGCGGTTTTTAGGCAGTTTATTTCTGATTTGTTTTAGCCTATTTTGGGCATATGAAAGAACATCTTTTAATGTAACTCAAGCTATATATAGCATGCTACTTGATCAATAAAAGTCATTCAGAAATATTGCACNAGAAATATCGCAAAAAAAACGTGTCTTCACTTTGTTGTGAGTTTAACTTTGCTAGAGGGTTAGCCAAGTTGTCATCCAAGGTTGGGTGTTCTCAAACTTGAAGAGTTCTAGTTTAGGTCGAGTATTCCCTAAGCTTGATCTTAGGTAGTTGTTGGATAGGTCGAGTATTCCCTAAACACAATTACACCCAAGCAATTGAATGAGTATTCCTCTTTGCTATATCCTTGAGATTTGGGTGAGTATTCCCCTATCTCACTTGTTTCTTTCTTAAACACAAACCTTTAAACAAGTAAACACAAACCTTAGTCACTAAACACAAGCCAACGTTTCATTCTTATTCGTGATCAAAGTTTTTCCCACTTAGATTACACATCATTTGGCGCGTCAGGTAGGGGGAAGTTTTCCTAAACTTTCCAAGGGGCCGTACCTACACACACAAAAAAAAAAAAAAAACAAAACCATGGCAGAAAACAATGACTTGAGAGTGGCCTTAGAAGCTCTCAATCGAGCTGTTGAGACTAATCAAAATTTGCAAGGGAACCTTGCTGCCCTAATGGCAAGGCTCATGACTGATCGTGATAGAAGAGAACATGATGATGATCCTCCACCTAGGAGGGAAGATAGGAGTCTTAAAGTGGATATTCCTGCTTTTGATAGTACTCTTGATCCTGAGAAGTACCTAGAATGGGAGAAGTCTTTGGAGAGGTACTTTGAGTACAAAGACATCCAAGAAGAAGAGCAAAAATACAAGATTGCCAAAGTCAAACTGAAAGGCTATGGTGATAGTTGGTTGCAAGGAGAACAAAGGGGCCGTACCCTTAGGGGAAAAGCTTTTATTTCAACTTGGTCTAAGTTGAAGAAACGGATGAGGGATCGCTTCATTCCTCACAATTACAAACAAAGTCAATATGTAAAGTGGAGTACTTTACAACAAAAGGGTGGTCCAGTTGAGGAGTACATCAAGGAGTTTGATAGACTTGCCATCGTGTGTGAAGTCACTGAAAATCAAGAACTCAAGATGGGACGATTCATTGCTGGTTTGGACCATGATTTACAAGAGAAGCTTGAGGGTTATACCAATTTAACCTTTGCTGAAGCTTGCAAACTTGCAATCAAGTTTGATTCTAAGAAGAAGAAGAAGGCGACTTATCCACCCCCAGTGGTAAGAAAGCCTACTTTCCCTCCAAAGGAGAGTTCATCAATGGGTAAGCCGAATGACCCACCTAAGAAANTGGGTAAGCCTAATGACCCACCTAAGAAAGACAAGAAGGACTTCCAACTTAGTGACATTGTATGTTACAAGTGCGGAGGAAGAGGGCATTTCAAGAAGGATTGTCCAAATGTAAGAGCCTTAACCATGCAAGAAGTCAAGCTCATTGCCAATCAAACCATAAATTGGGAGGAGTTTGAAGATGAAGAAGAGGAGGCCGTGGGTGATGATGAGGAGGAAGATCAATGTTTTCCTGAAGAAGATGCCAAGCAAAGTCTAGTGGTGAGAAGGGTGTTGCGAGCCCATGTGGAGGAACCCATTGCACCTCAAAGGGAGCACGTTTTCATCACAAAGTGCAAGGTTGAAGGTGAGGTATGTGATTTGATTATTGATAGTGGAAGTGAGGCAAATACGGTTTCTAAGTCTTTGGTAACCAAACTTGGTCTTACAACTACTAGTCATCCTGCACCTTATAAGTTGAGTTGGTTGGATTCTAATTCAAGTACTGGAGTTAGGAGACAAAGCATGGTTAGTTTTTCCATTGGTTCTTATCATGATTCTCAATTATGTGATGTTGTGTCTATGGATGCTTGTCATATATTACTTGGTAGGCCATGGCAAACTGATCGAAAATCTATTCATGATGGTTTTCATAACACTTACACTATAACTCACCAAGGGAAACAAAAAAAATTACATCCTTTACCCCCACTAAATACTAAACAATCAAAGGAGGTGTCTTTACTTTCTTTAAAAGAATTTGCGAGGGAGATTGAAGGTGAGCATGAGGTGTATATGTTGTATTCTAAAGAGGTGCATGAACAATTTGTAAGTCAAAATCTTAAATTGGCTCAATTAATTAAAGATTTTGAAGATGTTTTTCCTGATGAATTGCCTAAGGGGTTACCACCTTTGAGGGGGGTTGAACATCAAATTGACCTTATTCCTGGGGCACCTTTGCCTAACAAGCCTGCCTATAGATGTAACCCTTTGGAAACCAAGGAGTTACAAAGACAAATAGAGGAATTGATGGGTATGGGGTATGTGCGTGAGTCATGATAAGAACAACAACAACACAACCACTACAACAATAACAACAACAACAAGATCAAAAACAACAATGATAAAAATAACAACAAAAACAACAACAACAAGAACAGCAACAACGACAACAACAAAAACAACAACAATAATATAACAACAACAACTACAACAACAACAACTACAATAACAACAAGACCAATAAAAAGACAATATATCAACAACAACATCAACTACTACTATTACTACTACAACACCCATAACAACAACAACAACAACAACAACAGAAATAACAACAACTACAATAACAACAACAACAATTACCCCAACAACAACTACACTAACAATAACACCAAAATCGGTACCAACAACACCGGTACCACCACCACCACCACCACCAACAACAATAACATCAACAACGAGAACAACAACTACCACAACCACCACAACAACAGCAACGGCACCAACAACAACACCAACACCACCACCACCAACTATAACAACAACAACAACGACAACAACAACAACAACAGCAAGAACAACAACAACAAAAACTACAACGAGAACAACAACAATAACAACAACAATAATGAGGACAACAACAACAACAACCACATAACAACAACCACATAACAACAACCACAACACAATCAACAATGACAACAACAAAACTAGCACAACAAATACAACCACACCAACAACCAACATCATTAACAAAAACAACAATATGAACAACATCAAAAACAACAGCAACAACAATAACAACAAAAACAACAACAACAACATCCAAAAAACTAGCAACAACAATAACAACAAAAGGAACAACAAAAACAACAAAAATAGCGACAACAACAAGGAACAACAACAACAACAACAACGACAACAACAGCAACAACAACAACGCCAACAACAACAACAATAACAATAACAACGCAACAACAACAACAACAATAACACCCACAACACAACAACAACAACAACAACAACTACAACAATAACAATAACAACGCAACAACAACAACAACAATAACACCATCAACACAACAACAACAACAATAACAACAGCAGTGACAACAAAAGCAACAACACCAACTACATCACCAACAATAACAACAACAAGACCAACAACAACAATGACAATAACAACAATAAAAACAACATCACCAATAATAACAACACCACCAACAACAACAACATTAAAAGCAACAACAAAACAACAACAACAAAAACAACAACATCCATAGCTACACCCACAACAACCACAACAACAACAACAACAACAACAACAACAACAACAACAACAACAATAACAATAACAACAAAAACAATAACAACATCAGTGACAACAAAAGCAACAACACCAATAATATAACAACAACAACTACTACTACTACAATGACAAGACCAATAAAAAAACAACATATCAACAACAACAACAACTACTACAACACCCATAACAAAAACAACAACAGAAATAACAACAACAACTGACAACAACGACAATAACCACACAAACAACTACACCAACAACAACACCAAAACCGGTACGAACAACACTAGTACCAACACCACCACCACCAACAACAACAACAACAACATCAACAACGAGAATAAAAACAACCACAACCACAACAACAACAACAACAACAACGGCTCCAACAACAACACCAACACCA
>PYUH01001376.1:28845-31345 GCA_016808085.1 Suaeda aralocaspica
AAAAATAACATATCAACAACAACAACAACAACTACTACTACTACTACTACTACAACACCCATAACAACAACAACAATAACAGAAATAACAACGACAACAATAACAACAACAACGACAACAACAATAACCACAACAAAAACTACACCAACATCAACACCCAAACTAGTACAAACAACACCAACAACAACAACATCAACAACGAGAATAACAATAAGCACAACCACAACAACAACAACAACGGCACCAACAACAACACCAACACCACCACTACCAACTACAACAGCAACAACAACGACAACAACAATAACAACAACAACGAAAACAAAAATAACAACAACAACAACGACAATAATAACAATAACAACAACAACAACAACAACAGCAACAACAGCAAAAACAACACCAATAACGTCACCAACAAATAACAACAACAATAACAACAAATGCAACAACAAAAACAACAACAACAACATCAACATCAACATCAACAACAGCAAGAATAATAACAACAACAACAATAACAATAACAACAAAAACAACATCAAATACAACAACAACAACAGCAACAACAACAACAACAACAACAACCATAACAACAACAATCCCAAAAACAGTGACAACAACAACAACACCAATAACAACAACAAGACCATGAACAACAACGACAATACAAACCACAATAACAATAAAAATAACAACAACAACAACAACAACGACAACAACAACAACAATAAAAATAATAACAACTACAACACTTATAAAAACAGCAACTACAACAACACCCACAAGAAGAACAATAACAGCAACAACAACCAAAAACTATAACAGCAACAAAACCAATAATAACAACAACAACAACAACACCCATAACAAAAACTATAACAGCAACAAAACCAATAACAATAACAACTAAAACGACAACAATAACAACAACAACAACCACAACAACAACAACAACAACAACAACAACAATAATAACAACAACAACAACAACACTAATAACATCACCAACTACAACAACAACAAGACCAACAACAACAACGACAATAACAACCACAACAACAACAACAACAACAACAACAGCAACAACAATAATAACAACAGTGACAACAAAAGCAACAACACCAATAACATCACCAACAATAACAACAACAAGACCAACAACAACAACGAAAATAAGAACAATAAAAACAATAACAATAACAACAAAAACAACAACCAATACAACAACAACAACAACATCAAGAAAAATAACAACAACCACAACAACAACAACCATAACAACAACAACAAGAACCAAGAACAACAACGACAACAAAAACAACATCAACAACAAAAACAACATCAACAACAATAACAACAACGCCAACAACAAAAATAACAAATACAACATCAAAAATAACAACAACAAGACCAAGAACAACAACGACAATAAAAACAACATCAACAACAATAACAACAACGCCAACAACAAAAATAACAACTACAACATCAAAAATAACAACATCAAAAACAATAGCAACAACAACAACAACAACAAAAACAACAACAACATCTACAACAATAAAAACGACAACACCAACAACAACAGCAACAACAATAACAATAACAATACCAATAACAATAACAATAACAATGACAGTGACAACAAAAGAAACAACACCTATAACATCATCGACAATAACAACAACAAGAACAACAACAACAATGACAATAACAACAACAAGAACAACAACAACAATGACAATAACAACATCAACTACAGGAACAACTACACCAACAACAAAAATAACAACAGCAACAACAAAAATAACAACAACAACATCAAAAACAACAGCAACAATAACAACAATAACAAAAACAACAACAACAACATCAACATCAACATCAACATCTACAAGAACAACAACAACAAAAACAACAACACAAGAGCAACAACAACAACCAAACAACAACAACAACATCTACAAAAAAAACAACATCTACAAGAACAACAACAACAACTACTACTACTACAACAACAACAACAACAACAAAAACAACAACAACAACAAATACAAAAACAAAAACAACAACACCCACAACAACCACAACAAGAACGATAAGAACAACAACAATAACCGCAACAATAATTGCGCGAACCACACCAGTAACCACACCAACAACATTATAACCAACAACAGCCACAACGAAAACAACAACAACCACAGCCACAACAACAACAACGGCACCAACACCAACACCAACACCACCACCATCTACAACAACAACAACAACGTCAACAACAACAACAATAAAAATAATAACAACTACAACACTTATACCAACAACAACTACAACAACACCCACAACAAGAACAATAACAGCAACAACAAGAATAACAACATAACGACAACATAAACAACAACAGCAACAACAATTACAACAAAAACTATAATAGCAACAAAAACAATAACAATAACAACTACAACAACAACAATAACAACAACAACAACAACAA
>PYUH01000132.1:19355-58107 GCA_016808085.1 Suaeda aralocaspica
GAAAACCGAAAATACCCCATTTTGGGCCTAATATGGTCCGAAAATAATTAAAATAAAACCCATAATTATTTTTGCTATTTTTGAAAATTAAATTTAAATACTCAAAACCTCCTTTAAAAATAATTACTATTTCTAATAAAACCTTTTGTAAAATAAATTATTTTAAGCCATAAAATATAAATAGACTTTATTTTCCGAAATTCATAAAACTATATATTATAATCGTATAAAAATATAATATAAAGTCTTAAAAATGCGGGGGATTACACTAGCCAACATGAGACTCCTCAATGCTTTAAGTGTCGTGGATGAGGAGCCTGATGAGGCTATCGCACACCTATCAAAAGTAAACCAAACCACTCTAACTACTATAGCTAGGGACGTAGGGATCATATCCACAGGGAAGCAATTAAACCTATTAGTTCTAAAAAGTTTAAACTGTATAAAGGGCCTTTGAATGTTGAATTAAGACTAAAAAATTAACTAAAACTAGAACTGAGTCGATTAAGGGAATGAATTTATGACTATGCCTAGGACATCGGTTCATCACAGGTTAACAAATGAATTGCACACAATTAATTAATTAGATTATCAATTTCCTTGAATTAAGGTCCACTAATTATCTCGAATATAGTCCCCTTCAAAACTCCTCTAATGGCTCTCGCTCACTTAGATTCGTTTTGCCTATTGTCCTTATGATCTAATTGTGGTAAACTTACCTCTCGGCATCGATTTCAACAATATCAAACTAACAATTAAACCTGGCTAGTATTTAATTGAAAGCAATAAAAGTTGACAGCAGGAATTCAAGTACATTAATAACCTAACTAACAACTATGAATAAAGCATCAAAATCAATCCATGGATCCCCTAGTCCTAGAAAGGGAACTACTCACGCATAATAGAAACTAAAGGAACCAATTTAACAATAAGAACTGGAACTGAAAGCATGACTACAGCAATTAAACTAATTAACATGAACAAAATAACTCAAAAGCAAGAACTAAAACAAAAACAGGATCTAAAATTAAAATACTACTAACAATTATAACTACAAAAAATAATTAAACTAATAAAAACAAGAGAAGAAATAAAGAAGAACCTGAAATTGCGATTGTATTGAATGAATGATTAAGTTTTGACAAAAGTGAGCTCTAAAGAGAAATTGAATGAAAAACCCTTAGGAGAAAAATAATCTCTAATCGAATGTGTTAAAATAAACCTAACACAAGAACTATTTATATGAAAAGTACAATGCTCGAGCTAAAAAGAAGTGAAAAACGGGCTCCGGACAAACTGCCCGACCAATCGGGCAAAATCCGCCAGATCGGGCTCACGAAACGAGTGATTTTGGCCTTGGAAGCAATCCGCCCGATCGGGTGCGATCAGTGTTTTCGTCCCATCTTCTTGAAAATGCTAAGTAAATTCTGCCTGACCGCCCGGGCGAAATGACTTTTTCGCCTAAATCAAGTCAGCTCGTCTTGTGTTACTTCAGGCTTCATCATAGCTTCTTGAGTACTTCAATTCTAACCCATGGCTTCTAGTATCTAGCTGTAACTCATATGATTGCCTCGGAATTAATGCAAAAACACCGAAATCCTGCAAAAAATCACTAACAAGCACAAACAACTCCATAAAACCAAATGTTAGCCGAAATAGCTCCGAAGAGCATAGGTTAGAGTCAAAATAAACCAGAAAAGGGGGTAAAACATAAGAATAAAATACACTTATCAGAGCCAAAGAGACAGGCAACCACGACAAATCAAGGGGAAAACGTCAAGCAAGGGGGCTTGATGGTTGTCAATGGGGAGGTGAATGGCGTTGGGACTAGGTCTCTTGTGGATACATGGGCGTCACACAAATTCTTGGCAATAAGGGAAGCCAAGGACCTGGGCGTCAAGTTCACCAACGTTGATGGTGAGTGGAAGGCCATCAACAATGAGTCTGCACCGGTGTATGGTCGGGCATGGGGTGCCCGGATTCGCTTGGGGAAGTGGACGGGAAAAGTTGACTTCTTTGTCGTTGACATGGAGTCAGAGACCGTCGTGCTAGGAATGGAGTTCCTAGACAAAATGAGGCCAGTGGTGTTTGGTGATGGCACTATGACTATCACACACAACGGGGTTCAGCATGTGTTGAGAGTCGCTAGGACAAAGGAGGATTTCCCAAAGATCTCATCAATGCGTGCTACATAGGCGCTAAGTCCTCAGCGTAAAGGGGGTGCTCAAGGTGGGCAAGTCATGGGCAAGCCAAGGGTAAGGCACCATGACATGGTCCATGAGAGGATCAAGGGCGTTGTTCATGTCCGAAAGAATAGGCATGAAGCAAAATTCGTGTGTAAGCAAGGGGCTTGCACAAATGCGTGTGCTCAACGAGAAGGAGTGCGCAAGGGCAGGTGGAACGGACAAGGTGCCCAACCACAAGAGGAGTGTGCCCGGAGTTGTGGGGCAAGAGGGCTTTTGAGGTGTGGGAGGATGGCCTAGACATGTGTTGGAGGTGTCCAAGGAAGGGGCACAACAAGGGGCAAGGTTGTAGGCTCACATCCCATACACCAAAGGATCAACGACAAGGGACGTTGCACAACAGAGCAAGCAACCAAGTCAAGGCATAAAGCACGTGACTCGAGACTCAACCTTGGCGAGGACGTCAAGGGTTTGGGTGGGGGAGCATGTCACGGACCAACTATTTGTCCCACCTATAGTCCTTATGCATAGGCATAAGGCTCCCCAGGGGGAGCTACTCGTGGCTGCCAGGCGACACCCTCCCCCTAAAGTAGAAAGTTGTAAGGAAAAATTAGTGCTGCAGGGGAATACTTGATGTGTAGATAAACAGTACTTTTAGGGCGGCAGTGCTATACTTCTCCAAATGGGCTCAAACTTGACATGGGGGGTTGCTTACTGTATTAGAATAGTATGGAAGGCTCTAGAACCTCGTTTAAAGGTCTGGAGTTGTTTGGGGCGTTCCGGAAGGTTCCGGAACATTATGGAGCAAGTTGGTAGGATATTCTAGAGTGGGTGGCTCCAGAGTGTTCTAGTATGGTCTAGTGTTGTCATGGGGATTCTAGAGGGATGTCTTTAGAGTTCTCTAGGGTGTGTGGAGTGTTCTAGGAAGGATGTTCCTAGAATACTCACGACAGTCCTTGTACATATTAGAATGTATCTAGGAGGTTCTTGTACTAAGTTGTATTCTCTAGAAGGGTCTGGGGAGTTACAGTCTAGATTCCTCCATTTGAGGAGGTTAGGAGTATTCTAGATTAGTTGATGTTGTAGGATGGATGCCAATAAATAGGCACCTTGAGGCATTTGTACATAAGAACTTGGAGAGCACAATATTCACCTTTGTAAGCAAGTGTAGCATTTATTTGTTAGTGAGCATTAATAGAGTTCAATTCCCTCTACCACTTGTGTGTTTCATTGTGTTACTTCAAACAATCATCTTCCACATAACTTAGAGAGGGTGAGTGTGTGGGGATAACTTGGGCACAAGCTAATGAGTGTGCTACTTGGGGCTTGAGTGCTAAGGGCTAACGGGATTTATCCAACGCACTAACATATTCGTCTGGGATGAATACTTGGGATCGGAGCTAGACACAAGGGACGTGTCTTACTAAGTGAGATAATCAGCTCAAGGAGTGAGCTACGCTGGCACGAGGAGCGTGTGAAGGGGAAGTCTGACATGTTCACGACGGACTGTTAAGCAAGTGGCGCACGGGGTTGACTAGCTTTGCTGGAGTCAAAGAGTGAGCACGTGACACTAAGTTCGATAGAACTAGTGAACCCTAGTTTAATGAATTTTAGTGAATTAATCGGTTTTTGTTTTATGGAGTTGTTAATTATATTGTTCATGTTGAACCGATTGCCCTAGGTTTTAGTAATTTGATTTTAATCTCGTGTTTTCTAGTTATTTTCTAGTAGGTAGCTAGTATAACTATGCCAAAATCGTGTTTTAAAAGCGCTAAAAAGTAAGGAATGACAGCGCTTTTTGCGTGCTTTGAAATGGGAGAGCTGGGAAAAAACTAACATCATTTTATAAAGTGCTGTTAATACATGGATCATACTATGGTGCTCAATTAGAAGCGCTTCATGGTGCTATCAAAACATGTGGTTTATTAAAAAAAATATCATAGGTATAGCGCTTTAATCAAAACACTTAGGAGCCTTGTCAATTGGCTGATGTTAGCGCCAAAATTGACAGTATTTTTTTTTATTTGTTGATTTAGAATTTTATATAATTTATATTTTTTTATAAAACTTATATTAATATATGGAAAAATATTTTTCTTCGGAATGAACATTGCTTTTAATACAAAAAAATTTTGGAAATAATGTCTTTTCATTGACAGAAATAAAAGTACACATTGTAGTAAGATCAGCTATCAGATATTTTATACACACTACAAGCCATCTTTCTAAACATATCCCCTAATAAATCGTAATCTACTCAGTGTGCTTTCCAATCAGTTGACCTCTTTCATTTAATCTCACATCAAATTGGACTGTTTTAGATAGCTCAGGCCACTATATTAAATCTTGTTGCACCCCGACTTCCATTTTCTTTGCCTTTGTAACAAGGGACGCTAGTTGAATATGAGTAGTACTCATCATGGATGCAATTGTTGTAACTTGTGATAAGGTGAAAAATCCATGCCCTGTAAAATAGGCATGTTAAAATCATCAAACCTGTAGAAATCATAGTAAATGTCACATACTACTTAATCCTAAATTGTATTAACCATTATAAACCTGAATAAAATGATCGTGATTTTAGACAATTATTTTTGCAAAAAAGGGTACATGTATAAAATTATATAAACTTCTTTTTGCAACTTCTAACAATGAAGTAAGAAGAGAGGTAGAAAATGCATAGTTCCATTTAAGGTTGTATTGTTCATAACTTTGGAAGCACTGGGCAGAAAAAGAAGAGTGTCTAAGGTGGGTTCTGTAGTAAATCTTCAGATTAGAGAAGTACCAGAGAAGTGAGAAACTGATCATACAAACCTCTATGCTTGAGAATAGCATTTGAGAATGACATCATATAGACATGGTTGCAAGAATAGCATAACAAGAAATAAAGTCTCACAAGCGAGAAACTTACAGAAATGATAAAGTCATAAAATAAAAAATGAGCAATGTTTTAGGCTGTATGGAATTTATATTGACTTAAACATGTTTTATGCACCTAAAAGATTTAAGTATAGGATACAAATGACAAATTGGGGGATGGACTTATTTAATAAGTCAAAAATTGAAAGCAAAATGTAAACAACTAGAAGCTTTCCTGAACACAATTACACACCTCAATGTTGATGCCTAACCTCATGACTTGTGGCCTCATTAACTAAAAAATAAGTCATCAACAAAAATTGCTTAGAATTAAAGTGGCCTATTGTTGGTCTTTAAATTTTTGAACAGTCTCAATGACTTGTAATGATTCTTCACATTGATTTTGCTTTAATTCTGGAAGCTATAGATTTTAATCAAGACCTCTTAGGCATGCTAATTTATAGTTCTATTATTGGTGTTGTCATTAATTAGATCAAATAAACTAAGTGAACAATGAACAACACAATAACACAAAGGAAAAGGCAACTCATATTAACTTACAGGCTTACAGCAAGGTAAAGCACTCATAATAATCGGGGAAGCAAATTATAAAAACTTCCCCAACACAATTTAAGTTCAATTCGAAATGATTGATTGTCTAAGTTTCTGCAATGAGTATAATGACTAAATTCGAAACATAAAATCCTCCTAACAAATAAAGAACATAGAAAACAATTTTACGATTTCCAGATTGAAATAAAAAAAATGGAAAAGTTGTGACAAGAAATTAAAAAACCCCTACATCTAATTTCGAGTTTAAATGCAAATCATAAAACAAATTTAACAAAAACTCAACAATTCATCAAAAGAATTCTGCAAAATTAGGGCAAAAATTCGTAAACCTAGTTCAATATCATCACATATTTGGGGCAAAAACTCAACAACTCTTAACTAGAGCTGATCAACTTTAGCCAGCCCCGAAAAAGGGTTTTGGGCATGATCTTTCTGGCTTGAATTCGGGCAATTGTTATACTATACTTCCATGAGTATATTCTCAAATATACTCTCTATAACTAGGTTATATATACACTTTATTTATCTTCTTTTTTCCAATTCATTTTGTTTGCCTAATTTTCTCTCTCCTTTAATTTATTTTCCACTTTCTCTCTCATCTTACCCACTCAAAATTTTACAACAAAATTTCAAACCTTCAACAATAGAAGATTATTCGTTGATAATATTTTCAGAATTTGATAAAAACTTCAAATTCAAAATTAATTTCAAGCAAAATTAACAAATTCTATCAACAAGAAGGTATGATTTTATTTCTTTTTGAAAAAACTTGTATATTGCACCTATATAAGTGCATATTTACAATATTTACTTCATATTCACTTTTAATTAGTGCATATTTTGCTGAAATTGATCATTTCTTAATAGATCATTAAAAAACTTAATATTCCGTATTATTTTGTTCTCAGATTATAATATTCATTTTTTGCTATGTAATATTCATTTTTCAGAATGTAAAATTCATTTTCCACAATGCAACATTTGCTTTCTTTGGAATGAATCACTACTACAAAAATCCACTTTTGCTGCGGTTTTTTTAGGGGTATTTGCTGCGGTTTTTAACTGCAGCACTTGGAGCAGCAGCAATAAACCAGCTTATTATTTGCTGCAGTTGTAGGCAAAACTGCAGCAAAAAGGGGGCAAAAAATGGTGGGAAATCCCATTATTTGCTGCGGTTCTTTGTAAAACCACAGCAAATAGTGGGATTTCCCACCAAAAAAAAGCTTTATTTGCTACGGTTCTCTCGAAAACCGCAGCAAATAACCACCCAAAAAAAAAATTTTTTTTTGCTTTTTTATGCTAAATTATAGCCAGAATGTTTGTATATGTACCATAGTTGTAATAACAACATTACAGCAGCATTAGAATAATAACATCAATCTCAAATGTTATACATACATAATAATTAATGTTTTCAACCTCAATACAATTATATTACAAAAAAGAATTTAAATTCATATACAAACACAATTACATCTCAGTCCACAACCAGAGGGAAAAAAAAACAGCTACTGGAAAAAATTATCAAAAGCATAGCATTAAAGCAAACAACCAGGCAAGCCCAAAAGCATACAATAAAGGCAGCAAATACCACTGACGAGAACCCAAAGCAAAAAATGAGTCTTAAAGGGTCTTATTAAGGTATCTGAACCCATAAACTCAGCATTCTTAGCAAAGAGGTAACAGGAGCAAATGAGACCTACAAAGCCTGCATAAGAAAACAAATAGGGTTGAATCAGGTATCAAGAATTCAAGAAATTATGCAAGCCTAAGTGAGCTTAAGTCATACAATAACTTAGCGGTCATAGACATAAAAAGCTTAAGTTTAATTGCAAGACAAAAAAAATGAAAATAAATATAATAACCTTTCTTTAATGCCAGAATCCTAAGATGGGAAGTTCTATATTGAAATAAACTCAAATGTCGCCGATAAATACTTAAAATAAATGTCGTCAATTTAGATAAAATTGAACATCCAAGTGCCAATCTATTGTAAATATATACAAGCATACTCCCATTAGCCGAACTTAAATCAAAGCAAGTATGGTAATTGATTGTGATGAAATCATCATTTTGATTCAAATAAAGCTCACAATCTCTAGATAACAGAATGAGAAACCAGGCAAAATCAAAATCAGAACTAATCTCTAGATAACAGAGCTTAAAAACCAGGCAAAATCATCATTTTGATTCAAATAAAGCTGACAATCTCTTAAAGTCACAAAAGCCATCAAGATTTGATTAAGTACGGTTCTGTTTCTGTTAAAGGAACATATTAACAAAATACATGGAAAACCAAAACTAAACACTGATTGGCCTCCCTAGCACCTACATATTAACAAGCACTGATCGGCCTCCCTAGCACCTACAAAAAAAAGGAACTGATCGGCAAAAGAGAAACCTCAGTCTATAAATGCTGAAGAACCTACCCTCATTAGAAGTGGATTGAGTGCTGACAGCCCTCCAAACAACCGGTTTCCTATTGCTGATTTCACTCATTGTTAAATAATCAAACTTCGACGTACTTTGTTAGTTAATAAAGATTAAACCATGAAAACTTCGGTATTCCCGAAAACATTGATTCTCCCCATTGTCAAGTCAACAGCAAGAACATCAAAAACTTCCAAAGCAAATATAATCAGGCATACACAGAACACGGCGATGCACTCGAGCATCACCATCACTCATATAGGTCAATAGCAACCCTAACAACTAGTGCATATCTCATTCCATGCCAACAACTAAGTAATTCATTATAATACGAAATTAAAAAGTACTAATTACATCAATTAAGCATATTTAACTAGCAATTTGTCATTCAAAATCACCACCTAATTAACGAAACTTATACCATACAACACAATTAACAAAAACATGAATATGAATTTACAATAGAATTCGAACAAATCACAACCAAAACAAACTTCAATGAAAAAACCTAATACAAATTCGACGATCAAATCATCAACATCAATCTCCATTAACAAACGATCAACACATACAAAATGATAACCCTAGATTTCATCAACAAATTCATTGAAAATAACAACAATTTTCACAAAATTAAGAAAGAATAAAGGTTTTTGGAGTGTTTTATTTGCTTTTATACTTTATTAAAGCATCCATTAACATAATCATTCAACCATTCTTTCATAGATTCAAAATCTAATTCATTCATTCAAGCATTACATTCAAGTGAGTTATTACACTCACCAAGTGTCACACTCACTCATTCACCCACCAACCAACTATCACAGTCACTCACTCACTTACACTCACAAGTCACACACAGTCACTCACTCACCCACTGTCACTGACTCACTCACTGTCTCACTTGCACTCAATCACACATTCACTCACAAAGACCCCTCAAACCTGAAACACAATACCTAGACCCCAGAAACCCAAACCCATAACCACCACCTTAACTAAATCGATTCATAAGAATCCCAATTTACATCTCCAACAATCCCCAACAATCCCAATTTCACACAAACCCCAACACACACTCTATAGCTCATACAATCACTCTCACTCAGTCACTCACAAACGCAATCACTGAATCACTCACACTGACTCACTTAGTCACTCACTCACACTCACTCACTCACTCACACACTCACTTACACTCACACACTCAGTCACTGAATCACTCACACACTCAGTCAATGAATCACTGACACACTCACTCACTTATTTACACTTAGTCACGCACACACTCACTTACACTCACTATCACAGTCACATAGTCACTCACAAAGTCACTAACTGACTCAATCAGTCTCTCACACTCACACACTCACTCTCTCAGTCACACACTCACAGTTTCACACACTCACTCTTTCAATCACACACTCACACTCACTCATACACTTACACACTCAGAGTCTCTCACACTTACACACTTACACTCACAATTAAGCCAACAACAGTCACAACAACCAAAAGCCCCAACATAAAACATCTAACACAAAACCGCCCCTAAAACCCCCAACACAGATCAACCCTAAATTAAAACGAAAACCATAACAATCAAAACGAAAAAAAAAAAAAAACAATAACAGTTGAAGAACAATAAACAATAATCACGAAAAAAAATCAAATTCCATCAACATAAATTGAAATAATAAAAGGTCAAATAAAACCTTCCAAATCAACCGTCATCGCGAAATCACTTGACCTTTGACATATGATCTTCCCTTTGACATTCGATCTTCGATCTTCAAAGAAATCAGAAGATATATAAGTAATTTAATCATAAAAAAAAACTAATTTAATACCGGAAAAAATTCACTCAAAATAGAGATTTTTACCTCTCACATGAGAACGAGAAAGAGAACGGTCCAGTGAGGAAGAGGCGAGATGGAATTGAAAGAGGCGAGAATGAGAGAGTAAATTAGGGTTAGAGAGGGAGAGAGGAAATTAGGGTTGAAAGGGAGATCAGACGAAAGTGAGGGGAAATATAAGGGGGTGGGTTTATATATATGTTGGTTTTAATATGGGCTTGGGTTTGGGCCTTTTTATCCGGTTTTTTTAGTTGGGTTATTTGCTGCGGTTGAACCGCAGCAAATAGTTTCAATGCTTATAAAAAAAATAAAAGGGAACTATTTGCTGCGGTTATCAAAAAAACAACAGCAAATCTTCCGCAGCAAAATCCATTTTTTCCACTAGTGAATATTACCGTATGAAATTTGAGTACTACATTGTAAATTCATTATTTGAAAGATAATATTCATTTTTGGTGATGTGATATTCACTATCTTGAAAACAATATTAGTTTACAAAAGCTAATGGAAATCTCATTTAATTTAAATTTTGGGATGTGTAATTCATTTTTGGTAACGTAAAATGAATATTAAACTCGTGTTTTTTTTTTCCAGGTGAAACCTTCCAAATAAGGCTACATGCAAATGGAAGATGGATAAGGATAACGGATACTGCATATTTATAAACAAATATCGAATCACATATTCAGAAAATGAATATTACTTGTTCAAAAAATGAATATTATTGAATTAGAAACGAATATTACACAATAAAGTGAATATTAATGGTAGATGAATAATGAGCAAAACTAAACTACATTCAAGAAAATAATTGAATGTTACGCATCAAGAACTGGATAAGACATGTATTCAAGATGAATATTATTCATTAGAAGATTAAAATATTACATTTTTGGTTCCAAAATAAGATAAATAAGCTCAAAGGTTGAGTAAATGACATTACTCGTGTAAAATGAATATTACATACATAAAATGTGTATCACTTATAAAAAAAATATATACTACTCATCAAGGATTGATTTAAAGATAACCAAGTGTAAAAGTAGAACAAATGTATATTACTTTGTACAAAGTGTATATCATTCATCAAAAACTGAAATTTTCATAATTAAAAACTTAGAATGCATTGTTTGTAATATCACTTGTTGAAATATGAATAATATGTATTGGAAATTAAAATCATGGATTGAACACATAATATTACCATTGAAAAATGAGTATTACAAACTCACTCTTATTAGCACAAGTATGAGCATAATAATTAGTTCCAAAATAAAGATTAATAGTTTTATTTATGAACATTTCATGTTCAAATACGTATATTAACTTTTTTGTTTGAGTTAGTTCTATACTTTTAACAATAAGAGAAATTTGATTAATAAATGCTGAATATATTGCTTAGAAATATTACTTATTGCAAAATAAATAGTACACTCTACAAAATGAATATTACACCCTACCGAAAAATATTGCTCTCTGTGAAATAGATATTACGCAACACTATGCAGTGTGTGCATCACACGTGCCCAGGAGTATATTATGGATTGTGCTCCCGGGAGCACATAATAATTTGCCGAATTCGGGCTAGTTCTGGGCCGGCCCAGCATGATTTTTCACCTTTCCCGCGGGCTTTGGTGGCTTAAATTTAAAAAGTTTAGTTAATTTTTTAGGACCGACCCGAAAGTCTGCCAAACCTGCTCCAAATTTCCAGGCTTTGGATAACAAGGTTATGCCCGAATTTAGTCCCGAGCCCGATTATCGGGCCTTCTTTAATGTCAAACCCGGCCCATGATCATCTCTACTCTTAACCCATATATAAGGCTTAATTTGGACTACTTTTCCGAAATCTTGATACTATGAGCAAATCTTAGATAATTAAGAGAGGATAAAAACTGTTATACACTCATCCAACGGTTCAGATTAAAGCTTAACCTTAATCCATGTGACAATATATGGGGCAACGGATGAATAACACGTGTCCTCTTATTAACACATATTATAAGGCAGAAAGCCAAGTGGGAGAGAGGAACCCCCATAACACGCCGGGTTATCCTCCTCTCCCTCTCCACCAAAAGGAAGAGGAGAATAGTACTCTACTGTACAAAGGACTAAACAGTGAATTCTCACTAGTATAAATACCCATGAAAAACTTGAACAAAGGGACAGCATACACATTTATTACAAGCATTTATTGTGCTCAATCTCTCTCTAAATCTCTCTCTCTACATTCTTCATACATTTACTTACTCAAGCATCGGAGGGGGATAAATCCAACAAGGATTTATTCCTTTGTGCAGGTATACAAGGCGTGGAATCTCTGCTCGCCCAGTGACCTTAGAAAGCCAAGTTCTCTTAAGACAACGCCGTCTCCATCACCTGTTGGCGTGGACGCCGTAGCACAACGCCGGGTCAATCAGCAAAAGTATTGTCTGTAGCATTATTGTGTGATCTTTGTAATTATAATCCTATAATCCTGTAATTATTTGTAAGGATACAACAAAAACCTTATTACGATGATTTAACTTCTACTGTTGCTACCTAGAACAAAGTTCTTTCTACAAAGCGCAAAACGGCAGATTCAGTAATTTGATTTCAAGAACAATCGTGAGAGATGTTGAGAAATTTTGAGAGAAAATTTTTGGATTTCATTAGGAACGTTAAGAAAATGAGATTGAGTAGTAAGCGGTTAATCAGAGAAATGAATAATAGTGTCTAGTGTGGTTAATAGAAATTATTAGATTGAGTAATGTGTAGTTGATTTTCCTATGAACTTTAACCCGTAACTTTTTTCTTTTTCATAGCACTAAATTAATAGCATTTAATTCATGTGTTGTTATTTGGTGATTTTTTAATAGCGCTTAATTAACAACACACCTATAATGTGCTATGGTTATATTTTTACAATTTTGCATATACCTCAAATATAGCACTTAAAATATGACACTTTAATGAAATGTTGTCTTATAAATAAATTACCAATTAAAAGCACCTAAACAACAGCATGTATAAAGTAAGTTCTTTTATTTCATACATGTAACAACACTTCTCAAAAAGTGCACTCATTTAGGGGCTTTTATTTGATATTTTTGGCATAGTGAATTAGTAAAAAAAACTCGACTAAGGCCTCTTATGCAATATTTACTTTTAAAAACTAACAGCATTTAATAGCTTTCCTAACTACATTAGTTAGAGTTGTCGGTTATTTTTGATAGGTGTGCGATAGCCTTGTCAGAAATTCTCAACAGAAATTCAAAAGTGAAATTTTTTGCACACCCTAATTGTACATACCTTAACTTATTGGTACTTATTTGTATTTGTAATTTTTCATACTTAATGGTAATTATTGCCTTTATTGGTATTTGTCGATGTTCAATGTTTACTCATTTTCATGACTTATTCAATAAGTACTAAAAATAAGTATTTGTTGATAATTTTTGTATTTATCTAAACTTTTATTTTATTAAATAAGTGCTGAATAAAGTTTGAAGAGAAAAATGTCGTTATCTTTTACTTATGTTAATCACCGGAACTCAGAAGAAAATAGAGTCATTGGGCGTTATTGGTATCCAATGATAAAGTTCTTCTTTATTAATTTAGAACTTAATAAGTTGCTTTAAAAAGTTCTTAACTTGGCACATTGTACATTAGAATCAATGTGATCAGTCATGGAACTGCACCAAAATATATCACAAGGATATTCGCCTATTGTGATAGGCCTAAATTATACCTTAACATTTCATAAGAATGTTCATCACATAGTTTTTAGATTTCATTAAAGTGACAAAAATGTTCATGAGAAATTAAATAGCCCGACAATAACCCGAAAAAGACTGTGACATCTTTCTAAATTGATTTTTTTTGTTTCGATAAGGTCAACTCAAATCTACAACGCCAACTTGAATTGACACCCCTACATGTCACCCTAGTGTAAATTTCCCTCATTCCGTGGCAAAATTTGACAGATAGTTTACCATAAATTGTGAATCAAACAATACCAACACTGTAAAAATAGAAAAGATAAGAACAAAGTAAATTTACAGCTTGAAAAAACCACTCATATCTAAATCAGCCTAATCCACATAAGATACAGCACGTTGTATTGTAAGTCCAACTTCAACGTCCTAATCACCCAACTTCAATGCTTCAATTATCAACCAGGTGAATTGCATACCTTAGGGTGCAAGTGAGGCGAGTCGAGTCGAGTATTTGCTTGTTCGAGATAAGATAAGGTTAGTATGTGTTCGAGCACAGTCGAGCTGAACTCGAGTTGAACTTTTTTGTCCTTGTTCAAGTTGGTTCATTAAAAATTGGTCGAGCTCAGCTTAAGCTTGAGCTTGTTCGTTTGCGTGCTGATCATAAACGATCTAAACTTAAATAAGCGAGTAATACGACAAAACAACCCTATTATATACGTAGTATAAGCCAACGAAATGACAAATGACTATATTATCTTCTTTTTTCTTTTTGTAATTTAAATTTCCTTTTTTTTATGAAAATCTTAAAATAATATCAATTAAAAATAACAACTTCTTATTTTGAAGGATCAGAGAATTGAAAAAATAAACGAGCTTTTATCGAGTTATAAACAAACTTATAATCAAGTCTTGAACGAGTTTTAAATGTTTTATAAAATGAGTTGTTCACAAGCCTACACAAGTCAAACATAATTATGTTCGAGCTTAGCTTGTTTACCGAACGAGCTTCAAAATATTATTCAAGCTCGTTCATTGAATTCTTGACCAGGCTTTGACCGGATTTTGACCAATCTTGTTCATAAATTGTTCACGAACGTATATGCTCGTTTGTACCCCTATACATAAGTACATAACCTATATTATTATGATTTTATAATTTATCTTCACCATAATTTTCATTTTCATTTTCATTTTCATTAATCCCCCTTTATTTTTATTTTTATTTTTTTTTTCCGCTATTATTTTGTTCTTCACTAGTTCTTATACCCCACCTCCTCAGTTATAACTCATGAATCACAAGTCAAATTAATGATTTTGTCCTTCATATTCCATGACCTAAAATGATTTAATTTTATGGGGTATTTGTCTTTCATTATTATTTGTTCCAATCCACAAGTTTTCATTAGATATTTTCAATCATAAACAAAGGTAGTTTCTTACATACAATAATATATAATAGCTCATATCAAAGCAAAGTTATTGTCTTTTCTTCTGTATTTAATTGTAATCATAGAATTTTAAACTACCCATGTTGTAGAATTTCATGTTTTTCATTATACTATAGTTAATTTTATGTTTTAATTGGTCAATATAAGAATTAATTGATTATAATTGGTTGTTTTGTTATGAGTATATTGTTGTTATTATGTTGGTTAATTTTTGATTGATTGAGTTACTTACTATTGAATTAGGTGGTAATTTGGTATTGATTGGATAAGTGATAAAGTTGGCTTGATGGGATTGGATTGTTGGTTATGGAAAGAGTTATGGAATCAAAATTGGGAATAATTGAACAATCTGTTATTTCCAATTACTCAAATTGGGTGTTTGAAGCCTTAGATGAATTGCCTGGAAATTTCACTATAACTGATCCTTGTATTTATGGTCACCCAATTGTGTTTGCAAGTCATGGTTGCTTAGATATGTTTGGATATTCGAAAGACGAGGTTGTGGGGAGGAATGGGAAGATGTTTCAAGGGCAAGGGACTTGTAGGAGGACTGTTATGGAGATTAGAGAGGCAGTTCGGGCGGAGAGGGCAATTCAAGTTAGTTTGTTGAATTATCGTAAAGACGGGACACCCTTTTGGATTTTGTTTCATATGATTCCTGTTTTCAGTGAGGAGCATGGCAGGGCTGTTAATTTTGTTGCTGTTCAAGTTCCCATTTCGAGGAAGCCGTTGCGTTTGAGGCGTACAGTTGGGAGGAATCAGTTTTGTTTGTGTGAAGATGGGGTCCAATCATTTGATTTTTTACTTGGGTCGTGTAGGAGAGAGGTGTGTACAGATGCCATCGCAGAATTGAGTCATGATGCTTTTGACTCTGATAGAGGTATGAGTGTAATCTTGCTTAGCTGAGTTCGTTTGTTTTTCTAGTTATCAACATTATCATTCTGAGTATGATCTTGCTTATGGTCCATAATGGTGTTTGTTTTTTGCTTGTTCATAAGTAGGATGATTTCAGTTCCATGAGTTGATGTATGTTAACTATTGTCAATGATTTAATGCATTCTAATGTTCTGCTTTTACTATCATTGATTTACTACTGTAATCTTCATTTATTTTTTACATGATTATGCTTCCTTTGTTAGCCATGATATGGTGGCAAACTTAGTTTTAAAAAAGTGCACCCAAGGTGCCCCTAGGCACGAGGCGAAGTCCAGGCGCAGATATGGCGCCTCCATGAAGCAAGGCCTAGCAATGTCTAAGATGCGCAACGAAGGCGTGTCTTTTGGGTGTTGCCTTGCACCTTTCCTTTCCTCTTTTTTTTGTGATTTTTCTTCTTTATGTTTTGTTCTTTTTGCTGCACCCTCCGTCCTAACCTTTATTTCTGATTTCTTGCTCTTTTATATTGTTTGTACACTTGTTATGTTGCCTTTCACGTTTTAAAGCTAAGGCGGCAAAGTTGCAAACTGATCACAATGTTTCATTTGATAGCCTAGCCTTTTGAATTCTGATTGTAGTCTACGTCAGAACATTCCACTATGCATCATAGACTCTGGTTCCTTTTTGATTTCGAAGGTGCTTTATTGTTACTATTGTTCTTGACAGGAGTAGAGTCTGAGCAATTGTGCGAAGCAAGTGACTATGAAAAACAAAAGGCTCTCACTTCCATAAACAACATTTTGTCTGTGCTAACTCGGTACAGTGCATTACGTGGCCAATCTGTTTTTGAGAGGAGATGCTATGTGGAGGGGCAGACTACTCCTAATTCTGCATTATTAACATCTCTTGGTAGAATCAAAAAAAGCTTTGTACTGTGAGTTGATTATATTTTTTGGGCGACTTCTACTTATTGGTCACTGTTTTGAATAAGCTGATAATTTCTAATTTTTCAATGATGTTCAGAATCGATCCCTACTTACCAACCATGCCTATTGTTTATGCAAGTGAAGCATTCTTGAGACTAACTGGTAGGTTGTTTTTCTATTGTTTTGTATTTTATTTTTTAAAATAATTCTTCTGATTATTTAACGTCTCCCTGTGTGTTTAATATTTGAATGAATAAGAATCCATAGAATTGTCTTGCCTTACTCTGCCTGTCATTTGAGTTACCGATATGGCGATACCTGCTCTAGGATCATCTGCAATTTATGTTTCTCTTTTGTTGGCATTTGATTTTCAGTTTAAACTTTAAATATTGAGTTGATTGTGCATTAGACTCTTGAGACAGAGACGACAGACATAATTAGAAAATTTCTGTTTGCCTATACAACATATTGATAAGAGAATGAGCTATAGAAACAATTTTAATGTGGGAGTTGGAACTGTTGGACTATTCAAATACTCCTCTATCCGAACATAATGATACTCTGCTTACTATTTTGGGTTTTTTGTTATAAATTGTCATCTTTTTGAAAAAACACTACTCAATTTATGATTTAATTTCGCTAAATGAACCAACTTAAAAGTTGTTATTCCTTATAAACGGATTATCTAGTGAAGAAAGTTCTTCTTTAACATGAATTCAACTTATGAGGACTTGGGGGCAAGGTGACAACTTTGTTGTGTTGATAGGAGAATTTCAAATGCTGAAGTGCTTATTTAAATTGAGAATTAAAGTAAAACCTGGTGTTGAAGTTCTTATTTAAGTTTTTGCTGCATTTTTCGTATAGTTGTTCATTTTGGGTATGTAGCTGTTTCCTTGTCAACTACGAGATGAGGAAATCATAGGAAACATTAGCATTTTGCCAATCAGTAATCTCCTTGCTTACCTAGTAATCAAGCTATTGAGCTCTTTAATGTATATTTTATAGGCTAAATTAGGAATGGGGAAAATCTGATTGCTGTCTCTGACCTCTTTAGGTTATGATAGACATGAAGTAGTGGGCCGTAAGCATAGGTTTTTAAGCGGCTCTGGTACAGATTCATCCACCCTGTTTCAGGTATTTCTGCTTAGCCACAGTTCCTTCATTAATAGTTCATTGCGATTTATATTTGTTTTTCCAGCTATCTTCTCTTACTCATTTTAATTTGAAATTAGGCAATTTCATCATTGACCTCTTCCTTTTTTGCAGATAAATGAGTGTATACAAAATGGCAAACCATGCAAAGTACGAATTCTAGATTATAGGTTAGTACATTAGTTACTATTCAGCAGTGGTTTAATACTTTAATTTCTTGATACACACCTTCTCTGTAATATAAGGTGTAAGATGCGTATCTTATTGCCTGTTTGCCATTTCAGAAAAGACATGACTTCTTTCTGGAATATGCTTCATATATCACCTATACGAAATGCTTCTGGAAAGGTAATACCTCGAAAGTTCAGGTTCCATAACATTTTCCCTTCACCTGGCAAACAAGTCATTCCATGTTTCTTTTGTCACTAAATTATTATGGTATAATAAATTCATGTTGTTACATGTGTGTGCATGAGACTGCAAGGGAAGGAGAACCACAATATGTCCTCAGTATAAGTTTCTTTTAATAAATGGCATTGGTATTTGGAGAAAAACAGGAAAGTTAAGTCACTTTGCTAACATGCTATATCTTCATTGTGAGTTTCTGTTGCCTTCTTGCATGGTTTTCACCTGTTCACCCAGCATTTTTCTGTTTTATCATGGTCTGCAAAAATTCTTGCCGAAAGTACGAAATGTTACTCTTGACCATTTGTGGATTTTAAGTTAAAGTTATTAACCCTAGACCTGTGTGTACTCCACCACTCACTTTTGTTTCAAAGAAACTTGGCTTACTGACCCGTGTATCATAGTTGTCGTGTTCTTCTGTTGCACAGACAAGTTCCTTGTATCACCCATTTGTCTAATGTCGATTTAGCATGCCAGTTGTTTGAGCTCCTTCGTTTACTTGTGCAAAAAGGATGACTGTAAAAAATCTACAATGGATGGCATCCGTAGTCCATCCATATTTATTGCCATTTCCGTGCCCTATTTTTTAGCTAATTTTTTTCAGTGTCCTCCCATTAGGTGTTAATACAACCTACTCTAAACCAGCATTGCCTAATTTGCTCATGCATTCTCAATTTGCTTAAAATGAGACAAAAATTAACCAAAACCAACATAAATCACTTATCATAATTCACAATCCCTTCACCCTCCCCAAAAGTACCCTTGACGAGGTTTGATCTCATATTCTCATTAAATTAGCCATTTGTAGCTAACTAGCTACCAACTAAGCTACCCCTCAGTTTGTGTTGCCATTTAACAGTATGCGCATGAGAGCCAGATTTATAGTCAGAAGCAACTTAAGAATTTGCTTAGCCTCTTCTTCTAGTTTGTTAATAAGGTACTTAAACAGGCGTCTCACTTTGCATTGTTTCGCAGGTAGCATACTTTGTTGAGGTTCATATGGAAGAAGATTGCGCAAAACAAGACGGAGAGATGTCGAACCCAGAATTTAGGCAACTTGGTACTATAGCTGCAGTTAAAGTTGCTGTAAGAAGTGCAACAATGGGTCCTTGCTCTACTGGACAATAGGGGTGGACATTATGGATTTTGTCAAAGGGTGTTCCTGGGCTAATCACTTAAGTTTTTGGCCTCTGAACGTTGTAACATATCTTTTGTTTTCTGCGCTCATCAACACAGTCATGTTGTAGGAATGAATATTAGGCCAGTCCTCCGAACTCAAAAGAAATTTTCTTATGCTTTTATGTTTTTTTTTTTTTTTTCTTTTTCTATGTAGCCGAAATTGTACATAGTTGTGTAAGATACGAAATCAAGGGTTAATAAATATATTCCATAGTGATATATGTAATAGAGTTTTTCTTATCAAGGTTGTTTTGGAAGGTCATATCCATCATTGTATGTAATATACGTACTCCAAAGGTTTATATTAAGGAAATTAAGTGGACAACGGTGTAGGTGCAGAATTAATGCTATTGGCGTTGTACTGCAATGTTGCAATTATAGCGAATACATGGGTATGTGAAGCAACCATGCCATTGCAATTTGCACCGTACATCATTTATTCATATCTAATTGATTTCAAATTAAATTGGGATTAAGGTTTGTTGTTGATATTGCTATCAAAAGACATACTTACGATATCAAAAGAATATAAATGTCAAAAGGTTTTATTAGTATATCCGTTTAAGGGTAAGTTCGATGGTAGGTGGTAAGAATATTAATTTACATAGAGGTGCCTTTATATAATCCACTATTTGTCTTTGGTCTATGCAGGCTCTCCTCCATTATTTGCTCACTGCACCCACTACCTCTATGTCAGGTTATACTGTGGGTGGTATATCTGGTTGCTTCCTTCCATCCATAAACTCTGTCTTCTTTAACCAATTGATCGAACCGTTCAACTCCAACTAGTCAACTACTTTTCGTCGTTACTGTTGTTCGATCCAGTATTAGCGGTCGTTTGGTTGAACATAAGAAGTCCGACTTTAAGAACCAAGTTATAATAGTAATAAAGTTAGGACATGTTTACTTCAACTGAAAACGGCTGAACTGAATTGAGCTAAATTGAATTGAAGTGAAAGTTTTTTACGAAAGATTGAAGGATTAATGAGTAGTAAGATAAGAGAAGAGGTGAACTGAACTGATTTTAAGTTGAAGTAAACAGATACTGTTATTTCCTTTAAGTTACATTCCATTATAATAATCTAACCTTATTAGGCAACTAACTTCTATTTTTATGTTTTGTAAGAAAAGTAAAAGTTGATCATTTCCATGATATTATATACGGAGTAAAAAAATAATAATAAATAAAAATCCGTTTCCTAGTTCCTAATTAAGAAGTCCAATTTTCGCCGTGCATCAACCAAAGAATCAAATCAATTCCCATTTTCCTTTTTTCATAATCCATCAAATTGCATTCAATTTGTCATTTTATATTTACCTCAAATAAATTATAATAGTAGGAGTGCCATCAAATAACCATATAAATCAGTAATTTCAACACTTCAACCTTCATTATAATTTCCACCTCAAATAACCACCATTACAGTAGTTAAACAGAGACATCAAAAACCAGAGAGTGAGTGAACAAGAAAACGACTGATTAATAAAATAATCACGGATTATCCATACCCTACTTACCAAAATCTCGTGTTTCTTCCATATCTTCCTTTTCATTTTACCACCTTTAAATCTTCTTCCCTCTTCATCTCCACAAAACAACCCAAAAAAAAAAAAAAAACAGAGTAACAGTTAAAAAAAAACCCACAAAAATGGCGTCGATAAGTGTCAAGAACTCCTCTTTATGTTTCTTGACTATTATCTTCTTGCTTTTCACACATTCCTTCTCTTCCCTCATTCCGAAACTTCCCGACGTTTACTTTTTCGACGAAGACTCACCGTCAAGCGTCAGTATCCCACTTGGAAAATGGGAATTACTCCAAGAAAGCGTCGGAATTTCAGCAATGCACATGCAGCTTCTCAACGACGATCATATCGTCATCTTTGACCGTACTGATTTCGGCCCTTCTAACCTCTCTCTTCCCGACGGAAAATGCGTCGCCGTTGACTGCACAGCTCATTCTTTAATCTACGACGTTAACTCCAACGATTTCCGTCCTTTAACCGTCGTTACCGACACTTGGTGCTCTTCTGGGTCAGTGGACCCCACTGGAAGACTCATCCAGACTGGCGGGTACTCCCGCGGCGAGCGTACAATCCGTACGCTCACTCCCTGCTCATCCTCATCACCGTCACGTGATGATGGAGTCACGTGCGACTGGGAGGAGCTCCCAGTGTCACTATCCTCCCGGAGGTGGTACGCCTCGAATTTATTACTCCCCAATGGTCACGTGATCATAGTCGGAGGACGTGGGTCCCATAACTACGAGTTCTACCCGAAGTCCCCCGGGCAGATGTCGGGCAGGTTTCACCTCCAATTCCTGGTTGACACGTGGGATGGTCGTAATAAAGAGAACAACCTCTACCCTTTCTTGCACCTTCTCCCAAACGGAAACCTCTTCATCTTCGCTAATAACAGGTCAATTGAGTTTGACTACCTCACTGGAAAAGTTGTAAGGAGGTTTCCAATTATGCCCTCAACTGAAAGGCGTAATTACCCTTCTACCGGCTCCTCTGTTCTCCTCCCCATCGACGTCTCCAACTCCTCCACGTCTCCTAATCTTGAAATCTTGATTTGCGGCGGCGCGTCGCCGCAGTCATTTGATTTAGCCTATAAGGAGAAAGTCTACGTGGCAGCTTCTCGTACATGCGGCCGCATGAACATTACTGATGATTCTCCACGTTGGATCATGGAAGAAATGCCAATGCCACGTGTAATGCCGGATATGGTTATGCTTCCAAACGGTGACGTTTTGATTGTGAATGGCGCGGGAAATGGGACTGCTGGGTGGGAAAATGCTGATAACCCGGTTCTAAACCCGGTACTTTATCGGACTTATGAAACTGACCCGACCCGGAAGTTTGTTGTTCTAAACCCGAATTTTATTCCTCGAATGTACCACTCGTCAGCGGTTTTGGTGTCTGATGGGCGGGTCATAATTGGCGGGTCAAACCCGCACCCGAATTACAACTTCACCCGTGAAGCGAGGTATCCAACAGAGTTAAGCTTAGAAGGTTTTTCACCACCTTACCTTGATGAAAAATACTCTCTTTTACGACCCTCGATCTTAGCCGTTGAAACCGAGAGCATGGCGGTCACGTACGGTCAGATGGTGTCCGTAACATATGTGTTGGACATGTACAAGGAAGAGGGAGAACAATTGGGGATAAAAGTTACAATGTTATTGCCTCCCTTTACGACACATTCGTTTGGGATGAACCAAAGAATGGTGGTGCTAGGGGAGGAGAAGGTGGATAAGCTGTCCGCAGTTGCGTATAAGGTTACGGTGCGAGTGCCAGAGAGTGTTAATGTGGCTCCACCAGGGTTTTATTTGCTGTTTGTGGTTCATGCTGGGGTTCCTAGTCATGGGGTTTGGGTTCAACTCAAGAAGCATCCTAGCTAGCTAACTCGTGAACTAAGTCAACTACTTGATCATGTTTGAGTTTTTTGTTTGTTGATTTGTTATTTTTTTTGGAAGTGTATTTGATTTTGATAGAGGGCTATTGTATTGTTCAATGGTTGATGTAACAACAAACTAGCAAGTGGAAAAATATGCAACGAACTAGAAGCTTTTCGTGGTGTAAAGTTCGTTGGAAATAAAATGACGGAACAAAAGGCCGGAGTAAAGGACCGTTGTATGTGTGGGAGTCGCCAATGTCGGAGATAAGTAAAAAGAGCAACTCAACAGGGTTATTACCGTTGCACGGTTACTAGTTACTACTATTTGATGTTATTGTTGAGATTTATTAGAAAATTAATCTACGGAGTACAAAATTCTTGAAATTATCAAATATCTAAGCTCGAAATATCCAGGATTTGTATCTAGAACATTGTATTAAAATCTAGCTAAAATAAATTTAAGGAAACATTCTAGACCTAGTATACTAGAATTATCTAGTAATAGCTTATGAACCGACATAAACACCTATAGATAGAGCAAGTTTACTAGCTTGCATAATGTAACAAAAAATCATCTCCATTTCAATAAAAGTCAACACTTCCACATCAAAAGTTATCCCTTAATTACCGGTCTACTTAAAACAACAACTGCAACATTCTAATCTTCAATATCAAATAAATCACTTCCTAATATCACTAAACTCACTATTCTTCCGCTAATATTTCTAACAAGTTTTAGATGTTAAAAAAGAGGAAATGAATCAGATCTAATTGTTTATGTTTCCATAGTAATGTTAAACAACTAATAAGCGTAACACTTTGAATTTCCCTTTTAGATCTTGATAACTTGATTTGTTTTCAAGCCATTTCCTTTACTAATCTCATACCAAATGGCCTGGTCAAGAAAGATGATTGACACATTAATTCAAAGCCTTAAAGTTGAATATTGGTGTTGCCCTATTCCATCAAAACCTTTGAAAATTTGAAATGTTAGGATCATATACAAAAGTAGGATAATTATTCTTATACATTTTTCACTGGGTACCCCTGAGATTTACCAAGTTGTATGAGATACCTCTCTAATTTTAAAAAACGCACAATTTACTCTCATTTAAAATTTGTATTGTATCAAATGTCCATCTGTTACTTTTGTAGTTAATGAGCGGTTAAGTTTATACAAATTTGTTAAGAACAAAGAATGCACATTATCCCCCTAAGTTTTTAAAAAATTGAATAAAATAATTTCCAAATTTCCAATTACATGAAAAAATACATTTTAATATACAAATCTATAACTAATTTATCATGATAGGTGATAAAACTACCTAAAATTGCACAATTTGAAAATTAGGATATCAGGATATGGCATGTAGTGGCTTGAGACTTGTAGTTACATAAATTAACTGGTAATGCAACTACATAAGTAATCCATCTAACCTGCCATCACCTCCTATAACTCAACACCACCACCTGTCATTTTGAAAACCTCCACTACCACTTGACATTTCGAAACCACCACTACCACGACCCACCATATCGAATTTTGTGATTCAAGCTGTTTGAATTTGGGGTATTTTGAATTGGGGTTTTCTTTTAGTGGTTTTGGTGGCGATGGTGTTGGTAGGGTTGCTAGTGGTGGTTCGGCGATAGTGGTGGTTGGTGGAAGATTGTTGGTAGCTATTCCTGTTAGAACTTCTGTCTGAACTGGACCTGCGGCGAACGCTCCTCGAGAACCGAGGTCTAACCTGCAAAACAGACAGAGGATGACTAACCCGGGGGGTTTTTCCCGAGAACGCCCCTCCGATGCTTAAGTTAGTAAGCTGGAAGAATCGATCTGAATTTTAGGGAATTTGTCAGAAATGGCAAGAAAAGCGTACCTTCAAATGCGGAAATTGTACTATATTTATAGTACGAAAGTACATTAGCGTGCTGCCAAAGAATGATGAAAAGCTGTCTTACCCAGTTGACTGAGAGACCCCCCCCCCCTCCTCAGCTGTGTTAATGAGGAGGTGTGACTGAGGGACTCTGTATTTCCTTCCCCTCTTGGTAGCTGAGGAAGGTAACCCTCCTCCGTTGTGTGACTAAGGAGGTGTAGCTGAGGGACTCTATGTCTTCTTTCCCTCTTGGTGACTGAGGGAGGTAACCCTTCTCAGTTATGTGACCGAGGAGGTGTGGCTGAGGGGCTTTGTATTCCCTTTCCCCTTTGACGACTGAGGAAGGTAACCCTCCTCAGTTATGTGACTGAGGAGGTGTGGCTGAGGGGCTATCCCTTTCTTTCTTCAATTGAGGATGCCCCTCTTGTGGTAAAAACACATGTTTGAGGGCTTTTGTTCTATACATTGCCGAGGGGAACATCAATTTCCGAGGGGTGGATAAGCCCTATTTCCTTTCTTAGTTCATGAGTCATGTGCGAGAGCCTCATTCATGACTGAGGAGGTCCCCCCTTACCGAGACCGAGGGAGTGTGACTAAGGAAGCCTACTATCAACCCAATCACTTAACCATTGTAGAGTTACCTTCATTGCTCCTCTGCCATATGGGAGAGCCCGAGGGAGTGTCACCAAGGGCTTCTGCAAGGCTCGAGGGGCTAACGAGATCCATCATCGATCCAACACTTGGTTATTATGTGATAATCTTTTTGGCTTATTAGTCAAGCAAGGGGTCCTATGCTTGACTGAGGAGGTACACTTTATGGTCGAGGATGTATGACCGAGGATTCACTGAATGCCCGAGGGGCGCCTAATGGGTCCAAACACTCCACACTTGGTGATATATGACAATCTGATTCGCCCCTCAGCCAAGTAGGGAGCTTCATGCATAACCGAGGAGGACTCCCCCTTGTCTGTGACTGAGGAAGTGTTACCGACGGCATCCTCCATGCTCAAGGGGCTAATAAGCCCCGGCATGCATCCATCACTTGGATATGATGGAGTCACCTTCAAGGCTCCTCAGTCATGTGGAGTGCCCCATTCATGACTGGGGAAGTCCTTATTTGTCCCAATTGCAGAACGAGGATGGTGCCTAACTGGTAGGTCTTTTAGCTTGGGTTATTCACCAGGCCCCTAGACGATGGTTGCCCGAGGGTATGAACCATCGTCATGTGGGACTGAATACACCCTTCAAGGGTCGTCGGGAATGTGATACTTAGCTTGGATATGTTTGTGTAAAACCCTGTACAGTTAGGGTTTTTGGTGTAACACATTTAGGGTTTTGATGAAGTACAAATGACCCTTCAGATACCCCTTCACTTTAGGGTTTTGATGAAGTACAACTGACTCTTCGGTTACTTCTTTCATACTTAAATGTTTTCAACTTGTACTTCCTTTTTCGAGTATCGAGGCGTCCCTTCATCTACTTTTTGGATGTATATATAAGAGTAACTTGTCATTTTCATTCTTCACTTTTCATAACTTAACAAAATTTTTGAGAGCACTTTCTAGAGAGAGATGTAGACATCCTGAGCCTTCAAGGAAGTTAGCCCGAGGATCCAAGTCGTTTTCGTCCTTCTTTAATCGTCCGACTAGTAAGGTATGCCCCTTGACCGACCCCTTGTGCTTTTGTATTCATTTAGTCTTTTAGTCCTCGGGAAATAGAACTAGATAACCCTTCCCCAACTAACCCGAGGACCTTTGCCTAGTTATAAGATGTATGTGGCTTGTCTGGCTGACCCGAGGGAGGTTGGGGATTTGGTCAATCGTAGAGTTCCCGAGGGAGTCCCCCTGTGTCCTTCCTCCCCCGAGAGCGTTTCTTCCGAGGGGGAGGAAAAATTCATAAACAACCCTTGGATTATATCTCTTGCCTTTCATAATAGTCCTTTTGGTTATCGTGACTCTTATTTACACAGAGGAATGGTGACCATGGCTGAGCAGGAAGTGCAATCAACCGAGCAACCAGCACCCGAGGGCGTAGCACAACTTCCTCTGGGTCCTGGTGACATTTACCTTTCTCCCGCTTATCAAAGATATTTGAAGAATGATGGTATTCAAAACCTTCATAGTAAATATAACTTTAAGGACGGGCATAGTTGTATAGACCCTCAGCTCCTCTATATTGTAGATAGACCGACACCTGGAGCCATAGTTGTATATGATATTTACCTTAAATCAGGACTTAGATTTCCCTTACACCCCTTTTTGGCCTAGCTACTTCGTACATATAACTTATCCCTCTACCAAATGATGCCCAATGCCTTGTCCAGCATTCTTATTTTCATTTCTATATGTAGATTATTAAGTGTCCAGCCGAGTCTTAGGTTATGGAGAAATATTTCCAAACTTGTACGTATATCCGCTAAGGAATATGCAGCAGAGTGGTATACTTTCCATAGCCGAGGAACGTATAGGCTAAATGGAGGCTTGCCCTTGAGCAACAAATACTTTATATCCAATTTTGTCTTTGTATATACCACCGACCCTCGAGGCTGGTCCTTTCCCACTGCCTCTACCGAGAGGGGTCTCAATTTTGATGTAAACTTAGATGTAGAGATGATGACTGAGGAGGAGGCTAGGGTGGCTCTCTACCTCATGACTGTCGAGGTAGTGGCCAATGGTCAGAGGACGTTGGAACCACGGTTCACTCTTCCAGACAAGTCTTTCCTCGAGAACGAATTCTTCCTCTGTTATGTGGGGTTGAGTCATCTTTTCCCGAGGGGTAGGACCATCACTTCTTTACTGTTTTTTGCTTGAACTTATTTTGTCTCCATCATCTAACATATTTTTGCTGACAGAGCGGGTAATCTCCGATCTCCCCAAACACATGGCGAGTGTTGTTAGCGCTGCTGAGCTGAGAAAGAAGCAACTCGCAAAAATTTTAGAGGAGAAAAGGCTGAAGGTGTCTTCCCCTCCATCGGTAAGCAATACCCTTTAACTTAGTATTTTACTACTTTACATGTTTTATGCTGAAATTCATTAACTCTTTTTCTTTTTTTACAGAATCCTCAACCATCAAAGAGTAAAAGGAAGAGGACTGAGTCTCAAGCCCTCACCATCATTCCTCTTGATAAGGCCATCATGAAAGAGATCGAGGAGATCGGGGCTTCTCATACTTCTGAGAAGTTAGTTTATGAGGAGGAACAATTTGAGAGGCTGGAAATTTTAGGGGTTTCTGATCCAAAGGATCTGGAAACCACCTATTTGGAAGACTCTGTCCTTCACCGACGCCCTCCTCCAGCGGGGTCGGACAAGGTTTTCACTGAGCTCTCTGCCCGAGAGAGGAGGACTCGGGCAAGGAAATCGTTGGAGGAGCTGGTTACGTCGAAGGACGAGGAGGCTATAAAGGCAAAAGGGGTTGGCCAAGTAGATGACTCGATATCTTCTTGGATGGATGTAAGTTCACTTAGCAGTTGTTTTTTTAACTTAAAAATTTTGTTTATCATATACTGACCACCGATGAAACAGGTCTTAGTGCGAATGAGCGTGATGGCTCAGCAATTCAAGCACACCATATCCATTGACATCCAACGACTCAAGGACCAACTGAAGGCCACCGAGCAGCAGAGGGACGAGGCCTTAAAACAAAAGGAAGAGGCTGAGCAGCAGCTTGCAAAGATGCAAGATGATATGGAAACATCAGCTGCTTCTCTTAAAGACCAAGAGGAGAAGGTTTCAAGCCTCAAAAAGAGGCTGAAGAAGGTCCGCTCCCTGAAGGCGTCAGTGGAGGCTGCTCTAGCTAAGAAGACTGATCTGGTGAACAAAAGTGCAGCAGCTCATGTTGAAGAGTGGAAAAAGTCTCCTGGTGGTGCTGACTATGCTGCTACTATGGGGCTTGCTTCTTACAACCATGGTGAGGCCGATGCGATTTGCAGAATAGGCCAGATCATGGAGAAGGAGGATGTCAGTCTCTGGCATCACGTCCAAAAGGCATACTACAAGATGCAAGAGGACGGCGCTCAAGCTATGATGGACGCTGAGCTAGAGAATGAGTTCTCTGCATCCAAGAAGGATGAAGAGCAAGCGCCTGCTACTGGGGAAACAGTGGTCCAAGAGTCATCTGATGCTCTTCTGGCGAGGACCTAGAGAAGACAACTGAGCTGCGCCGAAAAGGTGGAAATGATAAAGGGCAGCCAGAAGAGTCCAGCCCCGATTTGCCTCCTTATACCTCTTGATTAACTTTTGTTCCATTGTGTAATGAGACTTATTGTTCTATGTACTCGAATGATGATTTTTAATAAAATCCTTCTTTTTCATTTCACTCTGAGTTCTTTGTTTTCCTTGTCTTCTTTTTCATTATATAAACACTTAGTGACTTTCAACAAAGGACCAGTTTTTTGATAGTCTGATGAAATGGAATTGTCCCGAGGGACATGTGACATATTCTGATAATCTATTGTCTTGATGGACACATGCGATTATTTTCGAAATATGAGAACCATTAATCTATTGTCTCGATGGACACATGCAATTATATTTGAAATATGAAAACTGATAATCTATTGTCTCGACGGACACATGCAATTATATTTGAAATATGAAAACTGATAATCTATTGTCTCGATGGACACATGCGATTATATTCAGTCTTTGTTTCAATTCATACAAGCAAGTTACAATGATTAATTATCACTACTTTACACATTTGAATGAGGACTGATGAGACTATCGCACACCTATCAAAAATAAAACAAACAACACTAACTAATGTAGCTAGGGAAGTAAGGATCGAATCCTCAAGGAAGCAATTGAACTCTATTAGTTCTAAAAAGCTTAAACCGTACAAAGGGCCTTGGTTGAGAAATGTTGACTAACTAACTGACTACTGATTGACTGCTAATTAATTACGGGAATTGACGAAGATTAGAACTATAAATTAAGCCTAGGGTCATTCGGGTCACCAAGGACAACTAATGGATTCACTAACAAAATCGCTCAATCTCACAATTATCATCATATTAGGGCTCACTAATTCTCTCGAATTTAGACTCCCTCGAAACTCATCTAGCGGCTCTCGCTCATGCCTAGACTAATTCCGCCTATTATTTAGTGGTCTTATTGTGGTATTTTTACCTCTCGGCATCAAATTCAACAATTACCAAAATTACAACTAAATTTGCACACAATTCAATTGTAAACGAAAAATCCAATAATAGGAATTTGACTACTAATTGTGGAATTGAAACAATCTAAGTTAATTAGTCCATTAATTAATCAAGGTTTCCCTAACCCTAGAAAATTGACTACTCACTCATGAACATGAAAATCAAAGCAATCATAATTATAGAATTCATAATTAAATTCATGAAGTAAATAACAATTAAACTAATCAACATCAACAATTAAACTAAATTAATTAAACTAATGAAACTAAAAAAAACATAAATTAAACTAAGCAAAAAAGAATAAGAGCAAAAGAGTTACCAAATTGAAGAACTTGAATTGAATTGAAATTGATTGTTGAGAACAAAACCCTAATTCCCAAATTAATTTTTGAGAGAGAAAAAGTGCTTAATTAAAACCTAAGAGAGTAATTCTAAGTTATGAAAGGCATAAAGTTCTTTTGCCTTGAGAGTCGTGCCTTTAGTACCCAAAATTGGGCTTACAAAGTCAAAATACGAAGAAAATAAAAGAAAACAAAAATTCCCGGAAAACAGATGATGCGGGCGCATAGGAGTTTTGTGCGCCCGCATCAACCTCCCAGAAGCCTAAATCATCTGCTTTTCTCTTTAAATGCGGGCGCATGGTAATTTCATGCGGGCGCATGGAGTCCTCAAAAGCTTATTTTTTTTCTTTTCTTCTTATTTCTTCATAATTTCTTCAAGACTTGTTTCCATAGTTTTTTGGCACGCACTCCCGTGCATATATCATTCTTATTCCGTCCAAGCTTCCCAGCTTCGTTCCAAACCTCGGTTTCCGTGCTCCTGAAATTACAAAACACACCAAAACCGAGCATAACAACCGCAATGGTAAAATCAAACTAAAAAGCTCTAAAATTGTCGGAAAAGCTAAAGAACATCAAATGAGCTAAAACCAAGCCAACATCACAACTATTAGGCACAAAATTGGCCCGAAACAAGGGGAAAAACACAATAAAAACCGCACATATCAAGGACTATTTCCTTTCTTGCCCCGATAGTTAAACAATGTAAACTGATATACATAGAACCTCTTTAGGTTATCGGCGTTCCATGGCCGCGGGAGTATATTCCCTTCCTCGTCCTCCAGCCTGAAAGTGCTTGGCCTGACTACCTCCTTAACTTTATATGGTCCTTCCCAATTCAGTTGAAGCACCCTCCAATTGCTTTTTTATACCTTTGATTATGACTTTGTTGGCAGCTTCCGCTTGGCCATTGGTCTGAGGACGTCCGATGGCTGAGAACCTTGTTTGTATGCCAAACCTAGAGCAGTATTCCTTGGTTGGTTTACTGTCGAATTTCCGGCCATTATCAGACAGGAGTGTTCTCGGGACGCCAAACCTTGTGATTATGTTTTTCCAAATGAAGCTCTTAACTTGTCTATCACTTATTGTGGCTAATGGTTCAGCCTCAATCCACTTTGTGAAGTAATCCACCGCAACTATTAGGAACTTTCTTTGTCCTGATGCAGGGGGAAAAGGGCCGAGAAGGTCCATCCCCCATCGGTCAAAGGGTAGTGTTGGCAATATGGCGGTGAGGTCCTGAGCTGGCCTCCTTGGGATATCAGAGTAAAGTTGGCACTGTTTGCATTTTTGTACCAGTGCGGTAGCATCTGGCTTGAGCGTGGGCCAATAGTACCCTGACCGGAGGGCCTTCCCTGCAATGGTCCTTGCTCCTTGGTGAGCTCTGCATGCCCCTTGATGTATCTCCCTCAGCACATAATCACCCTCCTCGAGAGTTATACATTTTAACAAGGAGTGGGTGAATGATTTCTTGTACAAGTGACCGCCATGGAGGAGGAACCATTTGGAGGCTTGTTTGATCCTCTTAGCGTCTCGTGTGTCGTTGGGAAGCCTGCCCTCTGTCAAATAGTCGATCAGGGGTTGTTGCCAGCTATCTCCTCTATCTAAAATGTGTACAACTTTTGGTTCATTGATGCTCGGCTCCCTCAAGACTTCCCAGCTGATCGTCCAAGGGGCCATCCACTCGGCTGAGCTGGCGAGCCTGGCTAAGGCATCGGCCTGTTGGTTCTCAGACCGAGGGATGTGGCGTATTTCGAATTTCTTCATATTTTGGCTTAAACCCTGGACTTTCTGATGATACATCTTCATTTCATCTTCCTTGGCCTCAAACTCCCCACTGACCTGCCCAACTATTAGCTGAGAGTCTGAATTAGCAATGACAGAGTGGGCCCCCGCTGCTTGACACATTTGAAGACCGAGGAGTAGGGCCTCGTACTCAGCTTCATTATTAGATGCTATGAAGTCAAACTTTACCGCGTACTCCAACCGATCACCTTTATCGGTCTTGATTAATATTCCTGCCCCGCACCCTATCCGAGTGGCAGAACCGTCGACAAATAGCTCCCATGTTTGGGAGTCGTCGGGAGAGGTTGGTCGGTTGGTGCACTCTACTATGAAGTCAGCTAGGGCCTGAGCTTTCACTACAAGAAAACAGCTTTTTAGCGACGGAAAAATTCCGTCGGAAAAACCGGAAATTCCGTCGGAAAAGGGTTTGCGACGGAATTCCGTCGGAAACCCGTCGTCGCTATTTCCTTCGTCGCAAAATTTTGGGTTTCCCGACGGAATTTCCGTCGTAAAACTTTTGCTACGGAATTTTCCTCGCAAAACTAAATTTGCGACGGAATATTCCATCACAAATTTGCGAGGGAATTTTCCATCGCAAAATTCAGATTTGCGATGGAATATTCCGTCGCAAATTTTGAAAAATTCGGTCGCAAATTTGCGATGGAAAATTCCCTCGCAAATTTGCGATGGAATATTTCGTCGGAAATTCCCTACTTTGCGACGGAAAATTCCCTCGCAAACTAGTGCTCAATTTGCAACCATTTAATTTTCCATTTTTTTTGTGACGATAAATTCCGTCGCAATAGTTTTACGAAATTCTTATATGACAATTTGCGATCAATATTTCCGTCGGAATTTTGAAATTTCTTTTTAAAAAGACTACTTCAAACCCAAATTTATACCTGCAAATCTATATATAGACCATAACCATTTCCATTCTGTTGCGACGATAAATTCCATCGCAAACTATTTAAAACATAAATAAATTAATTTGTGTCTTACAGCTACCATTAAATACTACCATAACAAGTTTAACAATAATAATAATTGCATAGAACTAAACTATATATCCATTCGATAATACAATATATCATGAAACACAAGTAAGCTAGGTAACTAAACTGGGAGGGCCTTCACCTGCGCCACTACCCGAGTCATCTCTGGGGTCTCTACGACGACTCTGGAACGGAGAACAACAGTCAGTGCCGAATCCCTTAATCCGACTCATCAGCTCCTCCACATGCTCTTTGTTTCTCTGCTCCATTGCGGCCATCTCTGCTTGCATCTCATTCCTGACCTCCTCGAACCTCCTGCCTTAACTCATCCGAATCTGGGTCCTGATTTCCTGCTGGAACTCTTGCAGCTGGGTTGTGACATTCTCTACCCTCTTGTCAAAATGTTCTTGCATTTGTGAAACGACAGGGAGTGTACTGTTGTGCGATCCACATCGCCTGAACGACCCGTATAAGCTCAGCACCACTACCAAGACCTTTGACGCGACCTTTCTTGCTGCGCCCACCTGCTGCCTCCCCATACATCTGCATTGGAGGAATCCTCAACCTGGTTCTGATATGTTTCCTACAACATGAACTTGATTGAAACAAACATATAATAGACGAATACACATAGACAACTAAAAAATACTCAAAACACCTAAAAAATGGCTATTTACTTGCCTATTTTTCCATTCAGCTTATAAGTACCTTAACATTCATATACTGCAATTTAGAGGTGTCTGTTTTTAATTTGTTGAAATGTGGCATTACAACCGTTACGGGCTCAATTCACTCAAAAAAGCTCCAAAATCACTAAAAGTGGGTAATATCATAGCCAAGTCACTAGTTGTTCTTCATTAAGCTTATAACCAGTAAACATTCCTAAATCAGTATTTACAAGTGTATAAGGCCTCAAGTTAAGTTAAAAGTCAACTTCCAAGTGTTTTGGGCTCAATTCACCCAAAATGACTCGAAACACCTCAAAATGGTTGTTTCTTGCCCATTTCATTACCGTCTCTTCCATTCAGCTTAAAAGTACCTTTGACATTCATATACTGCATATTTAGAGGTGTTTATGTTTTTAATTTGTAATGTGGCATTACAACCGTTACGGGCTCAAATTCACTCAAAAAAGCTCCAAAATCACTAAAAGTGGGTAATATAATGGCCAAGTCACTATTTGTTCTTCATTTAAGCTTATAATCATGTAAAACATTTCCCAAATTAATTTTTGGAGAGAGAAAAAGTGCTTAATAAACCTAAGAGAGTAATTCTAGTTATGAAAGGCATAAAGTTCTTTTGCCTTGAGAGTCGTGCCTTTAGTACCCAAATTGGGCTTACAAAGTCAAAATACGAAGAAAATAAAAGAAAACAAAAATTCCCGGAAAACAGATGATGCGGGCGCATAGGAGTTTTGTGCGCCCGCATCAACTCCCAGAAGCCTAAATCATCTGCTTTTCTCTTAAATGCGGGCGCATGGTAATTTCATGCGGGCGCATGGAGTCCTCAAAAGCTTATTTTTTTTCTTTTCTTCTTATTTCTTCATAATTTCTTCAAGACTTGTTTCCATAGTTTTTTGGCACGCACTCCCGTGCATATATCATTCTTATTCCGTCCAAGCTTCCCAGCTTCGTTCCAAACCTCGGTTTCCGTGCTCCTGAAATTACAAAACACACCAAAACCGAGCATAACAACCGCAATGGTAAAATCAAACTAAAAAGCTCTAAAATTGTCGGAAAAGCTAAAGAACATCAAATGAGCTAAAACCAAGCCAACATCACAACTATTAGGCACAAAATGGCCCGAAACAAGGGAAAAACACAATAAAAACCGCAACATATCAAGGACTATTTCCTTTCTTGCCCCGATAGTTAAACAATGTAAACTGATATACATAGAACCTCTTTAGGTTATCGGCGTTCCATGGCCGCGGGAGTATATTCCCTTCCTCGTCCTCCAGCCTGAAAGTGCTTGGCCTGACTACCTCCTAACTTTATATGGTCCTTCCCAATTCAGTTGAAGCACCCTCCAATTGCTTTTTATTACCTTTGATTATGACTGTTGGCAGCTTCCGCTGGCCATTGGTCTGAGGACGTCCGATGGCTGAGAACTTGTTTGTATGCCAAACCTAGAGCAGTATCCTTGGTTGGTTTACTGTCGAATTTCCGGCCATTATCAGACAGGAGTGTTCTCGGGACGCCAAACCTGTGTGATTATGTTTTTCCAAATGAAGCTCTTAACTTGTCTATCACTTATTGTGGCTAATGGTTCAGCCTCAATCCACTTTGTGAAGTAATCCACCCCAACTATTAGGAACTTTCTTTGTTGATGCAGGGGGAAAAGGGCCGAGAAGGTCCATCCCCCATCGGTCAAAGGGTAGTGTTGGCAATATGGCGGTGAGGTCCTGAGCTGGCCTCCTTGGGATATCAGAGTAAAGTTGGCACTGTTTGCATTTTGTACAGTGCGGTAGCATCTGGCTTGAGCGTGGGCCAATAGTACCCTGACCGGAGGGCCTTCCCTGCAATGGTCCTTGCTCCTTGGTGAGCTCTGCATGCCCCTTGATGTATCTCCCTCAGCACATAATCACCTCCTCGAGAGTTATACATTTTAACAAGGAGTGGGTGAATGATTTCTTGTACAAGTGACCGCCATGGAGGAGGAACCATTTGGAGGCTTGTTTGATCCTCTTAGCGTCTCGTGTGTCGTTGGGAAGCCTGCCCTCTGTCAATAGTCGATCAGGGGTTTGTTGCCAGCTATCCCTCTATCTAAAATGTGTACAACTTTTGGTTCATTGATGCTCGGCTCCCTCAAGACTTCCCAGTGATCGTCCAAGGGGCCATCCACTCGGCTGAGCTGCGAGCCTGGCTAAGGCATCGGCCTGTTGGTTCTCAGACCGAGGGAGTGGCGTATTTCGAATTTCTTCATATTTGGCTAAACCCTGGACTTTCTGATGATACATCTTCATTTCATCTTCCTTGGCCTCAAACTCCCCACTGACCTGCCCAACTATTAGCTGAGAGTCTGAATAGCAATGACAGAGTGGGCCCCGCCTGCTTGACACATTGAAGACCGAGGAGTAGGGCCTCGTACTCAGCTTCATTATTAGATGCTATGAAGTCAAACTTTACCGCGTACTCCAACCGATCACCTTTATCGGTCTTGATAATTATTCTGCCCGCACCCTATCCGAGTGGCGAACCGTCGACAAATAGCTCCCATGTTTGGGAGTCGTCGGGAGAGGTTGGTGGTTGGTGCACTCTACTATGAAGTCAGCTAGGGCCTGAGCTTTCACTACAAGAAACAGCTTTTTAGCGACGGAAAAATTCCGTCGGAAAAACCGGAAATTCCGTCGGAAAAGGGTTTGCGACGGAATTCCGTCGGAAACCCGTCGTGCTATTTCCTTCGTCGCAAAATTTTGGGTTTCCCGACGGAATTTCCGTCGTAAAACTTTGCACGGAATTTTCCTCGCAAAACTAAATTTGCGACGGAATATTCCATCACAAATTTGCGAGGGAATTTTCCATCGCAAAATTCAGATTTGCGATGGAATATTCCGTCGAAATTTTGAAAAATTCGGTCGCAAATTTGCGATGGAAATTCCCTCGCAAATTTGCGATGGAATATTTCGTCGAAATTCCCTACTTTGCGACGGAAAATTCCCTCGCAAACTAGTGCTCAATTGCAACATTTAATTTTCCATTTTTTTTGTGACGATAAATTCCGTCGCAATAGTTTTACGAAATTCTTATATGACAATTGCGATCAATATTTCCGTCGGAATTTTGAAATTTCTTTTTAAAAGACTACTTCAAACCCAATTTATACTGCAAATCTATATATAGACCATAACCATTTCCATTCTGTTGCGACGATAAATTCCATCGCAAACTATTTAAAACATAAATAAATTAATTTGTGTCTTACAGCTACCATTAAATACTACCATAACAAGTTTAACAATAATAATAATATGCATAGAACTAAACTATATATCCATTCGATAATACAATATATCATGAAACACAAGTAAGCTAGGTAACTAAACTGGAGTGCCTTCACCTGCGCCACTACCCGATATCTCTCTGGGGTCTCTACGACGACTCTGGAACGGAGAACAACAGTCAGTGCCGAATCCCTTAATCCGACTCATCAGCCCTCCACATGCTCTTTGTTTCTCTGCTCCATTGCGGCCATCTCTGCTTGCATCTCATTCCTGACCTCCTCTCGAACCTCCTGCCTTAACTCATCACGAATCTGGGTCCTGATTTCCTGCTGGAACTCTTGCAGCTGGGTTGTGACATTCTCTACCCTCTTGTCAAAATGTTCTTGCATTTGTGAAAAGACAGAGGGAGTGTACTGTTGTGACGATCCACATCGCCTGAACGACCCGTAGTAAAGCTCGCACCACTACCAAGACCTTTGACGCGACCTTTCTTGCTGCGCCCACCTGGCCTCCCAATACATCTGCATTGGAGGAATCCTCAACCTGGTTCTGATATGTTTCCTACAACATGAACTTGATTGAAACAAACATACTAATAGACGAATACACATAGACAACTAAAAAATGACTCAAAACACCTAAAAATGGCTATTTACTTGCCTATTTTTCCATTCAGCTTATAAGTACCTTAACATTCATATACTGCATATTTAGAGGTGTCTATGTTTTTATTTGTTGAAATGTGGCATTACAACCGTTACGGGCTCAAATTCACTCAAAAAAGCTCCAAAATCACTAAAAGTGGGTAATATCATAGCCAAGTCACTAGTTGTTCTTCATTTAAGCTTATAACCAAGTAAAACATTCCTAAATCAAGTATTTACAAGTGTATAAGGCCTCAAGTTAAGTTAAAAGTCAACTTCCAAGTGTTTTGGGCTCAATGTCACCCAAATGACTCGAAACACCTCAAAATGGTTGTTACTTGCCCATTTCATTACCGTCTCTTCCATTCAGCTTAAAAGTACCTTGACATTCATATACTGCTATTTAGAGGTGTTTATGTTTTTAATTTGTAATGTGGCATTACAACCGTTACGGGCTCAATTCACTCAAAAAAGCTCCAAAATCACTAAAAGTGGATAATATCATGGCCAAGTCACTAGTTGTTCTTCATTAAGCTTTAATCAAGTAAAACATTCCTAAATCAAGTATTTACAAGTGTATAAGGCCTCAAGTTAAGTTAATAGTCAACTTCCAGTGTTTTGGGTCAATGTCACCCAAAATGACTCGAAACACCTCAAAATGGCTGTTTACTTGCCCTTTCATTGGCGTCACTGTCGCTAGGGTGTGCCATTGTGCCTTGCTGTCGAGGATTCTTTGCATGCCATGCCATTTCCTCTGCAACGTCCTTTGTTGCAAACATTCTTTGCAATCGAGGAGTAATGAGGTGTGAGGTAAGTGGAACATTCAAAGGCATCGTTCCCTTTAGAAGTCTTCTTGTATTGGTCGCTGCCACAGACCGTACACGTAGAAGCGTTGGCATCCTGTTTCCAAAACAACATGCAACCTCTCGGGCATGCATCAATTTTTTGCACAGGCATCTCCAACCCCTAAACAATCTTCCTCACCTCGGAAGGTCTCGCCTATATAGGTGTTCTTTGGAGCGACTCACTGACAAAGAAAGCC
>PYUH01000132.1:58132-120031 GCA_016808085.1 Suaeda aralocaspica
GCAATAGCATCGACACACCTATGTGGCAAATTGTACTCGCATTTCAAGCTAGTGATTTTAGAGGCCATCTCCAACCTAGAAATTGAACTCCCTTCAACCCAAGGTTGCTCAGAAGCCTTAAGCATATCAAGGAACTGTTTGGCTTGAGCATTAGGTTCCTCCTCTACATCTTGGGCCTGGTGATCACCCCCTTGACCTTGGTTATGTCCTAGAGCATCCAAAACCATGTCACGATATTCATTGGATTTCCCTTCGGAGGAGTCAGGAAAGCCTTCTCCATGGTTCATCCACTCGTAGTAATTCGGTGTGAAACCCTTGCGATACAAATGCAGTTTAATCGTTTCCGGGTCATGGATACGTAAATTCTTGCATTTCACACAAGGACACCTAACTTCATTTGGGTTAGAAGTCTGTGGATGATCTTTACAATATTGAAGGAATTCATCAACTCCTTCTTGGAAAGCACGGTTTAAAGAGTACCCATCCAACCTATGATACATCCAACTACGATCCTTTCGTTTCATGTTGATAACTTCTACACAAGTCACATATAGCCAACACTTTAGTGAAATATAATATTACTGTTAATGTCTAAGCATTTTCATTATTATGACAATTAGAGCACAAAAGCAATTTGTTTAGATGTAAACTTAAAAGTACAGCTTCAGATGTAACAACATTTTCGGCCTATCCAACTATTTTCAAAGAAGCAATTGCAAACTGTCCTAAGTGTATCACAATATTTCTCCTACGAATTTGAAATCAAAATTTACATACCAGCTACCAATATACCACAATATCTGTCCCAAATCCTAACTCGACATCATGTAGCTTGGACGAAACAGACACAAAATCATAGCACATGTTGTTAACAATAAAAGTCCTCAATAAGAAATAGCAACAATCCATTAATGGGATCAATGAGCAGGCGAGCTGTATGCATCAATTCACTCAGCTATATTCTTTCGAAGAGAAAACATAATGTTTTCCAGTGGTTCATATCTGTAGCATAATAGGATTCAAACAGTATTCGGAAAACATAATGTTTTCCCACTAATAATGTTTTCCGAAAACAGTATATACTTTGGCTACATAACTAAGATAACTACACTTTGACTATTCTTCGCCTACCATAGAATATAAAGGCAAAAGTGCAAAACATAGTTTTCTCAAAAAACAGAGTACTATAGTTTATCCTTGGTTTATTCAAATAGAGTGACCAAATAACTAACCTCTTCAAGTTGCTAACTTTCTTATTCTAATCTTATAAAACCAACAACCCCACTTTTATTCATCTTGATTTTCAAATTTCCAATCAAAAGATCAAAACTTTATTCAATTTCTTGTAATTTTGGGTGTTTTTTCAAATTTCAATGGTACTTTTGATTAAGAATATGGCACGACTATCAACTGCGGTAGTTCAGAATAATAGATATAAGAGTAAGAAAATACTCATCAATAAGATTATAGTTTAATAGAAAGCATCAACTTTAATGAAAATAATTCTCAAAAGTTACTTTTAGTGTTATATAGCTTCAATCCTTGAAGTGCTTCCTATCCATATTATAGAGGTCGTTCGAAACTCAGCCTTAAAGCAATTAGACTAAAACACGTAAATTCTTCAAAATTATGACAAAATCAAAAAAGAGGTTGAGTTCACTTGACAACAATGTTATATAAACACATATCATGTCACTCCTCCCTCCCCCTCCAATATCAAACACGCTCATTAGCCTCATTGCCGGCTTCCTAACCACTGGCTGTTAGATTACGTTTTGTAACAGCGAACATACCACCTCCACCATTAAATAGAACAGTCTGTGAAGATTACTCAAATTAGGGGATTACATCAAAGAATTTTGATTTTCCTCTCACTTTACATTCTTCCATTTCCAAATTCACATGAACCACTCATACCCAAAATCCCAATTAAGCAATTGAGTTTCAGTCTCAACATAATTTTATTATCCTATTTGCTTCCCAACATTACATTTCACAATTAATTAATTTTTATATCTTTTATTTTAGGGGTAGTAATTTTTCAAGTAAACTCAAATAAGGGAAAAAGGACCAAAAACTCAACAGAAAAGCTAGGATTTTGAGTATTCTTGTAACATTTGAAAAGGTATTCTACATCAATTATCAAATAAACTGCAGTTGAAAAAATAAATATTAAAAAAAAAATAAAACAAAATAAACAATTATATCAGAAACTATGTACAAAATTCAATGTATGATATAAAAAATTACACCAAATATTGACATGGGTATTCAAATGAAGGTCTAAATAATTCGAATTTCGAACATTTTAAACAAAAGATTGAATTACACCAAATATTGACATGGGTATTCAGAAATCTAAACTGAAGATTGAAAAATGAAAATGGGTACAAATTATCATCACAAACTAATAACATGCACAAAAATTAAAGCTTGAATTCAATAAAATATATAGGAATCGCATTAATAGAACAATTATAAGAGGAGTTCAATGGAAAAAGAATTGACCTTTGTAAATTTGGGGATTAAAGCCTTCAAACCCAAGTTTTGAAATTGCGACGTAAAAGATGAAACAGAACTTTTTTGTTTGCTGGTTTCAAATTGATAGGAACGTTTTAATTTAGCCCAAGAGCCGGTGAAGGACGAAGAAGAACAAGACGACGAAGAAGAAGAACAAGACGACAAAGAAGATCAAGAATGCGTCGAACAAGAACAACGGAAGAACAACAACAGTAAGGTTGAGAGTAAGGTTGAGAGTGTTGAGAGGGAGGGAGGGAAGAAGAGCCGTCTCCGGCGGCGCCGACGTGAGGGAGGGAGTATGTTGGGAGTGTTGAGAGGGAGTTAGGGTTTTTTTTTGTTTTGCGCGACAAAATATCAAATAAAGGGTGGTTTAAATTTTGTCGGGATTTTCCGACGGAACAAATTCGTCGCAAATTTCCGATATAAAATCCGTCGCAATAATTTATTTTCCGTCACAATATCTTTAAATTTCATATGCAGTTTTGTAGGAAATTTCCGACTGAACATTTCGTCGCAATCAAGTGAAATTCCGTCGCAAATTTGCGACGGAAAGTAATTCCGTCGCCAGTTGGGTAATTTGCGATGGAATTTTATTCCGTCGCAAAAATTCCGTCGGTAATAAGCTATTTTCTTGTAGTGTTTGATGAATCTTCGCGATTCATACTACAGGCCATAGTCTGACAACTGGTTCCTCCACTCGATCATTTTGTTTGAGTGGTTTTTTCGTTCAAGTATTTTTTGAATGGGCTGTCCGGTTAGGACTTTAATCTGATGGGATTGGAAGTATGGCTTTAGCTTTCGGTTGGCCATGACGAGAGCATACACTAACTTCTCGACCTGAGGGTACCTCGATTCAGCCCCCCTGAATGCGTGACTGATGAAGTACACAAGGTACTGTACGTTCTCCCTCTCGGCTACTAAAACAGCACTTAGTGCGTGTTCAGAGACCGCCAAATAAATGAACAAAGTCTCTCCTGGCAAGGGTGAGACTAGTTTGGTGATAGTGGTGAGATGTTATTTAAGTTGTTGGAATGCCTCTTCAGCCTCGGCATCCCACTCAAATGTTTTCCTTTTTAGGGTTCTGAAGAATGTGAAGCTTTTATCAGCTGATCTGGACAAGAATCTTGCGAGGGCAGCTATACAACCTGTTAATCTCTGAACCTCTTTCACAGTCCGAGGGGATTGCATGTCCAGTATCGCTTGTATTTTGTCTGGGTTTGCTTCAATACCCCTTTGATCAACCAAAAATCCGAGGCACTTTCCTCCTTTGACGCCGAAGACGCACTTTTTTGGGTTAAGTTTCATGCTGTACTGCCTCAGCGTTTGCATAGTTTCCTTCAAATCCTCAATATGATCTTCTGCTTTTTTACTCTTAATGATTATATCATCGACATATACCTCCACATTCCTCCCTATCTGTTTTTCAAAGATTTTGTTCACCAACCGTTGATAAGTGGCTCCTGCATTCTTGAGCCCGAATGGCATGACTATAAAGCAGTATACCCCTTGGTTAGTGATGAAGGTTGTATGGGGTTGATCTGCCGCGGCCATCGGGATCTGATGATACCTGGCATTTGCATCTATGAAGCTAAACAAAGCATGACCAGCCGTTGAATCGACAAGCCTATCAATCTTTGGCAGAGGATAATCGTCTTTGGGGCAGGCTTTATTGAGATCAGTGAAGTCAACACACATTCGCCAAGTGCCATTTGGCTTTTTGACGAGTACCACATTCGCCAACCAGTCGGTGTATTGACATTCTCGAATAAATCCTGCCTCCAGCAATTTTTTAACCTCGGCTGCAGCTGCCGCAATCCCCTCGGTTCCCTGATGCCTCAGTTTTTGTTTTATTGGCTTGTAATCAGGCTTTATGTTCAGCTCATGTTGCATGACTGAGGGACTGATGCCTGGCATTTCATTTGCTAAGTATGCAAATACATCTCTGTACTCTTTCAGCACTTGGATGATGCTGTCCTTACGCTAGTGGAAAAACCTTCATTTGCTCCGGTTAAAAACCCCCCTTATGCTCCGGTTTTAGGCCAGAGTAGGTGCCGTAGAAGCAATAACATCTTTGACTTAATGCTCCGGTTCCAACCGGAGTAAATAGTCCATTTTTTGCTCCGGCTATGAATAATCATTTTCCCTCCTAACGAACAAAAATTTTGGCTCCAAAAAATTAACTTTTTGCTCCGGTTTTTCCAAACAACCGGAGCATAAAATCAATTTTTGGCTTTAAAAATATGACTTGTTGCTCCGGTTTTTCCAGACAACCGGAGCATAAAACCAATTTTTGCTCATATTTTTTGGGTTTTTGATCAGGTTTTTTCACGGAACGGAGTGAAAGTTTGTTTTTTTTTTTTTTTTTTGTATATATTAATTAATAAAACCAATTTTTGCTCATATGGCTACTTGCTGGAAGTAGCCATAAAACAACAGACCTGCACTGATCTCAGCAGCATGATCAAAAATTGAAGAAAGCAAACGAAGGGTAATCCAAAATACACTTGATTACATAATTACGAATTCGTAGGAGATATACATATCCTCACATTTAATTATATATAAATGCATCACATTAACATGCTAATTAATAAAGTTGGATTGTTACTCTAAACAATATAATGCAATGAATGAAGCTAACTTCTCTCGGACTTCATCAATTTCACGAACGGTGAAAGGACCTTGTCGGCTTGCCGAGCTCACAACCTTCAACACACATATTCACAAAACATAAGATGTGTTAGACCAATTATGTTCCAAACAAACAACACTAAAACAACACAAGCCCAATCAAGGTGGCACATGCATAACAACAAACCAAAAAAACACAACAATCTCAAGATCACACTGTAAAGAGCAGCATTGCTGACTCCTTAGGCTCTATAAATTAATACTCCCTACTAACAACATTGTTTTACTATATTATTAACCCAAACAAACGACTTCAGGTTCAATGTCCTCGCATGGAACATGCACCACTTGGACTCATAAGCAAACTAAGGCCTTTACGAGAGCCTTCCATGCTCCACTTCCACCTCCACCCTTCCACCACCATAACAAAACCAACATCATCAATAGAATAACAACAACAGAATAATAACAACAACAATAGCAGAACAGCGGCAACATCAGAACAGCAGAATAGCACAATAACAGCAGCAGCTGAACGATAACAACGACGGCAGAATAGCACAATAACAACATTAAACAGAAACGGCACCCAGCAACAGCAGACAACAACTACAGACAGCAGACAGCAACAACAGAAGCAGACAGCAACAACAGCAGACATCAACAACAGTAGAACAGCAGACAACAACAACAGAAGAACAGCAGAAGAACAACAGTAGAACAACAGAAGAACAGAAGACAATAATAGTATAGAAGAACAGCAGACAACATTAGCCCCAAACAAAAACAAACCACAACAAAATAGCAACAAAACAGCAGCCCCAAACCGAAGCAGAAGTCTCAGAACAGGCAACAGAACAACTAGCAACTACAAATGCTGCACCATCAAAACAGCCCCAAAATCCAGGCAGTTTCACCCAAAGAAAACAGTCTCAAAAACCAGGCAACGTAACAGAACAGCTACAAAACTGCAGCAGCTGCATCAACAATACAGCCCGAAAATAATTCTGCACTGCTTCAAATTGCAAACTGCAGGCCTACTAGACTTTAATTGCAGTGGCTGAAACTGTTGAAGCATAGCAGGATCCATGCAACCCTGCAGCTACTGCAAAACCTCAAACCAAGACCTAAACACCAAAACACCAAATGACAAACAAAACCAAAACCAACCAAACACACCGCATAGCACACAGCAGCAACAAGGCAGTCTCAAACACAACTATAAAACCAACAACCTCAGGCTGCTGCAACAAAACAACCATCAACCTTAGGCAGCTACAACAACCAACATAGCCCCAACCAAAAACATCAAGCTCAGACTGCAACAACAAACACTACAGCCCCTCATAACAGGCAACTACAACCAAGAATAACCTACAGACCAAACTTTAGGAAAGCTACAAGACTGTAGCATCTACACCAACCTGCAACTGCTGCAGCCAAACCAAACCAGCTTCCCCAAACACAGCAGCAGAAATGCAACAGTTGCAACCACAGTTATCCCCACAAACCATTCAGCTCCTAGCCTGCAATTGTCTAAGAAGTACTTGTGTATACTTTTGTTACATGTTGATGAAAGAGTAGTTTATCAAAGTCATCATGCATTCATGTAATAATACAAAAGCCAATACTAAGTTATAATTTGATGCTATTGTCTATAAAATTGATTAGAAGATAAAACAATTATTAATAACTAACAAGCAGCTAAATACAAATTTTAGCTGTTCAGCATAGTTAACCAAACCAATCAACAGATCACCAACAACAGCAGAACACCAACATCAGCAGAATACCAATCATATGAGTAAAATTAGAATAAATCATACCATGCATAAATCATCTGATTCCGTGCAACTTGATACGATGTCCAGCATGTTTCGCATCACGTAGTAACCACACTCAACGCTGTTTTGTTGTTGGGCACACTAAATACAAATAGTGTCACACAAGGTACAAGTTAACAAAGAAAGAAGTTAAAAGATAAACAAGCTACAAACACAAAAAAAAGTAGCTAAAGTTATGCAAATTTACCTCTACATGCACCAACTTAGGCATCGATCCTATTGGGGTTGCACGGATCTTCCTTAAGACACTACAACAACACCACTTAAACAAAGTCAAAATAGTGGAAAGTACTTACTTCGTTTTTGTAACTTTGGTTTATATTGTATTCAAGTGAAATGAGTCAACAATGAGTAAACTTATATGAATAACTACACTTGATCAACAACTAATCATTTAACACTTTACCTATTCACCCAAGTCAAGACGTGATACTTCGTTGGTTGTTCGGTATGACATGAGTCAAAGACGTAGACCGTGTGAGTTGAAGGGGATATGAGTAACAATACCTAATGTTCACTACAACCATCATTTGAAATTGGAAGTTAATTAACAAGCCTAACTGATATGGCCGTGATGAATCCATACCTTGCACAGTTATAGGTAGGAATTGCATACCTTTCGAGGTAAGGAGCTAAAATGAACTTCTTCTTCTTTCGCATCGCATCTGTTATAGCACTATGGAGGTATTCTTTCACCTCTGGTGGGTTCTTCAAACATCGGTCAAAATGAATTTCGATGGACACAACACCCAACTGTTAGAGTTGCTTCACACCACTCCAGATCCACATTGAGTGCGCTTTAAAAAGAAAAAAAAACAAGTGTCCTCTTAGCAGTTAAAACCAAAACCTCTACCCTATTCTTCACCTACAAACTACGGCAATAAAACATAAACTAACCTCATGAATGCTTGCAAGAACACTATTGATAGCTTATCTCCACGAAGGAAATCACTGATGTCTTCTCTAGTAATCCATGTCTCAGTGTCCTCAAAGTACTGAAACTGTGTCTTGCTCAACACCACCTTGGCTGACTTGTTCAGTGGATCCCCCTTGATACAAGTATACAACCACATACACTCTGGCGTCAATGAATCTACAACATCGTTATCTAGAAATCCATGATCTACAGCATGAGTGGAGCCCTTCGACGAGATCTTCTTCTGTGGGCCTTCACTCTTGCTTGACTTCTTTCCCGTGATATCCACAAAGTTGTTGTCATGCGAATTAACTTCTTTTCCTTTGCTCTTGCCATCCTCCTTAGCTTGATTTTTGACCTTCTTTGGTTGCGCGCATCTCAACTTGTCCAAAATCTGTCCATCGCAACTTTTAAGTCAATCATCAAACTCAAAATGCAAATAAGCTTGAAACGTCCAACTTCAATATAATAATACCAAATAAGCTTGTACTAAGAAACTTAAAAACTTTTTCTTTGCTAAAATGAAATTACCGCATTGGATATCCGAACCCATGCTCGTGGCCACGACACAAAACTTCCTTGAGCTTCGGCCAAGGTGTTGATCGCATACTCCGGTCTTGGCTGAGGTAGTGGCGCTTCTGTNATGAGGTAGTGGCGCTTCTTCCATGCCCATGACAACTTCATCGATGGATACTCGAACTTCACCACTTTCTAGTCTCACGAAATGTGTAACTTGCTCCTTGTTTGGTGGTTGCAGAGGGCCGAAGGCAACCTCAACTAATTCCTCATTGTCCTGCTTTGGTATTAATAAAATGCACGGTGTCTCCTCCTGACATGTTATTTCTTTAATTACAAGCTACTTAAATAACTTTATATGAAACATATAAACAACTGAAATCATTTGATATGATATGAGAGTGGGACATGTTAACCTACATGTACATCAGGTAGTGGCTCAGGTGTGTGTAGTTGATTTACCCTGACCAAGCTTGCTTGACTTGTCTAGTGCTTGACTCTTGCACAATGCAGCCGTATCCGTCAATCCCAATGTCTGTAATAGAATTTGGAACTGAGATTGGACTTGTTGTTCAACTTGCTCCTGCACCAACTGTTGCACTCTCGCCTCCATATCTGTTTCCAATGTGGAAGTTGATCTACGTGGATGTGAGTAGTCAGCTCCAAAACACTTTCTCTTGCCCAATCGAACACCTCCCTTGCCTTTCATTCGACCATAATGGTCTTTCCCTAATACTACAACCAAAGCGTCTTTCTCCTTGTCAGCTACAACCTCGCCAGCCACCTCTGTCTCCCTGTATCCAATCTGCTCATATGTATAGTGTAATTAAGTCAATTAATGTTAGTTTCAAGAGACATGAAAGGCAAAGGTATTAAAAAATCACTTACCACTGCATCGGCTAACATTTTCACTTTTGGATTCGGAATCACTTGATTTCCACTTCCATCTCGCCCATGTAATGAGCAATACCAATCAACTGTCCGATCTCCAGCAACGGCGGTGATAGAGGAGGCAAATACACTACCTGATGATGCCGGCGATGGCAATACTTTCGCATAGAATCCCTCCTTGATCCAAGCCTTCTTTAATTCTCCGTATGGGCGTCTACCCATGTGGTGAAAGGCACCTTTTAGGAGGCACTCTTAGCGGTCTTCTCACGTTTTGCCTACACAAATAATAGAAGGCAGGAATATAGACTTAGTAAACTTGATACGAGTAGTAAACAAATTCAACTTAAAATTACTAAAAAGCTATGAAAAGTCTCCACTAGCAGTGGTTGGTCACTTACCACTTCCTCCTTTGATGTCTTCTTTGCCACAAAAGATGTCCACTCAGTTTCGCTAATGTGAGGGTTTATCTCCCAAGGCATTGATGTAGGCTGGTTGCCATCCTTGCCTTCATTGTCCTTGGTTGTCTTGCTTCTCTTCCTTTTAAAAGTAATCCACCCACTAATCAACTTTGTTTTGAAGTTTCTAAACCTCTCTGCAACGGCAGATAGAAACACCTGCTTCTTCTCATCATCAGGTTCAATATGGAAAAGATTTTGCACAATAATTTAAATCTTCGTCAAATATGATTACAATTTCGACAAGAAGGAAGAAAGTTTCATGAGTCAATGTAAACAACAAAGGATCAATTTTTTTTGTTGTAAAATTGTATTTAAAAGTAAAAGGTTTACATGTGTTTTCTAAGTCATATCAATACTATTCAAATATGAAATAGTTGTAACCATATAAAAAAAATGTTAGTATGTTCAACCTATTAATCCTACTTACCACCGTATCATCCCACATTGCCTTCTTCAAATCTTCTTCTACATCTTTCCACCGGTCTAAGATAGAAAGTTTCCTTACACAAAGACCAATATGTGTCCCATACTTGGTTCGCCACTTCCCACAGGGTTGGCCACAAGTATCATACTCTAGGTGCATCAGTTCCTTTGATTGCACTCCTTTAGCCGGACCTCTACCCTTCCTCTTCGGCACCTTAGTTTGAGATGTTGAGGGTACAATGGCTTGAATAGTTGAGGGGACTACTTCATTTTCAGGAATGGAGGGCGCTATGTCAGCAAGAATCTCATGTTCCATAACTTTCTCAAGGAATTTGTCGTGTGCAACATCTTCAGGTTCTCCTTGATCTTGTTCTTTTCTAGCGTCAAACAATGGGTCAGAGTCAGAGTCAGAGCTTTCATTTTCACTATCAGTTTCGTCACTCGATACATTGTGATCACTACCCATGGCTATGATACCTATGACACCTGCAAAAAATGTGCAAATTAAACAGAAAAATTATAAGTGGCAGTAGTATGCAGATCAAACCAATAATGAAAACTATAAGCTAAAATTATGCAAATGGAAAAACCTCGAAAACTTATGCACATGGACAAATGAATTTTATTGTATGCAAGGAAAGTCATGTAGCAATAACTATCCCTTCTGTGTGATCTACACGCATGTAGTTTGTGTCATCTACAACAGTATCACCGACATTTGGATTGGAACAATTAAAAGGTGGAGAGTCGTCAAAGGCATCATATTCTTCCTCATCATCAACATCACATATGCCAAGAATACTCCTTTTACCGGGCACAACAATAGACCATTTGGGATCTACAGTTATGTAAAACACTTGCTTAGGTTGTGATGCAAGTATGATCTAAAGTATCCAGCGTTATTTCAGGTTAGTAGAGTTACGGGGACGTAACTCGATTCTTAAGGGGGGTAGAGTGCGATAGAACTTCGCGTTTTTTTCCCTTAAGTTTTGCAAAATTTTAGTTCTTTTTATTGCTTTTTAGCAAAGTTTTTATGTTTTGTTTCCAAGTTTAGTAGTTTGCACTCAAGGAGTGTTATAAAAAGTTAAAGTAAGTGTCTAAAGTTTACAGCAACAAAGGTCAAAAAGAATAAAAGTTATGAAAAGTGCACAAAAGTGCAAGTCTCTCATTCAATTCCATACATTATTTCGTTCAAGTTTCGGGACGAAACTTCTTTTAAGGGGGGTAGACTGTAATACCCCGTAATTTTATACACGTTATAAATTAAAATAGTATTTATACGTACATTTTACGTATTTTAAAGGAATAAAGTATTTGAAAATAATTAATTAGGATTTAATTAATTACGGGTTTTTTTTACTTTATTTTAAGATAAATTTTTTATAGGCATAAAATAATTTTTATGAGGTCTTAAAATGTGTGAAATATTTTGTAAGGCTTTTAAAAGTGTTTTTAATGGTTGCCATGATTAGTTTAAATTGGGCTCAAAACTAATCCCACTTCAATTAGACCTTTTGGGCTTTTCCTAAACCAACTCAAATCCTTTTGGGGCTTTAAATACCCCCTTTTAAACCAAAAATTCAGAATTTCCCAAGCATTCAAGTTAGGATTTCCAAAGCAAAAAGGAAAGAAGAAGAAAAAAAAAAAAAAAAAAAAAAAAAAAAAAAAAACGAAGGAGAAGCGACAGAGGACCGAAGGTCCCGGCCACCTCTCCCCACTGCTGCGCCGCTGCTGCCCCTCCCGGCCGCCGTCGCCCCCACCTCCTCCCCCTTTGCCTTCTCGATTTTCGTAGGTACAAAAAAAAAAAAAAAAAAAAGAAAAAAACTTTTTCTTCAATTTAATTTAATTCTAAGCATGTTTTATAAATTATGTTATGATCATGTTTTAGTAATGTTTAATGATTTATATCATGTTTTTATGATTTTATTAAGATTTAAAAAGTTGATCATGAAATTTTAATTAGGGTTTGAGAAAGTATGAAGTTTTATGTTTTAAATTATTTTTATGATCTAGATTGAAGGTGGTATGATCATAGTTTAATTATATATGATTGTATGATTAAATTATGATGTTTAGATTGGTTTTAAAACAATTTAAAGTATTAAAACAAATCTGAAAATTTGTTAAATACATGTTAAACAAGTTTTAAGTGTTCATATTATGCTAGTATGATCATATATGAAATCTATGATCACTACATATATTTTTAGTATGATTTATAGTTTAAAGATGATTTTAAGTATGATTTATAAGCTGTCCAGATTTTATAAATTCATAATTAATGTTTTAAAGTATGTAATTAGCATAAATTAATCATATAAGTTAAGTATTCCATTATATGATCAATCCATGTGTTTTTAGGGGCTTTCATGAAGTTTAGAGAGGTCTAAAAGGATTTTAATTAAATATAATGCTGTAATTTTTATTAGGCATGTTTATAAGAAGTAAATTAATTGTTATTACTTACAAGTTTCCAAATTAAATTCTAATGCATAGATCGAACCATAAAACCTATAAGGATATTAATATGGTGTTTTTATGCAAAAATAAGTGTTTTAAGAGGTTTTAAGAGGCTTGAAATAATTAAAGTAAAGCTGCCATTTTTGGAAAAGTAATGAAAAATAGAAGTTTTCGAAAAGAAAAATAAAGAGACAAGTTATGGAATTGAATAGAGACATATTAAGGAAGGTTATGGATGTTTTATCCACTAGTAAAAAGTAGTTTAGAGTGGCTGTAAAGTTTAGTCAAAGAGGTTTTCTTATATAGTTTTCCTCTATGTTTTTAGGAGGATTCGAATCAAGTGAGTTCTAGAAGTGAGTGGCGAATCACCGCTATTATACAAGGTACGTAAGTACTAAAGATTCATGAGTAAAATATCATGCTAGGATCATGCTAGTAGTAGATTGAATATATAGTTTCATGTTAAAAACTATATGATATGAAGTATGTTATGTGACTCTTGTTGACTTTTGTTGACTTATATGAGCATGTCAAGTAGCATGATTACATGATAATCCATGAGTATTTATTTATGCATTCTATTATATTATATTATTAATAATAACATCAGGATGTTTGGAATGCATGTTTAATAAAAAGTTGACTAGTAGTCAAAAATGAGCATGAAAGATATGTGTTATTAAATTTTTGAGCAAAGAAGAGTTAGTGAATTTATTCACATGATTAGTAGTAATTGAGCAATTTATTATTATTATCCACTCACAGTTTATGTGTGGACTAGTAAAGGAAGTTATCCACTCACAGTTTTATGTGTGGACTGTTAAGGAAGTAATTAACCACTCATTATGTGTGGTCTAGAGAGGATTAAAAAGGAATAAAATATGTTCACTTATCAATGAAGATAATTAATATGGTGTTCATGTCATATTATGTTATGAAATGTTGTGTGATGTATGCATGTTATGATGTTTGTTATGTGAGAGTCATCACAAGTTATAAAATGGTTAATCACGTAAAGTGAAAGAGGATTCGCACCAAAACTCTTGGAACGTATATACCTTGAGTATGAACAGTGGGGGGAGTTGTCTAACAGAGGATTCAACTCCTAGTTAGGGGTACAAGACGTTTCTTCTATTTTTGATTTTTATCTTATATGCGTCTGGAATTCCGCCACTAGTGCATAGTAATACCTTCTTGAGTTGCTCCCAAGTTGGTGCCCTTTGGGCAATTATTTATTTTATAGGAAGGAGCCCGTTCGATGCGAAATCCAATTATATAATAATTAATTCTGAAGTAAGAGTCTCAGAGTCTTATGATGTTGCAATTGTGGTAAAGGCATGGTTGAGGTTTTACTTTGATGCTCTTGCCTAGGATTTTCATGGGCTAGTGTGTTGCATTGTCTTTAATGCTTATGTACTCAGCTTTGCTGATTACGTGCTTTGTGTGCATGGCTAATCTTTGTTTGGCCCTACGACGACCCATTTATTATGGCGAGTAGAAGTCTTGAATAAAGAGTAAGCAACAGGTTTCAGGTGGGCATCTAGTCGATCATGCTGGGATTGAGTGAAGAGTGTTCATGTTGTTTTAGTTTTTGCTTAAAAATTAAGTGACTATTATGCTATTTATTATATCATGATGGATTAACGTTGTTTTAAAGATATTAAATATTATTTGGTTTGAAGGGCCGTTAGGTCGGTTCCAAGTTGTTATAAAGTATCATGGGATTTGGTTTTGAAGTTTATTTTAATTAAGTTGTTTTGGTTTGTTTTTTTTTTAAAAGTTAAGTCTTCCGCAGTAGTACTTTGGTAAATGCCTTAGCCGTTTTCACGGTGGCGTAATGCTTTGGTTTTCTAAAGTAGTTGGGGCTCGATTATTTTATAAATGTTTTCCGGAAATGTTAGTAGTTTTAAGAAGGAGAAAACCAGGGTGTTACAGAACGGCTCATCCCCATCATGCATGCGTGCAAGATCTACAAGGGTAAAACCACAAGGACCACCAACGAAGTATCAAAAGTAGTCGAGCTCCCAAATTTCATGGATTTTCCCATAGTACGTCATCTTAGCATCAATAGGAGATTGGTCCTTAGCACTAGCATAAAATGTAGACGATGCCACTACACAAACTCCACTGTTCTGCAAAGATCGTGACTTCTCGTCTTGAGAAGTAGTCCAAAATGTATAACCATTGACATCATAGCCCTCATAACAATTCACAGTATCCCGAGGACCATACGCCAACCATCGAACAGTTTCACTAGTACTTGAGTGTTGGTCAACAATCACTCGCTTGTAAAACCAATCGTTAAAGGTCTTATTATGCAAAATCATCAATGCCCTCTCCCCTTTCAAAGTAGGATTTTCTTCCTTCAAAACCGACAAATGCTCATCTATAAAAGGATGCACATCTGACACATGATGCAAAACATACAAATGCGCTTGTCGAAGAATGTCTCTTGAAGCTGTAACCGTCTTTGAACCAACTGTACCCTTTCCGTCTAGCCTCCCTTCATGGCGAGAAGTAGGAAGACCAATAGGCTTAACCCCTGCTATATACTCAGATACAAAATTACTAACCTCATCACTCACAACACCTTGCACCATACTTGCCTCAGGTTTTGCTGGATTCCTCACTTTACCTCCATAAACTCCCATTTGTCTTTCAAAGGGATAACACCATCTCAAATAAACAGGACCCAAAAGCTTTATTTCACGTACAAGATGAAGAATTAGATGAACCATTATGTCAAAGAAAGTCGGAGGAAAATACATCTCAAACTTGCACAAAGTTTGAATAACATCTTGTTGAAGAGCATCCAATTTTGAGGGATCTAGCACTTTACTGCATATGGTATTGAAAAACGAACACAAGGTAGTAATAGTGTATCTTACATGTTTAGGTAGGATTGCACGAATTGCAATTGGCAAGAACACTTGCATCATAACATGGCAATCATGAGATTTCATGCCGGACAACATCAAGTCACCGTTTAACGACACAAACCGTTTCATGTTAGATGAGTATCCTGATGGTACCTTTATGTTGTACAAGGTTCGACAAAACTGCTTTTTCTCTTCTTTTGACAATGTGTAGCAAGCTGGAGGCAAATAATAAGTAATCGGGTCTTGTCTTGCATGCTCCTCAGCCACGAACTTTTCCTTACCCTTTCCTTTGCTTCCATGAGCCTCCTCCTGTAACTTCTTCCTTTTCCTAGTCTCCTTGATTTGAGGCCACAACTCAGGTCGCAAACCTTTCTTTTGGAAGAAATCTCGAGCTAATTTTCCATCCTTACTCTTATTAGGAATGTTAAACAATGTTCCAGGCAAGGCATCGCAGACGTTTTTCTCAATGTGCATAACGTCAAGGCAATGTCTAACTTGTAAATCCTTCCAATATGGAAGCTGCCAAAAGATGGATTGTTTCTTCCATAGCCCATCACACTCATTGTTGGGTTTACCAAAGTTGTTTTCAATGCCATTAACTTTCTGGTAAACCTCATAACCAGTCAAAGGTCGACGAGCAACACGAGCTTCAACCTTCCCATTGAATCCTTCTTCTTCCTACGATAAGGGTGATCAATTGGGAGGAACCTACGATTTCACCAATCAATGTACTTACCCACTCATGTTGAATCCTGGTCATCCATACAAATAGGACAAGCTTTCATACCTTTGTTCTTGTAACCCGATAAGTTACCATATGCTGGAAATCATTAAGAGTGCACAAAAGCATGGCATGCAATGTAAACGTCTCCCTTGCATGAGCATCGTATACTGAAACCCCTTCATCCCATAGCCTCTTCAAGTCATCAACTAGTGGAGCAAGATAAACATCAATGTCGTTACCAGGTTGTTTTGGACCGGATATCAAAAGGGACAACATAAGATATTTTCGTTTCATACACAGCCATGGAGGAAGGTTATAGATGGTCAATATCACCGGCCATGTGCTATGCTTTGAACTAAGAATACCAAAAGGGTTCATTCCATCTGTGCATAAACCAAGCCTTAGATTACGACTTTCTGCTCCAAAAGTATGATATTTCCTGTTAATATTCTTCCATTCAGGAGCATCAGACGGATGTTGGAGAGCAAGGGAGGACTTCTTCCTCCCTTCTGCATGCCACCTACAATGCTTAGCATCTTTACTAATAGAAAAGAGACGCCTTAATCGAGGAATAATGGGGAGATACCACAACACTTTGGCAGGGGGGCCTNGCAACACTTTAGCAGGGGGGCCTTCCACACCTCGTGATCCTTCCCGCTCATACCGTGACAACTTGCACTTTGGACACTTGTCCAAAGTTTCATACTCATTTCTGTACAAAATACAATCATTAGGGCAAGCATGTATTTTTTGATACTCTAGAGAAAAAGGGCACATGAGCTTCTTAGCATAGTAGTTCGACTTGGGAAGCTCATTGCCATCAGGGAACATCTGACTCAACTTCTCTAACAAGGTTGTAAAGCCCGTGTCACAACAATTGTACTTGGACTTTATGCTGTATAAATCTAACACAGCTAACAACTTTGTGAATGTTGTGCACCCTGGGTACAAAGGCTTTTGAGAGGCCTCTGATATAGAATGGAAAAAACGTGAATCCTCTACACCCTCCATCATCTCATTAACACGGTGTACATCATCATCAATATCAAGAGGGTCATGCTCATCATTCAAAGACTCATCATACACAAAGTCGTTATGGTCTTCTAAATCATTAGTCGGACCATCACAATCTAGTTCTTTTCGCTCATTTTGCGACTCAAAATTAGAAACATACACTCCCTCCTCACCATGATAGTTCCAAACCAGGTAATCGGCTCGAAACCCCTTACGAAGTACATGTTCCCTGAGCTGGTTAATAGTATCAACCTTATCTACATTGGCACAATTCACACACGGACAATAAAACCCCTGCTGCTTATCCTTGCCGCTAGCTTTAGCTGCTAAAGCAGAGTTGCATAATTCCCAAACCCCATCCACAAATGCCGACGAGTCCCTGCTACCATACATCCAAGAACGATCCTTTGCCATCCTCTTTATGTAGTTATAATTATGCACACAATCCAATATTGAGTAAGCAAATGAATATTGAGTAAGCACACAAATATTGAGTAACCATACAATTCACCTTAGAAGCACTTTCATTACATCAAAGATTGTAACATAATTTCCCACCCATCAAGGCCTTAACTAAGTCTAGGTTAACTTGACTACATTAACAACACTACTCATGTATAGCATCCGATTATATTGGCAATATTATGTTATACAATGAAAGAAGCCCTTGCATCAATGCATATGCATCTTCACCATCATTACATGATGGCTCTTGATTCCACCATATAACAATAGAATTGAGAAGTGTGTTTATGAGATTAAAAAGACTACGTAGTGATCAATTTTGTGACCTAGAGTGAAATGGGACTAGTAGGTAACCATTCCTGCACCCCAAGTTCTGTTTATCACCTATTATGTGTATTGGTGGAGTAACTAATTAATTGTTGGCAACGACAACATGTCAAACACAAAAGGTTTGTATGAGGTTCTGCTTGATAACCTCAACAAGGCAATTCGCCAAGCTATACATCTCCATAACAGTAGTCTAATGACTCATCTGTGACGAATACACCCCCAATACAATGCTAAAGGCATCATTGGACATCTTAATAGTAGAGTAATCAACATTATCATCATAAACTACGTACTTAACATAAAACAAATTTCAGCATAATCAATTAAATACACAATCCATAATAATAATAAGTCCAAACAAAGACAATAAAATTTCTTTCTTTCATTCATTCATTACTAATTAATAATAATCAAAATCCATATCAAACATCAACATCAAATTACCAAATAAACGAGTCAAAAAACGATATAAAGCTTTAAGGAGGCATTTTTTCCTAAATGATCACAATTTATTTCATTCATTCATTCTTAATGTCACAGTTTCTAGTTTGTGAGTTCTTCAAGTAGAAACTTCAGACAAAACAAAACCTAAACCAAACAGCAATTCAGTAGATTCAGCAGTTGAGCAGTTGATAGATACACCAAAACAGTAATGCATAAAACAAACCTTTGAGCAGATTCAGCAGTTCAGTAGTTTTTTTCTCTGAAATTTTCTAAAACAGCGAAATCTATAACAAAAATAGATTCAATCAATCCAAATTCAACCATAAAAAATAAATTTGCGAAGAATTTATACCAAACAAGAATTTGAACCAACCAAAATTGAAAAAATAACAACGAAAACACAAATTAAAAATTAAAAATAGTAGACAAACTCAAACCCTAACCAAAATATCAGACAAAACCTAAACCCAAACAATAGTTCAGACAGAAGCAATAACATCAGTTCAAATTTAAAAAATTTGAGAGAAAACAAACCTTTGAGAGAAATTTGAAAGATTCAGCAGTTCAACAGTTCAGCTCCGAAATTAGTTGAGGAGAAATTAGTTGCTTCTTAAGATCTGAAATCATGAAGAAAAAATTAAAAACGGACGAATTAGTTCAACTCTGAAATTAGTTGCTTCTTAAGATCTGCGAATTACCTTTCTGCAATGAGGAGTGAATATTCGTTTTTGTGTAAATATTCAAGTTAGAAAGTAGGCAACTTTCTAAGAACTCGCTATACTTAGAGCTCAAAATTTGTTCATGCATAATATTATTAATTAACTAATTGACACACTAATATGAATTTAGATGAAAAACAGACTACCCCAAATACAAAATACTCATAACAATGGTAATCAAATAAATTATAAATGATTATACGGAGTATAAACTTACTTGCTCCGGTTAATTCACGACCGGAGTAATAAGTCAGCTCTTAATTTGCGCCTAAGACTAATTGCTCCGTTTATTTAATTCCCCAAAACAAACGGAGCAAATGAAGTATAGCATATCTTGATTTTCCACTAGTGTTAGTTTCTTCGCTGAGGGCTTCACCTAATCGTACCACCTCTTCTTTGTCTTGACCGATGATCACCTCCTCATACCGTTCCACAGGTTGTGGTCTAGCGTAGTGCTTGGTGTTCTCGGTTAAGTAGAGTTCCATACAAGAGGGGGTTGGCGGTGCTGGTGATATTTTCCTTTTCTTCGTTTCTGTTGGCGCCTCAGTGGTTGACTTGAAACTATTGACGTAACATTCACGTCCGGTGCGCTGGTTGCCATACAGCTTCCCGACGGTACCGTCATCCGTTACAAATTGGAGCAGTAGTTGGTATGTCGAAATGGCTGCCTTAATCTGGTTAAAAGTAGGCCTACCAAAGATAACGTTGTATGGTAGAGGGATGTCAACCACCACGTAATTGACCATCAGGTTGCGCCCGCGTCCCTTCTGGCCGATCCGAGTGGGTAGCTTTATTGTACCTACAGGGTAGGTGGACTGCCCGCCGAATCCGACCAGGGGACGTCCCAAGGGCTGAATGTCTGTCTGTGGGATGTTAAGCTTTTGCAGACAATCCAACGTGATAATATCAGCTGAACTAGCTCTGTCAATTAGGACTCATTTTACATTGGAACTGGCAATCTTAACTTCAACGACGAGCGGGTCATCGTGTGGCACCTGAACAGAGTGAACTGTCGAGTTATCGAAAGTCATTGTTGGGCAGGTTGGTTTGTCAGCCGACCCAAACCTCAGCACTTGATGGGCGGGAGAGCTCAGGTGACCCTTTCGGGCATTATTGCTCACACCGCCGGAGGCGAATCCACCAGCAATGACATTGACGTCCCCGAACGTCTCATCACTGTTCGTTTGATCGTGTTATTGCTTTTTGTTATTTGGGGCTGACTTGAGGTACTTGTCAATCTTTCCTTCGTCAGCTACCCGATTCAGATGCTTCTTCAACTCCCGACAGTCACGGGTGGTGTGTCCACACTCCTTGTGGTAATCACACCACATGCTTTTGTTTCTCCTGTATTGGGAGGTTTTGACGGGATTTGGTTTAGGAAGAGGGATGTTGTCTTTGATGTCCATGTAGATTTCTTGGCGGTTCTTGGTGAACCGAGGGTCATTGCCGTCGTCAGACTCTCGCAGCCTTTTACCCTTGTCTCAAGAGAAAGTTTCCATCTTCCTCTTTTCTTCCTTCCTCGATGGATGAGGGTCCATCGGGTGATTGATGTCAGCTGCATTGATGTACTTCTTCGCCCGAGTCATAGCCTCCGTGAAGGTACTGACTTCGTCATGAAGTAGATCAAAGCGAAAACGACTTCGTTTGAGCCCAGACATCAAGGCTGCGAATGCTACCGAGTCTTCCAGGTTAGATATTTCTAATGACTCAGCGTTGAAACGCTTAATGTACTCGCCGAGGGTCTCATTTTCCCTCTGTTTGCAAGCCATAAGTTGTATGCTTGTCTTTTTGTGCCTCTTTGCTGCAACAAAGTGTTGGTTGAACAGCAACTCGAGGGTGGAGAAATCAGATATTACTCCTGATGGCAGCTCAATGAACCAGTTGAGCGCCATCCCCTTGAGAGTAGTTGGGAAAAATTTGCACCAAGATGCTTCGCATCCTGTCTGGACGGCCATCTGAGCTTTATAGGCGGCCATGTGATCAGAGGGATCGGTGGTGCCATTGAAATGCTCGATGGGTGGTACTTTCACCTTCTTGGGGTCAACAGTATCCAAGATCTCCCTACTGAAGGGAGTTTTGTAGGTGAGGACTCCCTGATGATGGTCGCGACCCTCATCTCCATAGTCCTCTTGATACCGATAAGGTTTCTCTTTCGTTTGGGGGCCGAGGGAGCGTTGCGCCCGGCGAGGGCTATGCTCTCGGTCCCTAGTCGAACCTCTAGCCGATGGTGCTGACAGGCGCTGAGGACGGTCTTGAGGTTTGTGGGTCCGGTTAGGTCCCACAACCTCTTCCTCAACATCTTCTCAAGCCCGACGCTTCTCGTCGAGGATGGTTCGAGCGTCTGAGTTTCTGACCCGAAGATCTTTGATGATTTCCCTTGCATCAGTTTGACGTCTTGGCTCTTGACGGGCTTCAATGAGTTCCCTGGCGTCCTCGACGACCCTGTATTTTTCACGAGCCCTCAATCCTTTTTCAGCCTCAAGCCTCCTTATCTCATTTACCCAGCTTTGATCAAAGTAATCGGGTTGTCCAGGAGCGAAGGTAGGCTGATGCTCATGTTGAGCTTGCTTTCTCTTGGACCGAGACCTTTCTCTATCCTGCCGAGAGTGATGGGTAGGTGCTCGGCGTTGCTCTGGCCTGACTCCTCGGCTTCCAGAGGGTTGAGCTTGCAAGTTCTTAGCGAACTATTGAAGACTCTCCTGGAAGGTCTGAGTCATCTGCTGCATGATGGCTGTCAGCTCAGCTCGAGTGACAACATCTTGCTGAGGAGGTTGAGCAACTTCCATGTCCTGCCCAAGGGATTCCTCCCGAGGATCATGGTTGCTGTTCTCAACCTGAGCATCCCCAATAGTGTGTCCCGAGGGCTGAGTACCGTGACGTCTAGTAGCGTTTTGTCTTCTCGAGGTTGTCATGATTGTTTGGAGGGTCCCCTCAAACGGCGCCAATTTGTTCTTGTTAAAACTTCTGTCTGAACTGGACCTGCGAGAACCGAGATCTGACTTGCAAAACAGATAGAGGATGACTAATCCAGGGGGTTTTTCCCGGGAACGCCCCTCCGATGCTTAAGTCAGTAAGCTAGAGGAATCGATCTGAATTTTAGGGAATTTGTCAAAATTGGCAGGAAAAGCGTACCTTCAAATGCATAAATTGTACTATATTTATAGTACGAAAGTACAGTTGTCAGACCCTTTGGATCATGACAAGTGTCATAATCTGACACCCCTCCAGAGGGAGTGCCTGTAAGGGTCTTTTGTCCCTGTTAGGGGCAAAATAGTATTTCCTTTATATTGGGCTTGTGATCTAGACCTGGCCCAAACAATAATGATGGTGGGTGACAATGGCGGTGGCGATTGGTGAACTGTAGGTGGTGATAGTGGCTTTCTTTTGCAATAATTTTTAATAGTTATTTTAATTGAAGGCATTATAGTAGTTTCACAATAATTATTGTGGAAATGATGAAAACCAATGGTTTTATATAATTAAAGGGTACAATTGTAAATTCATACTAACGCTTTACTATTGGAAATTTAACAGAAAAACATTTATTGCATAATAAAAAAAATAGATAAGGGTACATTGTGAATTTTTTAAACTATAGAAGTACTCCGTATAACCTGGTAAACTTTAGAGGTACCCGGTAAAAAAGCCGTTATTCTTATATTAAATCATCACAAATGTTAGTCATTAGTCATTGTAACAAATGTATAGGAACACTTCAAATATGCATGTGCACTAGTAGAGCTAGCAAAGGATTGTCAACATAAGTTGACAACACATTTAAGATAAGTGAGCTGACAATACATTCTTTAACGAATAAGTTGTTAGTGTAGTACTGGTGATTGAGAATACACTTAGGTGTGGTTTAGTTCGACTAAGGAATCGAAATGGGCTCGAGAAGGGAAAGAAGGAGAATGGAATGGAGATCAGATTTACCATGTTGTTTGTTTTGGTTAAGAAACGGAATCGAGCCCCCACATTACCATCTTTCAAACCACCATGAAATCCCAACAACCACCTAGCCACCCCCACCCATGCCTTGCCACCGCTGGTCATCAGAAGTGGCCCCTTCCCCTTCGCCGCCCTCTCATCCACCTAAATCCAACCCTAAAAACCATGAAACCACCCAAAAAACAACAACCACCCCTCGCCACCCCCACCCACACCCTCGTCAGTCGTCGCCCAGGCCTCGCCGGTCTTCCCCCTCCCCTCACTAGAAATTCCTCCCCCCAAAATTCTATTAAAACCACCCTTAAGGGTAACACTATATATTACCTTTTTCCCCTTTAATTTATTTCCAATCCGTAACTTTTATTAACATCATACCAAACACCCCCTTAGTAAAGAGCACTCATGTTCGATCCTCCGTAACAACAATCGAAAGAGAACTAAAACCTAATTACCCAAAATTGAATCTTGAATCCAGATTAGCTCAAAGAGTAAACCAATCGAACAAATGATTAGAACACTAATATTACATTTCACCAAAGTATAGAACCAAACACGACACGACCCAAATTCACACCTCTACTCGAACCAAGCACTGACACGACCCAAATTCACACTTCTACACTCACTTAACTAATTGTGAATTTGCCATCCAATCCAACGGCATAAGGTGAATTCCATTAATCTTTCACCTCCCTCTTTAATTTCCACAACTGAAATCAACCTCCATTTCTCACACCTCAACACTTCACCTGCAAACCACCATCTTCAACCTCACCCAATCTCCCAATCTAACCCCTAACTTTCACCATTTTTCTCCAAAGATCAATCAACGTAAAAATCTCTAATCTCAAATCTAATTTACTTTCATCATTTAAATCTTCAAAATACACAATCGATTGATTTGATTCAATTTGATATACTAACGATTTTTCTATATTTCATAATTCAGGTTCACAGAAATTGGAGTAATTCAACAAACGATAGCGAAACAATGAATTTTCTGCTGCGGCAAAGCCCTAGCGCCGCCGCCGCAGCACCACCGCAACCACCACCACCAACCTCCGATCAACTTCCTCCAGTTTCGCCATGGCTGAAGAAAATTCCTTCTCAAGGTGTCACCACTTTAGAAGGCTTAATCGCCGAAGATAAGTCTTCGCAATCGCCGATAAATCGATCAAGCGATAGTAATCGTGATTCATTTGCTTCTGATAATGTTGATTTAAGTTGTGCGAGTAGTAAAGATTTCGCTCCTCTTGTTGATAAACATGTCGATGTTAGAGAAGATGAAGGATGGATCACTATTCCTTTCAGTATGTTTTATTTTGAATTCTGCTGTATTTTTAGTTTTGAATTGCGGAATTTTGATTTAGTATGTAAAATTGAATTATAATATGCATGAGATCTTAGTTTTGAGTGTGTTGATTTAATGTGATTGGCATTTTGTTGAGGATTTCGTGCTTATGCCGCGACTTTGATTGGCGCAATTTGATAGTTGATGTCTCTATGTCTTTAGTTAGTGAAGTTGCACTATATTTGGATTTGCACATTATAGAGTTTTAGTGTATTCGTATCTTTGTAGCAATCACTCTGATATTAAGATTGCCGTTTTTATGATGTTAAATTGTTGAATTCATCATGTGTTTCCAAGTGCTGTGGAGTTGGCGTTTGCGTTTTAGTCTTTATCTGGTTAGCGATTTGACGTAGATTGATCAGTAATGTTTTAAGGCATGGCACCATGGTGACATCGATATTGATGTGTACCGGTGTATGCAATCTAGGAAGTGGACTTCTTATTGCTTCGAGAGCTTGTTGTGCCATAAGGGAAAATGATGGACAATTGTACTTCTATTGTAAGGTTTGGAAGGGTGAAATTTTAGGAAAACTAGTGATGATCTATTCATTGGGAAAGCATTGTCACTTTGTTGTTTCACTACAAAATAGGAAGTCGATTACTGTCATATAGAAGACTTCAAAATCGTCTTGTAAAGGCCTTTTTGAATTAGTTGAAGATAGTTGTGGCTCTTGTGGGATGAGATGGTTTGGTTTACAATGCCAACTTCATTACAAAATAGAAAGTCGATTACCGTCACATAGAAGACTTAAAAATCGTCTAATAAAGACCTTTTGAGTTAGTTGAAGATAGTTGTGGGATGAGATGGTTTGGTAAAGGCCAACTTCATTTTGACTTATGTAGATTCTACAAGATTCTTGATTTAAGTGAGTTCTAATAATTGGTATGCCTATGCAGAGAAAATTCCCGAAGATTGGGAAAGCGCTTCAGATATAAATTGGTTCCAGTCTCTGGACCGTTCTTTTGTTTTTCCTGGTATGATTTTTTTTTTTTACTTCTTTCTTAAAATTCATTTTAATTGTTTGCAAATTTGTAAGCTAATTATGAGCCTATATCTGAGCAGGGGAACAAGTTCATATTGTAGCATGTTTGTCGGCATCCAAACAAGACACTGAAATCATAACTCCATTTAAAGTTGCTGCTGCAATGAATAAAAATGGTTTTGGACAAGGTAACAAGGTTCAAAATGGAAACATTGCAGATCAAAATTCACTTTCTGTAGCTCAGCCAGAAGAGCTTCATGATAATGTAGACGCAAAGACCGTAAATAAGCAAGGAGTAGATGTATCTTCTAGTGAGTCTTACCTTAGAATGGAGGATTATAAAAAACAAACGCAAACATTGCTGCAGAGTTTTAAGGACTCCCATTTTTTTGTGCGAATAGCCGAGTTTGGAGAGCAACTATGGTCTGACAGAAGTGCAGAAGAAGCACCTGAGATAGTAGATGATGCCGATTCCATGGAGAATGATCAATCCACAGGATCAAGAACCTCGTTAAGTGCAGTAATTGATAGTGGAAGGTTTGATGCGCGGGCTTCTGGTGGTGTAGCGAGAAATTCTGTTAAGTGTTGTTCCCTTGCTAATGGTGACATAGTGGTATGTTTCAAAAAATCTTATTTTATTTGCATCTCATTATTCTTTCCAATCTCGACAAGCATATGTGACCATGAAAGAATTTTTTTTTTTTGGGTCCTTAACCACCTTTTGCTTACATTTTTTTTAATAACCTTTCACCTTTTCAAAATTTTGTTTATGATGACCCTTGTGTGTTCACTTCTGTTAATATATATATGTATAAAAGTGTGCTTCTCTCTTCATTTAATCTAAAATTGACGTTATTTTCTTCATCTCTATCTCACTTAATTTCTCTTATTTCCATTCTTGTTTGGAAGGATGCAGGTTCTTTTACAAGTGAATGTTAGTGTTGATTCTTTGAAAGATCCTGTACTAGAGATACTTCAATTTGAGAAACATCGGGACAAATCTATGGCTTTAGAAAGTGATGTACCAGTCAACGAGGAGCATAGTCCTGGCGAGGAGTTGCTAAAATGGTTGCTTCCTTTGGATAACTCTCATGTTCCTGTAAATCAACCTTCATCCCCATCTTTACTCAATACTTCCCATAAAACGAGCTTCTCTGCTTCAGGTGGTTCACAGCTTTTTTCTTTTAATCACTTTAGAAGTTACTCTATGTCATCACTTCCACAAAGCAGTCCATCTGCTGCATCATCATCTGTTTTGACTGCTTCTTCAAAGCCTAATAATGATTTAGACGAATGGGATCGATTTGCGTCACAAAAGTCCCTAAAGAGCCCAAGAAGTGGAAGTCAGGGTTTGATGTCTTTCCGTGGAGTTCCGTTGGAGCCAGAAAGATTTTCTGTTTGTTGTGGATTGGAGGGAATTTACATACCTGGAAAAAGGTGGAGGAAGCAGCTGGAAATAATTCAACCTGTTGAAATCCGTTCATTTGCTGCAAATTGCAATACAGATGACCTTCTATGTGTTCAAATAAAGGTGTGAAGTCAGTCTTAGCTGTCATGATCTATCTCTGAGATTTTGACTTTTTATTTTTTAATTTTATTTAAACGGGTTTTCATGGAGCTATCATGTAATTGCAGATTTGGAATTTAACTCTGCACTGTTTAAAATGTTATGCTTTCTTTGCAGAATGTTTGTCCCACACATCTTCCAGATATTGTTGTATACATTGATGCTATAACTATCATCGTGGAAGAGGCATCTAAAGCAGGTCCACCTCTGTCTGTTCCAATTGCATGCGTCGAAGCTGGAGCTGACCATAATCTGCCAAATTTGGCTCTACGGTTGTTCTTATTCCTTAAATTTTGTTTAATGTTGACTGTTTTAGTGAATAGTTTCACATGTCGTTTTCATTTGTTGTTTTTGTACCCTTATCTTTGGGTGGTTGGGATGTTAGGGGCGTCTTAACGTGAAACTCAATCCTTTGAAGAGCATTTATATGTCTAGACTTCCTATGTAGGATTGTAATGTTGGATTACACATGGATCGCATGTACTTGTGATTAGACTTTAGATGGGGCGTCTTGATTTTTTATGAGCCCTTTTTGATGCCAAGATCAGTGGCTTTAATGCACTTCCGTTTATTCTCTTTCCAAGGGACTGCTGATGCATTTCTCTTATAGGCAGATTTTAAACATATTAGACGTTCAGGACATCATTCTATTCAATTATTATTAATTACCATAAAGCCTCTGGAAAGGCATCTGTTCTGTACAAGGTGAAATTTACATTGTTGCTGAGTGGGTGGGTCAAATTGATGTATAGGCCTTATCCTTACCCTTGCATTTGCATAAAGTTTTTCAAGGGACCATAGTTTCACTCTTCTAATATATGTGACAGTCTATCAGAAGAGAGGCTTAGAGAGTTGAGCCATTTTTAGTACAGTATATCATCAAAAGCTAAAAGATACTGAATCTTTGGCTCGTTCAAACTGCGAGCATCTCTATCGGTAATAGATCTTTCACTAACTAAAGCATTTGACCTTTCTAACCTCATTATTGCCATCAAAACAACTCAGTCTTTGACTCTTTTCTATACTGTAATAAGCTAGAACATGTTCCAACCTATAATTATTTGTTGCCTACTCGGAAGATGGATATTCTAACCAAAAAAAGATTAACTCAACTGCAAACTCCGCTTACTGATGAAGACAATCTATGAGCACATTCACATGTAGAAAATGACTCTTTCCTCCCCACCTTTGAAAAGCAATGATAACACATGCAAAACCATTTTGACATCTTCTGAAACTTCCTTAAGGATCCCTCTGTCATTTTTAGCTGGAACATTAGTGAATAACTACCTAATCTGGAGGTTGACTTGTTGATTAATGCTGTAAGCACGTGTTTTGGTGATAAATATTTTTTGGCTACCTTGTTTGTTTAGAGGTCTTGTAATTCTTGACCTTGTAAATGATGCACAGTGCAAATGACTAAATCTAAAAGAAATTATGCTATCTTTAATGGTTATATAAAGAATATACCTATAAAGCCTGTAAGGCATGTTCAACATTCTATTATAATTATTTTTACTATGATTTAGGTTCGACTCTCTTTGTTTAGAGTGACTCCCTCTTTTCCATTTTGAAAGTTCTGATATGATTGTGCTAAATTACTCTCAACTCATTGTTATTTTCCTTTTTCTTTGCTTGACTTGGATGAAATACCAGCTAGGACAGACTCTTTAAAATGCAGAGCATGTAGATGGTTGTGGATACTTCATATCATTTTCAAAACTTAGTTTTTTTTTTCGTAAATTGTTATTATTTTCTTTTTTTTCGTGTACAAGATAAAACAGCATGATATTTGGTTTCTGTTATGCTGTATGATGCCTCATTTTCATAGAATTTTGTATTTACAATTTTTCTTTTTACAAGAGTGCATGTTCAATTATTGTATGATTAACTGTTTGAGCAACTTTTTCCAAAATAGCTTGGCCATCGAATTTTCTAGGGATTGTCAAAAAAATTGCTTTTTGAAGTTGGAGATTTTTTGTGTAGTTTTTTGGTTCTATGTTGTGAACTCCTCTCAGTTCTATGTGAACTGTAAACTTTGTAATTAAGATAGGGTTGCTTCAAATATTACCCTGGTGAATAATTAACCTAAGCTTTGTGATTCAACCAGTAGCCAGAAGCCCATAAATAATTAGAATACAGTCCTACTTGGCTTTGTCAATTGCTTTCGTTAGCTATTTCATTGTTATTATCCGTCTCATTGCAGGAGAGGTGAAGAGCACTCTTTCATTCTTAAGCCAGCTATTTCCTTTTTAAAGAAGCCTAAGATACTTGATGATAAAGCCATTAAATTGCATTCAAAATCTGGAAGCAAAGCAACAAATATGCGACTGCCTTCATTCTCTGTTGAAGAAACAACGACTGTACCAACTTCTCATAAGTACACCATATTAGTGTCATGTCGCTGTAACTACTCTGGTATTCCCTATTGCCCTAGATCTTGTCATTTTTTTAATACTTATGTTGTATGTTAATGTATCTGTAGTTAACTCTTATATCTTTTATAGAATCAAGACTGTTTTTTAAGAAGCCCACCGATTGGCGACCACGTATCTCAAGGGACTTCATGATATCAGTTGCGTCTGAAATGTCTAAACACACATTGGATAGTACTGCAAAAGCCTCTCAACTGCCAGTTCAGGTGTCTTGCCAACACTACCTGTAAGAGTGCTTCATGTCTCTTAAATTGCTTGATCTAATGATTTTCATTTTCTTAGGTTTTAACCCTTCAAGCGTCAAACCTTACATCAGAAGATCTTACCTTGACAATACTTGCTCCAGCATCGTTTACCACTCCTCCTTCAGTGCTTTTGCTAAATTCCACACCATCGTCACCAATAAGCCCATTTGGTGGATTTGGTACAACCCAAAGATTAAGCACAGTTACTCGTCTTGCAGAGAAGCAAATAGAAAATGGTGCCCGATCTCTTTCATCTGATCAGCAGACTGTTCCAATTGCTGATGTCATTCCAACAACTGCTTTGAACTGTACTCATTTGTGGTTGCATAGCAGGATTCCATTAGGGTACATATCACTGTCTCGTGGCTTTACAAATTACCTTTTTCACTTGTGTAGTAGTTAGGTTTTGAGTCTGGTTTATTGTGGTTGTTCCAGTTGTGTTCCTTCTCAATCCACTGCCAAGATCAAGCTTGAGCTGCTTCCCTTGACAGATGGCATAATTACACTGGATACTCTGCAGATTTATGTCAAGGAAAAAGGTAAGCTATGTATTGATATTCACATCTATGCTTGAAAGCCATATAGGTTCATTGTATAACTCTCACAAGCTGCTGCCATGTAGTGTTGTCTTGTTAGCAAATCTCATATCGTTGGCTCATATGGATTTGTCAGTGATGTTTACTTTATTTTATTTGTCAATGCTTGATAAAGATTTAAGAGAGCTCTGGTGCGTTTAAGCTAAGTTGCATTAAATGACTGGCATCTATCTGAGAATGTGACATACTGAAACACATATCACATTAAAGATGTAAACATCTTAAGGTTTTCTTATGGAGGCTGACATAAATACTGCTGGTGTTACCACTTCATCTCCCCTCAACACACACACACACAAACCCAATTTTCCCTTATAAATCTCCTCGGCTTATGTAAGGAATGTGCGCAACTCCCTGTCAGATCATTAACTGACTTTATTTTATTTGTCAATACTTAATAAAAATTTAAAAGAGCTCTGGTGCGTTTAAGCTACAAAGTTGCATTAAATGACTGGCATCTATCTGAGAATATGACACACTGAAACACATATCACATTAAAGATGTAAACATCTTAAGATTTTCTTATGGAGGCTGACTTAAATATTGCTGGTGTTACCACTTCACCTCCCCTCACCACACATGCACACACACACGCACAAAAAAAACCCATTTTTCTCTTATAAATCTCCGTTGCTTATGTAAGTTTTTTGTGCAACTTCCTGTCAGATCATATGTTTGCAGTAGTGAATTAGACATTTAGTATTGGTTATCCAATATCCACATAAATTAATATCTTTCTTTAGTTAAAAAAAAGGTCATGTATTCTGATTTGGTCCCTTTTGATGACAAATTTTGGCCTTTGATGTTATTAGACATCATGATTTGATGTTTCTTGAAGAATTGATGGATGAAATGGTTATATTGCTATTGGAACAGTTTTTTTTTTTTTTAAATATTTATTTATTTATGTTTGAGTCATTTGCTTTCTTCTCAAGGCATGTGTGTTCAGAGGCTAGGTACATCTTTAGAAACTTCGTATGGTTTAAGTGTGACGGATTATTTGGAGTGCAAATTTTGTAGGACAAAAGGGCAGGGTGAAGTATCATCAATTTAGATGGAAAAAAGTCAGATTTTCTAATTTTGTAGAGACCTAGAATCTATTATCCAAAAGGATGGTGAATTGTTTGGAGTATGTTGCTCATAGGATTAAATCAAGTTGGTTGAAGTGGAAAGGAGCTTATGCAATTCAATGTGATCGTGGAATCCGGAAATTGCTGTTATATATCTATTTAGATAGCACTATTATAAATTACTGAATGCTGGTGTTAGAAATAAGTATACTACTCTAAATGTGTGGGCATACAAGGTAGAATAAGGAATGACGTTCTTAGGAGAGATGAGCGAGAATCCTCTATAGATAGTTTTGGGTAGAGAAAGACCAATACAAAATTTAAATAAGAGCGGTTATAAATATGTATGCTACTCTAAATGTGTATGCTACCCTAAATGTGTGGGCATACAAGGTAGAATAAGGAATGACGTTCTTAGGAGAGATGAGCGAGAATCCTCTATAGATGGTTTTGGGTAGAGAAAGACCAATACAAAATTTAAATAAGAGCGGTTGTAAAGCTATTAAAGTCAATTGGGGCTTGAGGATAATTACAACATTTGTGTTCATATTCCATAATATGGTGAAGAGGAATGGAATATGAAAGAGTTTTTCATGGTTCGTTGCTTTATTTCATGGAGTCACTTTATTCTTTAGTGGTTGAACATATGACTTGTAGACCTTAAAAATTAGTGATTGATCTTTGACAACAAATTAGGTTTAGCTTAAAGTGATCTTAAAAAATAATAACAATTACGTATATGCAATTCCTGGATTTGTCCTAACTCTTTCTCTTTCATTGAATCTTTGTGGGACATGGACACACGATTCATTTTTTCCATGACAGAGATATTGACTTTCTTATATGTTTTGTAGCTAGTCTCACAATTTTATTGGCTGTTGCATCTCTTAAACTTTTTATTCTACTACACATAAGGGGTAACTGACTACATTACCCCTAATCTCTCCTCAAGCTCAGGTATCATGTGTCGACTCAACATGACACGACATGCAACACACCTGTGTGTAGGTGTTGTGTGTGGAGGTGTTGAGTTGTGTACTGGAAAATTTCACCCGATTTTCCATTAAAAAGTAGGGGCTTTTGTTCAGCAGTTAAATGTCGCGATCCTTCTCACTAGAAGCATCTCCGGCAGCAGCCATGAGGCTGGTGTTTTTTTTATAAGAGTGGTTATGTGGTTGAGTGATTTGAGAAATTGTGGAAGTACTAAACTTACTGCCCACGTGACAACGTGACCTTTCTCTTTCTTTTCTTTTTTATATTTTTTTTAATATACCTCTCCTTATCTTTCTACCTACACACTTGATAACTTTTAGTTTTTCCTTTTAATTTAAAGCACTTGAAGAGTGTGCAACGTTATTTTATCAACTTTTCAATAGAGTAGTTGTATTTTTGTATACAATACTCCATACTTTTAGTCTTCTACTTTATTATTATTTTTTTTTCTTTTAAACCGTCAATATAAATTTCAATTCATGTAACTTAAAGTATCCTGAGAATTTTCGGATACTTTATACAATAGTCGTATCCTTAAAGCAAGTCAAGACACCCCTTTGACCGTGTCCCTGTATCCCCTAAATATTAGAAATTGATTGTTAGAGGATTCGATCCCTACTTGGATACGACACCTAGATACGTGTCTGATAATAAGCTCTACCTGGGTAATAATGAGCTTAGTCATAAATTTAGCTCTACTTGACTGATAATAAGGTTCCAATTGAGTTTATATGAAGTTCAATGTCAAGTAAACTTAAATGTTGGAAGATCTTATTGGAATGGAGGAAGTACCCTGTTTAAGATGATTAATGGAAAAGGCTATGTTTGGGAATCATAAAGGATATGTTGGAACTCATAAAAAAAGAGGAAGTGTTTGATGTGTTAACAACCCTTAGCTAATCTACTATAGATGATTGATCAAGCCTTTACTTTCATCTCGTGCGAAGTTGCGAACTCATCTAGAATTGAGAAATACTTGATACGTGCTTCACATGACTCAATTTTTTGCCAAAATTATATCAAGTCTATCTCAAATCTCTTTTATATAATCTTTAATATAATGGGACAGCAGAAGAGCTCATTACACTCTTTCTTTTTCTTGTTTGTTCAATATTTACATGGATCAAATAATTGGCTCTATGATGCTCGGACTCGACTATTGACCCCACCGTACCGATTTCGACACGACACAATGGTGCTACGGACACAGAATCAGAGTTAGATCCGGGAGAGAGAAAACGTATTCTTGAAAACCCTAGATCTAAAATCGAGGGTGAAATCAACCAAAATTGTAACCAAGACATTCGGGGTTATCTTCGTCATTGTAGGGCGGCTAGCATGGTGCTTGTTTAATACATCCATACACCTCCAGCCACGTTCGCCGGCGATGGCTGTAGAGTGAAAAATTACTCCAACAACATAATAGTGATTAATGGTAATTGTTATGATAGCTATCCATATAGCCACTATTATTATCCGCAACATCATTAATCTTTACCATTGTCACTCATTCCTGTGTTTTATCCTTGTCAAGTCCAATTAGGTTCAACATAAGGTTGATTGGCTCATCCACAATTGGATTCAATTTAGATAACTCACCTGTTTTTGCCGTTTGATTTTTAACTGATAAAGTACATAGGAGAATATAAAAGAGTAAAAAAAAAAGTAGTAGAGCTTTATTTTGTAATGTATAGCTATACAATCATGTGTCTTTTTATTTATTCAAACTTTTTTCACCCCAATATGAGAAAACTACTCAGCTTTTTAGTGTTTCTCTTTTTCTTTCTTTTACTCTTTTTTCTATGTAAACCTCAAATTCCCACGCACACTATATTCTAGTTTCCTTTCATTTATTTCTCTTATATCAACACCTTCTAAAATATTCATGCAATGACTAAATTGTTTTATTTTGTTTTTTACCGTGTCCCCTAATCCATATGCAAGTTTTGGACCCTTTGAAAACGTATGGTTGAGTCCTTAATTTTGGAAGTTTTAGGATCTAGATGTTGGGCACATATTCGTGTTGGACACTCGTACCCGAGTCGAGCATCCTAGAATTGGCTTGTCGATAATTTGAATATTACTCTTATGAATTGCAGCTAGTACTCGATAGTCATGGCCTTCTCGTGACGATTTGATTTGAGAATATGGTGATAGCTTTCCCTTAGATTCATTTTTGAAACTGACCAATCTTAGATTTGAAGATGGTTTACTTAGAGCCTTTCTCTTCTTGTTTATGTATAGTTTCTTGATACAGTTGAAAACATCACTAGATCCTTTCCTCCCGGAGTTTCTTAATTGCTCTAATCATTCTCAAGCTTGTGATGTCGTATTCTTGTTGACTCCAACATAAGGAAATATTTTTGGCATATCAAGTGAAGCTTACTATTTTAATCATTGCAAGTGTTGCCTTCGAATTGGTTTTAGAGGGAAGAGATCTTCCTAGTGCACTTTTAAGTTATGCTATGATGTCTTCTTTAGCATTCTTGTTAGGAGATGTTTGGGAGATAAAGGAATTGAGTGGTTGATAGCTCTCTTCAACAAGATATGGAGAAGTAATAGGATGTAGGTCTGAGCATGGATAAGATATCTGATCCGAAATTGTATCCGTATTCAAAATTTTCGGATATTCGTATATGTTGTTCGATAGTTTTCAGATCAGATACTCCGGATATCAAATATCAATATTAGCTTTCACAAAAAATACATCAACACTTGCAATACAAGAATACATCAAGTTGATATAAATATAAAGTAATAAAAATGAATATATTAAATCTTGTCAATTAGCAATTAAGCAAAATAACTTGATTTTTATAAAAGTTCTTAGTAAGATTGTTGAGTTTACTATTACTACTAAAAAGTGAGAACTTTTTAGGAATGACCTCTATCTTGGTTGGATTTAATGCATAAAAGAAAAACTTTGTACATCCGATTCAAAATTTGAAATTTCGAATATACGGGTATCCGGATAGAGTGATATTTGAATAGGAATTGATATTCGCATTTTCAGGTAGGATATCCTAAAGTCGGATCAAATACGGATTGGAATTTTGAATTTTCAAATATTATTGTTCAGCCCTAATAGGATGCCAATGGTATGGAGGAAGAGCACCATAATCTCGGTGTATTTGAGGGATGTTCAAGATTGTGCTAGCTTAGAGGGATCAAGCTAGTGAGCCATATCATTAAACTTTGGGAACGAGTTATTAAATTGAGTTTGAGAAGATTTGTGCAAATTTCGAAGAATCAGTTTGGATTTATGTCAGAAAGGTTATTCATGGAGGCAATTCATCTCATGAGGCAGCTTATGGAGTTCTACAAGGACAAGAAGAAAACCCTACAAATGATTTTTATTGACTTGGAGAAGTCATATGAAAAGGTACCAAGGGAAGTGCTATGGTGGGCTCTTACAAGCAAAGTTATCTCAAAGAAATATATTGATATCATTAAAGATACGTTCAAGGGGGTTAGCACGAGTGTACGAACTAATGTTGAGAAAACAAAAGAGTTCCCTGTCAGATTTGGTTTACATCAAGGTTCTACACTTAGCCCCTATCTTTTTGCCATAGTTATGGACGAATTGGTAAGATCAATTCAAGATGGTATCCCTTGGTGCATGATGTTTGCTGGTGATATTGTGTTGGTCGATGAATCGAAAGAAGCAGTGGAAAGCAAGTTGGAATCGTGGCAAAAACGTTGGATCATGGGGTTTTAAGTTGAGTAAAAGTAAGACATAATATATGGAGTGTGTATTCAATGGGACAAAAAGTGGGACAAATAATGGGACGGCAAACTTAGTTTGGATGGAAAGAGTGTCCAATGTTTTGATTTCTTTTGGTATTGAGGATCCATTATCCAAAATGATGGTGAATTGGATAGGGATGTGGACCAAAGGATCCAATAGATTAGACTGGTTGATGTGGAAGAGGGGGTCTAAAAAACCCCATCGCACAAGGGCCCAACATACATAGGGCCCCCAAATTTTAGATTCTCTTATATATCATTGCCTAAAATATATAATAACATCTAAATATAAAATAAGGGCTTAATTTAATTTTTTTAGAACTGAGCCCCTAAATTTTTTTCCACGACCCTAGGAATGGGGCTTCTGGATTTGATGTGATCGAGATATGCCCAACAAATGGAAGGAAAAGTTTTTACTGCACATCCATTAGACCAGCATTGCTTTATGGGACCAAATGTTGGGCTTTTGAAGTATTGTCACCTCCATAAGTTGAGTGTGGCAAAAATGTATATGTTATGTTGAATGTGTGGGCATACAAGAAAGGACAAAATACAACATACGGAATGAGATTATTAGGAGGAAGTTAGGGGTTGCTTCTATTGAAGATAAAATGAGGGAAAATCGTCTAAGATGGTTTGGATATATAAGATGGAGACCGAATAACTCTCCAGTAAGGAGGTTGGAAGAGTGGCAACAAGAAGGACAAAGAAGAGGTAGAGGAAGACCAAACAAATTTTGAAGAGGGTTGCTAGTGGAGATACGAGGCTTTTGGGGCTTTGAAGAAAATTTAGTATCGAACAAGTAATATTGGAGGAGGAAGAAATTTGTGCCAATGACTTTTACGACTCATATTGGTTCATATTAATTTGGGACTCAGGCTTTGTTGGTGGTGGTGGTGTTTTTTTTCATTGAATCATTGGTTCTAAACTTCTAATGAACATTGAGTCATCTATTGAAAGATATTAGTATAAGTAATTTTGAGAGGGAATTACATAATTGTTGTAGACTTGTAGACCAAAGAATTGGAAGTGGGATTTATATGTGGCAGAAAAATCTCAGACATTCTTTTTGCTTGAATTATTCTAGTGCCAATGGCTTTTTTTAATAATTGGTGTAGAGATTTGCAGAAACTTGTCCTCTTTATTTTCTCCATGTAGGCATCAACCGTTGATTCCATGTTGTCTGCCTTAAGGTTTGCTGGATAATTGTCGATCACTAAAAAAAGCTTCTTCTTTCTTGCTGATGGAAAGGAAGAAGGAGAATTTTCTTCTAATTGATTGGCTTTGCAATGCCCTTTTTTTCATCATCAAACAAGCTTTATTATATTCACCGTCCGTTTTTTTTTTTGTTTCTGTTGTACTACTATGCTGGGACTTGTTATCCAGCATCGTTGCATCATGTTTCTTTGCTTTTTCGTCACACCCATGTTATGATGGATGGTTTTATTTTCTCTTTTTTTCCTGGTATGCTGGAACTTGTTAATGTGCATCAGTGTCTCATGTTTCTATGTTTTTTTATCACTTGTGACTTTGTGAGCATATATTATTGTTGTAGTCATTCAGCTCTTGTGGGTGATGGTTTTGAGTTTTGACTATGAAATAAAATTTTGAACGTCAAAGACCTTTTCAAGTATATTGATTATTATTTGTAACAGATGACTCACGCTAAACTTCATTCAAATTTGCACCCTGCAACAGGTATAACTTATGTCCCTGAGCATGCGTTGAAGATCAATGCAACTTCTAGCATTGCTACTGGAATCATATAAGATACAGTCTGTCTTAATTCACATTCTTTGTATTTGTACGTTCTCCTTAATTTAGATACCCGGAACTAAGTAAAGAGGGGTTTTTACCTCCAGTTGTACATCACTGGACCGGCTTCTCATTTCAATTGAAGTAGGATATGATTTTTTTTTGTGGGTCAAAAATATAGATCATGGATTTCAGATGCTCATATGTACACCTTATATTTCAGAGATGAATTTGTGTCTCAAGGTTTGTTTCTGAGGCACTGTTATATCAGCAGGCATCAACATGACGGACTGGTGCCTCAGTCAGACATTAGACGACTTCAGATTATGTTACTTGATGTATATCTAGACAATGTAGCATTATAAATCACTAAGTTTGAGTTAAATCCTAAATTCCAGTTGTTGCTGTAATTGTGACTTAGTTTACTGTCCTTCAAGCTTTTGTGTAACATAAGATGTGGAGCCCCAATAGTGTGTGCACCAATTGTGCTGATAACCTTGTAATCTCCCTCCTTTTGTCCCCTGTTAGCCAAAAAAGTGAATGCAATAATGCTGTGTTTCATTGAACTTATTTTCTCGCTTTTCATGTTCATCCAATCTTTCATAGTGGTTCAATTTATCTCGATTTGATACAGTGTGCAAGTTATATCTAGAAGCATCCGTATTTTAATGGCGTTTGATGGTGACAAAAATCCTTTTAGTCGTCTAAGATTGAGGTATGTGGATTAAAGATCACGAATTCAAATCTATCTTCCCTTATTGATAATATGTATTGCATTGTAGTTCATTGACAACAACCAAAATATAAATAAATAAAATTCTCTTTCTTTAAGATATTTTTTAGAATACACCTTTTAATTTTATTTTATTTTTCTTTGTGAGTCTTTTTAGAATTCTCCTTGTGAAGTCACACTTTAAATAATTTTTTGACCAGCTTATGTCTATTTTCGAGCGTCGACTGAAGAATTCTTTTGTTGACCAGCTATTTTTACTAAAAACACCCTCATTTATGATCTTTGCACTCCTCTCTTCCAATCTTAAACAATCGATTATGCCTTCTTCTTAAAAACAAAAATAAATAATAAAAATAAGCATTTACTATTGCAAATTTCTGCTTTCTTTCTTAGTTCGTTAATTTGTATGTTTTATTTGAATTTGTAGAAGAAGATGACTAGAGAGGATAGAAGATAATGATTGATGAACGTGCATGCTAATTCCTCTTTAAAAGCTTTAAGAGATTTCTATATAGAAGAAGAATTAGTTTTTCTGCCCAGGCATTGCCTTGAGCAACATGTCTAATATACGTCTAACAATAAGAAAGGCAATTAATATGCTATCTTAGTATGTCGCGTTTGATTTTTACTAGGCTGAGTTAGTTATTTGTTGTTGTTATTTTAAGTTTACTATTATAACAATATATTTAAAAAATTGGGCAAAGGTCACCAAAAACATCTAGTTGAGTTGGTAATTGTGTTGAATTTCCTTACATAGGTCTTAGATTCGATTTTGTTAACATTATATTTTTGGTTGAATAATTGGATATAACTTATGTGTCTTACGTACATGGTGCAATGGTTGAATATAACTTAAGTAACTTGCATACATGGCGCATACGTTGTCTCAAATGCCTTTTCTAAATGATGAGAGGTGTTTGAGAACAATATATATATATATTAAAAGTAATCTATGCATTAAAAACACTTGGGTGAGTTGGTAATTGGCTTGGATTATGTAAGAGAGTTCATGGGTTCAATCCTTGTTACTATTATACTTTTGGATATATTGTACCATATGTTACATATGTGGCACAAAGTTGGAAATAGCTTGTACACGTAGCGCTACGCAGGTAAGAGCTGAGGAGATTACGTGGCGCGTTTACATTGTCCGAAACGCCTTTTAATATATTATATAAATTATGTGGCAAATTGGCAACAACAAATATGGATGGACCTCTTCAACGGCTTAGCTTGTCTGTGGCATGTTTGATTCACTATTATATCCTCTTCATTCATCTTCTTCTATCATCTCCTTAGCTTGCATCTCGTTTTAGGGTTTGAGTTATTGTGTTTGAAGTCTTTGCTATTGCAAATATTTAGGTTTTCTTTAATTAAAAATTGGAGGGAGAAGATGAACCCTATTTAGCAGTTTTTGGGGGTTTTTGTATGGAGTTGAATGAAGAAGATGACTAAAGATTTTAATGAAAGAAGAGGATAACACTGGCTTTTAATATGGTAAGTAGTAATTTTGTTTGATTTTGTTTATTTGAAAAGAAATGAAGAGGATAACAATAATTAAATCTTATTATCTCAATCTTCTTTTAATAACAGTTGTTAAGTATCATTTGGGTGCTTTTAGTGAAAAAAGATAAGTCAGTCGAAAATTCTAAGACAACGCCGGAAACCGGCAACAAGGTTCCTCTTTACAAAAAAAAAAAAAAAAAAAAAAAAAAAAAAAAAAAAATGATCCTTTAAGGTATAACTTCACAACAAAAAGTATAAAAGGTGTGTTCTTGCAAATTTTTTTTAAAGGTGTATTCTGGCGAAAAATCCCTTTCTTTACCGGTTGAAGTTCATTTTTGTGTTCTCTCTCTTTTATAGTTCTAACCTAAAAAAGTAAATTTAAGGGGTGTTTGGTTCAAGGTTTTACGATGAAATTAAATGGAAGTGATGCTATTAATGATTCAAAAGTTGTTTGGTTTGGGCCATTTAGGTATGGAATGTCATATATAATGATTTCTCACCTCCTTCAATCTTGTACGACACCACCGTACCCTCTTGAAAATGAGATTTCATAAGTCCGCTTTCATTAATACTATCAAAATCCATGCGTTTGAATAAACGAACCAACTTTAATGATAAAAATGGGTTTATCAATCTATACCCTTAAGGTTCTTATTCTCATACCATTCCATTAGATGATTCATAAATATAAGAGAAAGAAAGTGAAAACAGTTATTGACCAAAACCACCACCCATCGGCCACCATTAAACCACCACTCAAGCCACCATAAGGAAAAGTTGTTTACACCATCACTACTACAACCACTGAAAACCCACCACTGTGAGGGGGCACGGTGCATCGGGGGAACACGCGTCCCTCCGGGTCCTCCCTCGAAATTTCATGGCTCCCTGGTATGACTCGTCCAATAGATAGTCGAGGGAGTTTATGGAGAAACCGGTCCACTAAAACAGGTCCCGGTCGCCGTCCCGGTCACCAAGTGTTGGGGTTTTTTAATACCCGTTTGTTAGGTGCGCATGTTAAAACGACTTGGTGTAGAATTGGATATATATGAGAGATTCTCTAAATAGAGAAGGTCTGCGTCAAAAGTATGAGTCGTTGGCATGTCTTTAGGGGAAGGGCATGCACACCCAAATATTTCCGATCAGATAATCGAAAAATGACCCAAGCCCGGTTTTGGAAACAGAGACGGGATTGATAGCGAGGGTATATATGGATATCAGTTTTGGTACCTCACCCACCCGCGTATATTGACCTCTTACTTGCCATTAACTCTGTTGGTTGAATCATTGACTACATAGATATTTCCGGATGTCCCTAATTGTACTTGCACATAATTACTACTTTGCTATGTCGGTTGATTAATGTACATTAATGTCCTTATGGTGACCACTTTAAATTATTCAAACTTAACTAATACCGGCTTTTATGATTTATCTTATTAAGCGTGATTTATCAAGTACTAGTCTTTATTAAATCCTAAGGCTAGTGGGATGCACGGTTTTTTAATACAATTTCAAGGGGAAGCATGAAGGTCATTGAAAATGTTATGCATGATGGTTAGTGAATACAATTTGTATAAAAAATAAAGTACGTATATAATAAACATTATTTTATTTTATGAAAGCTACGAAAAAGGCCTAAGCATGAAATCTAAAGAAGCCATAAAATTAAAGGGTCCTATGCATGATACTAATTAGTATGAATTGCCATGAAATAAATCTTATACATGATATCTAAAAAAGTTATAAGCATGAAAAATATATTATTATTTAAGGTAATAAATAGTGAAAATTCTAAACATGAATTCTAAAAATACAATTAAATCATGTAATCATGCCAAACATATTAGAAAGAAATAAAAAACATGTGATACATTGGAAAAACAGAAAAAATATACATGAAAAATGAAAGAAGAAGAAAAAAAATGCAAAAAGACATGCAATATATTAAGAAAATACATTTTCGAAAGTTGAATTAGAGGAGGAACTCAATGAATGGCTCACGTGTTTACAATAATCCTATTAGTGTACCACAACAAGCAATCCCGAGCCTTGGAGAACTTCATCGAGCAAGAAACAAAAGTAAGAAGCAAATAACTTTAAAAAAAAGATTCCAAGAAGATTGAGAGAACGCGTGATATAAATTTAACCAGCTAGATTCACCCCGAAAAACTTAACTGTGCAGCAACTTGTAAAAATTACTCGTGATGGTAGATTATGTGTTAGTGATTTTGTGTTAAACTCTCATAGGTTAACCCACACTAGCTAGGCCATAGGCCTATATGTATAAAACTGTGAATGCACAGGCTATGAGGGCAGTGTTGGTAAATGAGAAAGACAAGAAGCAGCTTCTTGTGTACTTAGTCACATCCTAACAGGGGCATAATCTAGGTATCCTACCATTGAGAAGGCAGCCTATGCTGCTGTGGTTGTTGAAAGGAAAATGAGATCGTATTTTGATGTACATCAAATTGTGGCCATTGGAAAAGAAGTTGCAAAAGGTGGAGAAGTCAGGCCACTTAGTATATTGGGCAATAGAGTTGGATAAAGTTCCAACGCCATCAAAAGGATCAATTGATCTATCAATTCAAGTATAGATGAAATTGACACTGCAGACAAGCCATGGGAGGTTTACATAGAAGGGTCCTTAGCCTGTGGAGTACTATAAGGCAAGGAAGAATTGAAGTGACAATAACAGAGGGGGAAGGGGATGAAAAGTACAATGATAAATAAAAGGAAGACAATTACTCCTTTCGAGATGCGAGGGCTTGTCCAGTTTAGCACCAGGTTGCGCTCCTGAATCATGGCTTCGTATCATGGGAGCCAATTTTTGGGCTAAAAGCGCCTAAGTAAAGCTTGTTCATCCTTGGACATGTCGTTGATTATGTTCTCTTAGGATGATGAACCACCAAGTAAAGCAACCTGAAGAAAGAAGGGTAGTTACCCTCATCCGACAACTTCCAATCCTTAATCTCAAGACCCCCAGCCCCCGGATTCTTGAGCATGAAACAGCTAGGAGAACTTGTACCCTGGCATATGAACAACTTGGAGATAGATCCAACGTAAGAAAATAAAACTATTTATGTGAAGCTAAACCGAGGGGTCAATTGAAATATAACCCCCACTCAAGAGCTCTTCCGCCCTGAGATGGAAGTCACTGCCTGGTAGGAGTGTTTATTAGTGGGTACCTGAAATGGCGGGTAGTGATAATTGCTACCTGAAACCGATATGCTAAAGACAGGTATCCACATATCGGATGCCCGAATGTAGCAAGTCAGGCATGCGGGTACCCGTTAATTTTTTAAATTGAACAAAAGAATCAGAATAGCTATTACTATTTTGTATTATACCACGTACTCTACTGTTATTTTACATTATATGCTACTGCTATGTTGCATTATATGTTATATTGGTTACGGGTATCGTTTCGGGTATTCCGGGTTGGGTTTTCCTACACTCCCCTACCGCCTGGCCCTGTGCAGCCAGGACGCATTGGGGTTCGTTTTAGCGGTTCCATAGACTTCCTCCATCTTAGTCTACTTGGGGAATGTGTGCCTGTGCCTCATTTCAAAGGCGAGGATAATAGGAGGGATCCTCATGTTATACCCGAAAAAGGCTAACCTAAGGGATAGATTGGCCTGAGAAAGGTCGACAACCAAAGGCTCCGCCCTATAGGAGAGTCCAAATCCAAATAGCGGAGCATGAGAGGGCTCCTGATAGTCAAAGGGAATCTAAAAAGATGAGTCTACTTCCAACTAAGGTAAGCCAAGTCACGTGGGGAAGCCGTTCTTCATGGTGAAGTAAACCATTGAAAAGGTCATACGAGCCTAGAGTGGAGAGTTAAAGGACATGAACAGTCCAACTGTCACATTAGCTTATAAGGTGTAATTCTTTTAAGATGGAAACGTCACACAAGCTTAGGGTGCAAACATTAGGCCATGTGTACACCTAACGGGCCACACAAAGGCCATTGTCCAATGGAGGAAAGTTTTAGTGTCGGGGACCATGGCTCTATAAGGTTCATTGGGCCTAAAGGACTCTATGAGGGAACCCAATAACAATTAGAGAGGTATGGAAACAGTCCTTATACTATACTCCCATGAGTACAATTAGCAAATATACTTCCCCTCCCCAAAACGCCGTGTTTCAGTCTTTCAGAAAACTAGTATAAATACACAGTTTTTTTTTTTGTTCATAATTTTTGCCATTTTTGCTGTATTTTTCTCTCTCTTCATTCTGTTTCACTTTCTCTCTCCTCCAACAACCAATTTCTCACTCTAAAAACTACAACAATGGAAGATTCAACAACAAATTATATAGAAATTGAAGAAATAGACAGAAATATGCAGATTATTAACGATTTTGAAGCAGAAATAGGCTTCGTTTTTAATATTTTTACGCTATTGTGAATATTACATTGATATTCATATTCAATTTTGAAATTGTAATGTTCTTAATTGATGAGTGAAATATTTGTTTCATGAAATTAGTTTGATGAAATTATGCATGTTTTAGGATTTTGACTATGAATATTGCTGTACTATCCATAGTTTTATGAATAATATTCATTTATTCATTTAACCTAATTTGTAAATATGAGTTTTGCTGTAATAGGATTCTGACTATGAATATTGGTGTAATATTCATAGTTTTATGAATAATATTCGTTGTATTCATTTAACCTAATTTTTGAATATGAACTTTGCTGTAATAGGATTATGACTATGAATATTGGTGTAATATTCATAGTTTTATGAATAATATTCAGTGTATTCATTTAACCTAATTTTTTATTATGAATTTTGCTATAATATTCAAAAAATTTTACAAAATATTCATTGTTCATATATAGCTTAGTTATTCAGATATTGAATATTACATTTAGAAATATGAATATTAGCTTATTAACTCATAAATATTAACTTTTGCAGGTACACAAATTCAAATGATAGTTAAGGAAGCTGAAAAATCAGAATTACTCAGCATGATAGTAAAAAATGACGAAGAAGGTTTTGATTTGTACAACAAATATGCATTCAGAAAAGGATTTAGCATCAAAAAAGATAAAACAAGGACTCGAAAAGATGGAAGCTGGACAATGAGAAGATATGTATGCTCAAATGCTGGAACAAAAGATGATACACACAAGAGACCAAGAACTTATGATAAGTTGAAATCCAAAACAAATTGTGGAGCATTCGTTCAATTTCACATTGAAAAAGACGGTGATTGGACTTGTGTGAGACATAACATGTAACATAACCATGTTATGATTCCAATTGAAAAAGGACATCTCCTAAGATCTCAGAGAAATATAACAGATGAGCAACTCAAATTCATCAGCACATTAAAAGCAAGTGGAGTTCATGTTTCAGATGCACTAAGAGTAATGAAAAAAGAAGCAGGAGGTTCTCCAATGGTAGGATTCACTCCAAGAGATGCGTATAATAAATTAGCAGCAGAAAAGGCAGATCATCTTGATGAAAGTGATTGCAGACAATTAATCAAATACTTTGCACAAAGGTAATGTGTTCTTGAATACTATCTATATTAAAATGAATATTATGCATATCACAAACAGAATATTATGCATATTAAACATATATCTTATATTCAATAAATATATCATACACTTATGAATATAACGAACCATATAATGAATATTACATGATAAAAAATGAATATTATTAATTATATCATGAATATTATACTATGCAGGCAAGCTAAAGAGAAAGACTTCTTTTATGAGTTTGAACTTGCTGATGATGGCACATTGATAAGCTTTTTTTAGAGAGATGGAAAAATGAAACGAGACTATGAAGCTTTTAGAGAGCTTTTAGTATTTGACACTACATATAGAACTAACAAGTATGGCATGATATGTGCGCCATTTGTTGGAGTGAATAATCATAACGCCAATGTCATGTTTGGTATAGGTTTTCTCTTCAATGAAAAGATAGAAAACTTCATTTGGTTGTTTGAATCATTTCTTAGTTCAAATGGTGGAAAGCAACCAACAATAATTATGACAGATCAATCAGCTGCAATGGCTTCTGCTATTTCAATAGTATTCGCCCCAACAATATGCCATAGGCTATGTACATGGCATATTGGAAAAAACTCACTGAACAACTTACCTCACCTCAGAGCTTATCAAGGATTCAATGACCTTTTCAACTTCTTGCTCAAGTACTGTGACACTATTGATGAATTTAACCACTATTGGCTGAGGTATTTTCGTAATCTAACTCAATATTCATTTTATTCATATGTAATATTCATTCTATTGACTTCTAATATTTAGTTAATAATTTATAATAGTATAAAATATAATATTCAATAACAGATGAGTAATATTTAGTATATAAAATGTAATATTCATTAGTAGAAGAATGATATGCATTATTCTTTTTATTTTGAAAACAGAATGCTTGTTGAATACAACTGTGCTGACAATGATTGTTTGAAGGATTTGCATAAGATAAGGGACAAATGGTGTCCTGCTTTTACAAAAGATTATTTTTCTGGTGGAATACTATCTTCACAAAGAAGTGAATCAACTAATAAGTTTGTTTCAAAAAGACTAACAAAGACTCAAGGATTGTGTGACTTCTATAACACCTTTCTTGATGTAATTTCTGAGTGGAGAAGCAAAGAAAATGGAGAAGATTTTAGATGCATAACAGGAAATAGGCATTTGGCTTATGCAAATATTAGCATACTAGAACATTCTCGTGAAATATACACAGGTGAATTATACAAAGTTTTTGAAGAAGAATTTGTCAAGGGTACATCATGTAACAATGAGATGAGTAAAGATGATTATCCACTTCTTTACTATTATGTCTGGAGGCCAAATGTGGATCACATCAAACACCAAGTTGGCTTTGACAAATCTACAGGTGAAATTAAATGTACATGCAAATCCTTCACAGAAATAGGTAAGTTGAATATTATATTGTCTAATTATGAATATTATCTTTTTATATCATAAATATTATGACTTGCATAATGAATATTAATATATGTGATGTGAAATGTAACAGGAATTCTTTGCTTTCATGCACTTCGTATTTACCATATACACAATGTCAAGAAAATTCCTCCACAATACATATTGAAGAGATGGTGCAAGACAGCAATCAGTTCCAATATTGAAGAACATAATTGTGACTCAGACAAAATTGTTCAAGCTTCTGTTTGGAGAGCTCAGACATTAAGATTCCTTGTCTACTTGATTACTTCAACTCAACATATACAAATATGCAGAGATGAGATTGATGCTGATTTAAAGTTGATGAAGGAACGAATTGAAAGCATGAGAGGAGCTATAGATTTTGAAAAAAAATTGGACAAAGATATCATTGATATCTCCGAACTATCAATAAAGGTAATAATAATGATATGAATAATACATTTTAAATGTTATCATACAATCAAGGTCATATGTAAAATATATAATTGCAGGATCCACCTGTGACAAAGAAGAAATATGAAAAAAATATCAGGCCAAAGGGAGCACTTGAAAAAGCAATAAACCAAGCAAAATCTTGGAAAAAGAGAGTTGGAATTTATGTTGATGAAACAAAGAAAAAGGCTCAAATATCAGTTCAGGTAATATATTATATATTGCTTTCTTGAATATTAAGTACAAATCAATTGAATATTTCATATACAGTCAAAAATAACTACATATTATTTTTCAGCATTATGATCCACATGTAGTGGCCTTCATCCATCCAACAGTTCCAAATTCAGGTCTAATATGCCAAGTCCAACCAGATCAACAAGCAAATAAATCATTATCAAATGCAAAGAAGAAGATTAATACAAAAACTAAAACTGCAAATCAGGTACTAAACATTAAATATTATATATTGAATATTAAATAATAAATATTGAATATTATCTCTAACATTTTTTTTTATTCTTTATTTTCAGAATGTTAAAAGAAACTCTGACACTCAAGCTAGTAATAATATTCCCAAGCTAAATTCACAAATTCCAAGTCCTATTCCTATGCTAAATGTAAGTCATATATTGTGAATTTTACATTTGATAAAAATAAATATTCCCCAGAATGAGATGAATATAACTTATGTATATGTTTGCTTATTTTCAGGGGTATAATCAAAGACAAAGACAAGCATGCTACCAAGTACCACCAACTGCTACTCCTGTGCAAAACAATACTGAGGTAGTGAAAATATTATACACTACAAGAAATCGGCAAAATAGCGACGGAATTTTGCGACGGAATTTATTTCCGTCGCAAATTAAAAGTTTGCGACGGATTTTTTTTCCGTCGCAACTTTGCGACGGAATTTTACTTGTTTGCGACGGAAATATCCGTCGCAAAAATGTGACAAACCAAATCAAGTGACCAATTGGTTTTTGCGACGGATTTTTTGTGTTTGCGACGGAATAAGCCCTCGCAAATTTGTGACGGAATAAATTCCGTCGCAAAATTCCCTCGCAAAAAGTGACAAACCCTATTATTAGTTTGTCGCGAAAAAATTCCCTCACAACCACCAAAAGTACTCCCTCCTCACTTCTCCCTTTTCACTTCCGAAAACCACCGCCATTCTCCTCTTTCTTCTTCTTCTTCTTCGCCACCCAAAAACCACCGCCATTTTGACGGTTCGCCATTCTTCGCCACCTCCAAAAACCACCCGGCGTTGGGTATTATGATTTTAATGTTTCTTCGCCATTCTCCTTCTTCTTCTTCGTCGATTCGCCACCACCACCATTCTCCCTTCTCACTTCTCCCTTCTCCACCGTTTCACCACCACCACCCGGGGTTGGGTATTATTAATTTTTTTTTGGTCATACTTTTTTTGATTTAGGTTTTCGACTTTTTGATTTTTATGTTTGATTCGATGATCCGAGGTTTTTGTGGTTTGAATCTTGTAGATCTGCAGAAATTATTACTAGAGTTATTTGATTTTTTTTTCGAAAATGACGTTTTTGTTTCTGTCGTTTGTGAATTGGATAGTAGCTTGAATGTGTGATTCGATTTAATTGTACATTTTTTAGTAATTGATCAAAAAATAAAATAAATCAATGTTTTGAGATCTTAAAGTTTTGCGCAAATGTTGTTAGTTACGATGCTCAATCATGTTTGAATTATGGATTTACATGTTGAAATTAGCTTTATGATTTGTTAGTTTGATTTGTAACATTCGTGAATTGTTTTGATACGGCGATCTGTGAATTTTGTTGCCTAATTCATTTGGATTTTGAAATTCAAATTGATGATTATAGTTACGTGTTATGATTATGCTGTTTGTATTGTAATGGCTGTTACATTTGCTCTTATACTTGAGTATATTGTACATTAATAACAAATTAGTTTGGTGGTGGGATTAGCTGCTGTTATAGGCTATGTTGTTTGCTGTGGTTGCTGGTTGAGTGTTGTGCTGTGTTGTTGCTGTTTCTTTGTTTGTTTAGGTGCTGTGGTGTGTGGTTTCAGCATGTTTGTTGAAGTGTTGATTTGCTGCTGGCCTGGTTCAGTTGGTTTGTGTTGTGTTTGTGTTGCTGTGCAGTCTGGAGGTTCAGGTTTGGGTGCTAAAGAATGAAACTTTGTTATGCTCTGTTGTTTTGTTGTGGTATATTTTGTGTGTTTTTAGTAGTAATGTGTTAGTGAGTGTGGAATAAAAAAATGTCTGTAAGAGTGATTGATTGGATTCGGACAGGGTTTTCGGACAGTGATTGATTGTAGACCCTTTGAACATTCAAACCTTAACATAACTCCGGTAAGTTTGTTTATTGCTGTCACTTGATATTCTATTTACTGGACTGCACTTTGTTTATATTTTCAATTGTTTAACCCATTGAAGATATTCATGCTAAAAGGTTCAATTTGCATTTGTGCTGATGTGAACATTTTTCAATTCTAAATTATTGCTAGATGCCAGTTCAAACTCTCTATAAAGTAGGTTTTTTTTTTGTTATATTACATTGTTTCTTTCCTTAATTCCGTTATCATGTATTGCAGGTTCAATTGCTATAATCAACTTCAATTTTTATATCTTTCTCCAGTGCTTGTTGCTTATGTGTATATATAAAATGTAGTAGTAAAATCAGTTTTATGATATTTCCCATGGTAAATTATTAATTTTGGCATTGTGCACTTTGTTTGGTAATTTAGTTTCGGCTATTTGGCTTTAATGATCATTGCCTTTGTCTCTCCTTGTTGTATCATGTTATATTCTCACCTTCGTACAACTATTTATGAGCTCTCCCGATCTTCTTTTGGCACCTATCCTTCAGTACATTCAAGTTAGGTTGAGGTTGCTCAGACCTCTCTTATCAATGCATAAACATTATCCCTCCCCTTCTGTTATCCACTCATAGCCCTAGGTTAAGTAATTCTCTCTTCTCTGTTTTCAGAATGCTATAATGCTGTTTCTAGTACAATAACAAACAATTGCACTACATTACATTAGGCTACATAGAAACACAAGGTTTTTCACCCTGTCAATCAATGCATGAAATTGGAGGCTGTTGCCTTAATCAGGCCCCAGGGGAAGGCTGAATATTTCTTTTTCCACTAGAATTCTTAGATGGCTGGTGTTACTAGGTTGTGTTATTGCTGTTTCAATGTTCGTATAATATTATAGCAGTAATGCTTCCTCACTAACTTAAAATATGAAGTTCGTTCCTTCTTTTTGTGACCTGGATAGGAGCACCAAGTGGCTAGTATTATTCATATCCTTGCTAGTCATTTGGTACTCAAGCAATGTAATTTAGATAAGGCTATTGCTATATTCTATAAATTTGCATTTCCTTGTGTGCCTTAATTTACACAACATAATAGCTTCTGTACTCAAGAGTTGTATTCTATGCTACTCTGATGCATTAAACCCATGTCAATCATGGATTCAAGTTCAAGTGTTCAACACAGCTATTATGTTATATAAAATTACTAGTACATGTTTATAGTTCAAAGTGAAAGTGTCCAAGTACTCGTATTCTTTTTGCTGCTTTTCTGGTTGCTTTTATTTGTGCTGCTGCAGTTATGTTGTGTTGGGTCTGTTTTGCTGTTTTGTGGCAGTTTTGGTGTGTTGGCTGTGTTGGATGCAGTTGCTTTTATCTTTGAAGTTTTGGCTGGTATTGGCTGTTTGGTTGTTTTCAGTACTGCAGGTTTTGGCGGTGGGTTGTTATGGGTGCTGCTATGCTGTGTGTGACCAGTTTTGTTGCTGAAGTGGAAAAGTGCAGGCTTGTTTTTATATGAAGTGTAGAAGTTGTGAAGCTTAGGAGAACAAGCATTATGCTCATAGATTTTTTTGGTTTTATTTGTTTCCTTTGTTTAGGGATTTTTTGGTGATTTTTGTATAGTTCAGTTTTTTGGGTCTACTTTGTGCAAAACTGAGTCAATTTTGCTTAAGTAGATCTTAGGATGTAATTATTCTCCTTTTTGTTAATAAAACTGCTTTCATTCTTACCAAAAAAAAAAAAATTATTATTGTTATTCATCAATTTAATATAGTATTTGTTATAATAATTTTATTTTTTTTCTTTTCAAAAATCGCTATTAGTATCGTTTTTTGAAAACAAACGATACTAATAGCTATTTTTTTATATTTAAAAAACCACTATTAGTATCGTTTTTGTAAAAAAAAAAACGATACTAATAGACTGTCTATTTGTATCGTTTTACAAGAACGATACAAATAGGTCATAAAAAACGATACTAATAAACTGTTTTTCTACTAGTTTTCAGTTGCAAATTTGCGACGGAATTTTCCGTCGCAAATTTCAATAGTTCCGTCGCAACTTTTTTGCGACAGAATTTCCGTCGCAAATTTAGAAATTTGCGACAAAAAATTTAGCGACGGACGTTTTGCGACGGAATTCCGTCGCAAATTGGATTTTGCGACGGAAAGTGCTAAGTTTGCGACGGAATTTGTCCGTCGCAAAATAGCTGTTATCTTGTAGTGATATTTAATAAAAATGAATACTACATTACAAATAATGAATATCACTAATATATATATATATATATTTACCATTTGCATGAGATTAATAATGTCCAAACTAATACCCAAACACAAAACAATCAAAGAACAACAGGTTCACAAATTCCAAGTCCAATTGCTCTACATAATTTTAATGAGGTATACAATAAATATTAAGTTTTGACAAATTGAATACTACATTCACTACATTGAATATTTACTAATAGTATTTTTTCTCTTCAGAAGTTTAACCAAAGAAGCAATCAAATGCCAAGAAATACCAGCAACAATTTAAATCAAAGAGTTGCAAACAATCCATCAAACTTCTCAAAGGAAGTAGATAGAGTGGATCCATATTTTCATACTTTATTTTCCTATTTTAATACTCAAAAATGATGTAACTAGAACTCAAAATTTTGTATTTGAATGAAAATTAAATTTTTGAGGAATATTTTTGTTTCAATGAATTTTACACTATTATAAAAAATCTATGTTCAAGTTTCAATGTTACACTTTTGTTCAAATACTTGCATAATCTTTAAAATAATAATAACCTAAAATTTGAATAGTACATATAATCCAGCAAATATTAAATTACATTAGTTGAATATCACATTGTATTATATGCAAATTTGTTTTTAACATATATATAAAACCAAATATGTACAACCATCATCTTTTTCAATTAAATATGTACTTAAAATCTAATATTATATAACTAAATCAATGATCAAATTTTTAAATCAAGCTAAAACCAATACCTAGATCAAATGATTAGAGAAATATCTTTCAAAATAAAACTACATACATCATACTTTTCAAACTAGCTAATTATCTTTTCCTTGCTTTAACCATCACATCAGACTTGTATTTATTGTCTCTATGTAATAGAAGTTCAAAGCAAATCCGCACTCTCAACTTCAACAAAGCCTCTTCCTGAAATACAATGAAAAACAAAGAAAATATTATGTACAATAAATTGAATATTACATATTGAAAAAATGAATATAAGTTAAAAACTTAGAACATCATTGAATCTGAAATCACAATCAAAATCTTGATCTTCCCCATCATATTTCTCAATGTGATGCATCAAATAAACTCCACGGTTGACAATATCAGTTCTGTTTCTCCAACTCATTGTATCAATTTTACATTAAACTTTACTATTGTGTTGCTATACTCAACTCCACCCTTGCATTTCATAAGTTTAGCAAGCATATAAAGCTACAAATACAAGAGAATATTACATTACTAAAGTTGAATAACATATAAAAGCTAAGTGAATATTATGAAGGAAAAAAAAAACAAGAATGTTACCACTTTGGATGGTATGTCACCATATTTGTTCTTCACAGATACACCTTTTACCAATTTTCTATTGTCAACAATTTTGATAGCAAAGTCATCTATGCAAACACACATGAAATAGAAGTGCTCTGCACACCAAATGGGGAAATAGAATTGGGAAAAATAATAACAGCAAAAGAGTGAATATTATGTATAACATAATGAATATTATATAAAATAAAAATGAATATACTAACCTTTTTAACAACAGAAAGATTCTTGATTTTATACATCTTCAACTCATCTTTCATTTTATTGATAGAAGCTTCCAATTTGGTTTGATCACTAACATCAGATTTAAGAATCTCATTTGAACAATACAACAACTACAAAAAACAAAAAAAAAATTGATAATAACATCAATACAAATTAGCATAACGATAAAACAAAATTATGAACAAATGTTACATACCACAGGAGTTAAAGAAAAGTAAACTTTATCTTTTGGCTTCTCTTTTTCACTCTTCAATCCAACATTCAAACACTTAATCCAAGAATCAATGACACAATTCATAACTTTCTCAGAAGCAGTCATGGTATGCATCTCAGACCTATTGATGCTATTTTCACCATCAAAGTAAAGAGGTTAACTGAAATTGACAGAAATAAATATTATATCAAAACAATTGAATATTATACATTGAAAAACAAATATTACATATAAAATGTTGAATAATTATTAAAAATAAAAACTTACAGAGGATCTCCATCACTAAATGCATAATCTGAAATTAAAGATTGCATGGTCTCCAAATTTTTAAACAAATCATTGAATCTAATCATGAAAGGTGATCCAAACTTAACAGGAACTTGATGAGATCTCTTAAGCCGACCAAAATCCCTATAACAGACAATGAATATTAGTAACTAAACAATGAATATTAGTAACTAAACAATGAATATTAGTAATTAAAGAATGAATATTACTAACTGAAACATGAATATTACTCAAACAAAATAAAAAAAATAGTACATACTCTTCAATTTCAGTTTTTTCCTCCTCAACACCTTCAGCTTGGTCATCAACATCTTCAACATCTTTATTCTTCAACTCATCACTTTCCTTACTTTTTATCACAACTTCTTGATCTTCCTCGTCATACAACTTCATCACATCAGAAGTATTCTCAAAGACAGGTGTCTTCAAAGACAGAAGAGCATTAACAGTAGAAGGAGTATTCATAGGAGAAATTGGGTTAAATGGTTCTTGAGATGACAATGGAGGAGTCTTGTATCTTAAACCAATATCAAAAAAGATTAGAAGAATCAACATCATTCTTCTCAACAACATAAATACCCCTATATCAAAAAAGATTAGAAGAATCAACATCATTCTTCTCAACAACATAAATACCCCTATATTTCCTCCTAAGTTTCCTATAAAATTTTCTCTCTATTTCCTCCACCTCTTCAAGGAAACTATGACTTTCATACACTTCTTGGCTTTGACTCAACAATGAATGTATTCTAACTCCTTCCTTAACCCTCTCATCCATAAAATCAGCAGCTTGTTTGGTTAGTGAGTTATCAGGCACTAACTCATCAACTTCTTCAATCAATTGACCAATCTTAGTTATATGAGGAGCTACAGCCTTCAACTCACCAAGAAATTCACTCATGACAACCTACAAAACAGAACATTAAAAATAAAGAATATTACATATAAAGATATAAATATTACATATTAAAAAATGAATATTACATACATTAAAATTACCTTCAATCTCTTATCAATACATTCATCATCTTTATCATCAACATCTTTCTCAGAAGCAGATTTGGACTTCTCATAATCAGTTTTAACTTTCTCTCCAGGAACCTTCGACTTCTCAACATCAACTTTCTCAGTAGGAAGCTTGGCCTTTTCATCACCATCATTATCATGTTTAGATATCCTACTTAGCACAACACCTCTACCAAACCCATCAGATTCTTCAAGAGTAGATCTTTTAGAAATCATGGAGCTTGTCCATGCTTTAACCAATGGGAAGGTTCTCGGCTGAACGACCCCACGTCTCTTAACTCTATCAAAATAGCACAGCTGCAAAAAATAAATAAAAATTAAAAAAACAAATACAAAAACAGAAAAGAAATAAGAAGCATAGATGTATATAACATAATTGAAAAATGAATATTACTAATAATACAATGAATATTACTAATAATAGAATGAATATTAGAAATCATGTGATGAATATTACTAATAATATAACAAATATAACAAACAAGGAAAAAAAACATACTTTTAACAAAAATAGTGGCCCTTTAAAGTAAGTCTTATGTTCTTTGAAGTCACTAATAGCATCATTCAGATGATGAAATGTAAACTTGCACCAATCCAAATGTGGAACGATTTGCAAATCCATCATCGAATAAAGAAATGTAAAATTCACATTCGAGCAAGTCTTAGAAGACAACAAGCAGTTAACAGCAATCACAATAAAGTTTGTAACAAATGTCCCATTAACAGAAGTGTCTTTATTTTCACCAGAATAAAAACTAAGCATTATATTAAGCGTAGGACTACCCTTATGACGCTCCAAACCCCAAAAATGTCTCCAATCTCCTAAAAAGTCCTTGAACTCTTCAGTGTACATTGTCCAATGAGGTTCTATAATAGGACTTTCACCCCTAGGAAGTCCATAAACCAATTCAACATCATCTTCACAAACTTCAACCTTATTTCCTAAAGGCAATATAAAGCTACAACTATCATTATCATAAGAACAAACCAAATCATAATCAAACTTGGGATGAGGAGAATCAGCAACACTCAAAGATAACAATGGACCAAATCCGGTTGGTTCAATAACTTTCTTTTGTTCTGCAGTAAGACTCTGAACAAAATCATAAAATTTTCTTTCACCACCTCTAACTTTGGCAGATTGTTTACCCACAGGAACTTTCTCTTTACCAACCTGAAACATAAATATTATACAAAGAGATAATGAATATTACTTACAATGAAATAAATATTAATCTCAAATAAATAAATATTAAAAACTTTAGATATCAAAACATGAAATATAGTAGATATACAAAATGAATATTACTAATTAAAAAGAGAATATTACCACTATCTCCTTTCCTTTATCAGTAGCTTGGCCTTTTTTAATACCAACAATAGCCTTATTTTTAACATCAGCACCTTTCGATTTCACAACAGGATTGGAAAATTTTTCAACAGCTTTTGAAACTTTTTCACCAGGTAAAATCATTTTAGGCTTGTTTGGTACCTTCTTGACAGAAGCAAGAGGACTCTTACTCAGCTGTGAAGTAGATTTTGAAGAGTCTACTACTTTTCTTTTCTTTTCTAAAATATCAAGATGAACTTCACGCTTGACTCGCTTCTGTAACACCTTTTTAGTTCCTATATGCTTCCTTTTAACACCTTTATTTGGAGGTTCAGAAGGAATAATACTACCTTCAGAAACTTTTGATGAAGAAAGTTCCTTGTTACCTTCTTCCTCAGCTTTCTGTTTCCTATAACAATATTATAAACACAGGTTAAGAAAAAACTGAATTCATTCTTTTCAAAATTAAAAAAAAAACACATATAACATTGATATGAAGTAAAGAAATAAAAACAAATAATCGCAAAATGCAAACTAAATGATAACGCCAAAATATACCTGGTAGTTCCATCCTTGGAGTCTTTATTCAATTTTATTTTGATAATCAAGTTTGACTTTCGTCTGAAATATATGTAACTACTAAATAAAACTTCGAAAGCACATAACATGAATATAATAAAAACTACTAATATCAATAAAAACATGTAACTACTAATGATTAAAGTCAATAAAAAACAACATAATGGAGATAACTAAAACAAATGTGAATATCACTCTATAAAAATTGAATATAACAAACAATCTACTACATATTACAATCATAACTGGCGAAATTAAGTGTACAAAAGACAATGAATATGATGCATAAAAATATGAATATTACAGTTTAGCAATAGAATATAACCATGATATATAGTGAATATTACAACTATAAACAACAAAATCAATAACCAAAATAATAAAACGAATATAATGCACAAAAATATGAATATTAGTCTTTATATTTTGAATATTAACAGCACATACTNTTTATATTTTGAATATTAACAACACATACTGAATAACACTAAATATTATACTAAAAAACTGAAAATTCAACATACTCTTCTTCTTCATTTCGTTTCGTTTCCTCCAAAACTCTCTGCACAATTGAAGTTGGAGAATCAACAACTTCTTTTCCTTTCTTCGACTGCTTAGTATTCATCATATCAATCAAAGTTTCATCACTTGAAGATCTACAAACAAAATCAACAAATTAACTTTAAAACCCTAGAAAACGAACATAAATTACAAAATTATAACAAAAACAAAACAAAAATCACTTCTCAACATCATTTTCGCTTTAAAAATACTTACATTACTAAAAAAACAACATGCAAACAAAAATTCAATCAAAATCGCTAATATACAACAAAAATTACCAAAACAAACTCACAAAAAACATAAAACTTACAATTCTTTGTCATTTTTCTTCTTCGCCATTTCAAACTAACTTTAAAAAACGAAATTTAACACCAAATTTGAAATATTTAGTAAAAAAATAAAGAAAATGTAAAATATGAAATATTTTGTGAGTAGGAAGTTGAAAAATGTAGAGAGAGAAAGTAAGGTTGATAAAATTGAAAAGAAGTAAATGTCAGAATTTAAAAAAAAAAAATTGTTTCGGTTATTTTTTTTATAAAAAAAAAAAAAAAACAAACGCTGCGCGTGTAGTACTCTCACGCGCAGCGCGTGCAAGCCACGCGCCCGGGAGCACAAAATGATTTGTGCTCCCGGGAGCATATAATAAACTGCCGTATGGAAAGGGGTTGAGGCCCATTAGTCCAATCTTATTCAAAGGCCATGGTATCATAAGGCTGAGACTAAACACTCACTATTACTTCACATGCTTATTCTCTCTCTAAGAAATCTGACTTAGGCATCGGAGCAGCGTTCCTCGAACAACCCCCGAGGCTAGTGACAAGTGTACCACTATGTAGGTCAGAACATTAACGATAGAGGTTCTAGCTTAAGCCCACCATAGTTTCACACATAAACAGTATCAAGCTGATATACGTGTTTTAATATAATGTTTTCCCTCGTTTTCGATCGATTTTTATGTTTAATAATTGATTTTGTAGCTTTATTTTGATTAAATATCATTTCTTGGTGTTAAGTTATGGTATGGACGGTTTAGCGATTTTAGTTGATTTCTAGAGTTTTTAATGTTTGTTTTGTGCTTCCTCGGTTATTACGCATGGTTTTCGGTTTTTTATATGTTATAGGAGCGTAATAGGGAGTTATGAAGTCACTAAAAGCTTAAACGAGTCAAAATGGACTTACCTCGATTTGCGTGCCAAGGTACAAGAAGCTACGAACAAGATTTGAAGAAATCGAGCGAAGAATCTAAAAGTTCGTCAAAAAGTTGCTTAGGAGTGACCATGCGGGCGCAGCTAGGGATGTGCATAATATGGTCCGGACCGGAATTTCCGGTCCGGTCCAAGATCGGAAAATTCAGGTCCGGACCGGTTGGACCTGTTTCTTGAAAAAACAAAACTTTTTAGTTAATTATGTAAAAGTTTACTATATATAAAGGGTTTTTTTAGTTAAAATATTAAATTAATTATGTTTTATATATCATTATATTTTATGTTCTAATTAGAATACATATAAGAAGGAAATAATATATTTTTTTTGTAAATAATAAGTATTTTTTTTAGAAAAAAATTGAAAAAATCAAAAATTTAGGTTCAACCGGTCCAAAAATAGGTCAGAACCGGAAAATTCAGGCCCGGTCTGGACTGAAATTTTTCAGGCTCGGTCCCCGATCAAGGAAACCGGGGATTCCGATTTTCTTGTCCAACCGGTCCCGGTCTGATCTTGAACCGATGCACACCCCTAGGCGCAGCCCTTAAAATGCCATAGATCTATGCGCCCGCAACATAGATCAGGCCTTTCACAATTCACAAAATAGGGAAGAAATGTCTTTTGACTGTTGCGAGCGCAAGGGCTCGGTTTAGTGGTTCGCGAGTGTTTTTTCGATTTTTGTTCGTGGGTTTATTTTTATTGAGGTTTAAGTGCTATAAATATGTTATGTTATGGGAGATCGACCCTAACTAGTTTTGAGAATATTTTTAGAATTAGAATCCTAAACTTTTTCTCTCTCTAGAATTAACAATTTAATTCAAGTCAATTTAATTCAATTAAAGTTTTCCTTTTGGTAATTTCTTTCATTTCTCTCTTTCAATTTCTTTTAGTTTTTAGTTTAGTTTATTTATTTTCTTATTTTAATTTAGTTTGTTTTGCTAGTTTAGCTAATCAGTTTAATTTTTAGTAATTAGTTTTAGTTTTAATTTCTTGTTGATTAATTTATGTTTATGATCATGTTTATTAAATTTGTTTTAGGTTTAGTTTTCATAATCATGTGTGAGTAGTCTCTTTTTCTAGGGCTAGGGGATCTATGAATATATTATGAATTAGTTTTATGTTCGTTAACTGATTCTTAGTTATTATTAATTGAATTCCTATTATTGATTACTATTTTTTGCAATTATATTGTGGCCAGATTTAGTTGTGAGTTAGGTAATTGTCGAAATCGAGGCCGAGAGGTAAGATTAATTGCCACAATAAGACCACTGAATAATAGGCAAAACGAATTTATACGAGCGAGAGCCAGTAAAGGAGTTTTGAGGGAGTCTAAGTTTGCGAGAATTAGTGAGCCCTAGTTCAATGAAAGTTATTGAATCGATTAATGAATGTTTTATGAGTTTGTTGATAGTTCATAGTGAACCGACCGCCCTAGGTTTCCATTATTAGAGTTTAGTTCATAATTTGTCGTTATTTCTTTAGTTTTAGTTTCCTTTGTTTTTCTAGTTTTTAATAATTTAGTCATAATTCAACCAAGGCTCATTACGCATTGTAGACTTTTTTTAGAACTAATAGAATTTAACCGCTTCCCTGAGGATTCGATCCCTATTTCCCTAGCTATATTAGTTAGTATTATTTGGTTATTTTGGAAAGGTGTGCGATAGCCTGTTTTACAAGCGTATGTTTTTTTTTTTTCATTTTTTTTATACAAATATATCTTTTTTAGTGCCATATACAAATATATTTACTTTCTTAAAAACACGATAGTCATTAATTATCCTCATGAATTACGTTGCTTTTAAATTTTAATTTTGCATCATATTATCAATTGACATTCAAAAAAAGCTTGGTTTCACCCATTAAATTAGAAATTAAATTGTGAATGTAATATTTTCTTCTATTTTTCAAAATTTTAGAGTTTTCTTTTATTCTTAGTACAAATTCATGAACATATAATTTTATATTATCTTTTACCGTAATTTTCATTTCTTAGTCGTATATAATCATTTTTAAAGAAAATTTCTCATTAGTAGTCTCATGTTTTCTAAATACTTATTAGAAAAATGAATAAGTTAAATAGGTTCACAAATTACTAGGCTATTTGGAATTGTTTTGCTCACTTTATATGAACAATTCTCGATCAAAATAAGTTTAATCTTGAAAAATACATTCATTTCACTTTATACAAAAATAAGTTTAGTACAAAAATATCAGTTTCAATTTGTAACTAGTTGTTGGGTCCGGGGCGATGCCTCGGGTGTGCGGTTTAATACACGTGTAAAATTAATTGTCCACAAAAAACACATGATTATCTTACCTCTATTGAACCTCAATGTGTGACGTAATTATTTATTTTTTGCAATATATAAGACGTATAGCAAAACATATATCAATTGCCACCACACTTGTGTTTAACTTTGAGGTCAATGTTCAATTCATGTACTTGTTATTTTTCTAATTCTTTTATGATGTATGATGATATGGAGTGGTAGCTATGAAAAGGTAATAGAGGGTGTCCTGTGGTGTGTGGAAAATGTTTCGCAACGCTTTTTAGTTTTTACTATATTGTATAGATATACTATTAACGATTTTTACAAAAATAGGTTTAGTTTGTTAAAAATAAATTCACACCAGTTAACAAAATAAGTTATGTTCAGTAATGACATGCTATATTAAGCTATATGTGCCCATACAAACACCTGTGAGCAAATTATAATATAATTTATGTTGCAAAATATTTTAATTTTTAATGTAATTATGAAGTGTTGAGAATTATTGTTAAAACTTCACTATATTAATTTAACGATAGAACCGCCTTTTGATCACCATTTAATGTTATCATTAAACTGCTTTTAAACTTATAACACACCCTTAGAATTTTTTCAAAATATTGATATAACAATGATTTTTTATGAAATTTTTTCCGATGTCGGAAAAACTATTTAATTATTATCATGCTTTAAGAACGTTATCAATAATAAATCTTTCGATTTTTTTTTTTTTTT